>LD342972.1:104018-138550 GCA_001465055.1 Ptychodera flava | reverse complement strand
TAGTGATGATTTGTCCAGTCGTTGAATTTATCTGAAAATGGTTCTGACTGCAGTTTCCTCCACCTTGAATCATAGATATGAATAAAGAGCGAATATTTCAATGATAATGCGTTTCAAACTTTAGGAATAACGTCACGTTACGTCAACAGGCAAACGTTCTTGACACTACACTGAAACAGCTGATAAATGTCCCACAAGATGCCACATAGACTCAGACTAGTTATTTGACAAATTATAATTTATCTTTGATCGCATGTAATAATAGAGTATTGTTTCTAGCAGTGCATGTTTACTCATCCAACTTACGAATCATGTATGCGTTGTTAATCAGGTCAAAAGTTTGAAATGGCTAAATGCACGTATACCATCAAGACAAATCTCATAAATTTGTATAGAATATTTTGGTTGGCACATACATGTGTGACTAAAATGTGTGATACTGTGAATTGATGCTGCATATTTCATAGAGACCAGTACATTTAAACTTCATGAAAGACGGATGTAGATCTAATGAGATTATTTTCAGCTCTTTCAACAGAACATTAAATACCTATGATGTCATATGTGACCATAGCGTTAATCCCAATGTCTCTATCCACTGCTGATACCATCAACACCTTGGTTTGTGGTAGAGAATCCTTTGGTAATGGCACATAATAGTTAGGATTCACAAACTCAGGTGCATTGTCATTGTAGTCTTCTATATTGAAGCTTATTATTAGAGGTGTCGATGTTTTCGCTGGAGACCCTTTGTCGATAGCTACAACCTTTATTGTGTGGGCGTCTTCAGTTTCCCGATCGAGTAATTTCGCTGTTCGAATTGATCCAGAAATTTCTGAAAAGCAAAATTGTTAATCAGAAAATATCAATCAATCGTTCAGAGTCATAGGACTTACTCTTCATTTAAGAGTGGTCATTACGACGTAAGGAGCTGGCACGTAAGCTAGAATAATTGGTATCATTGGCACAAGGAATGGATTCCTTGGAAATCTACGCATGAACTTAAGGCACACGTGTTTATCCCTCCAAGTGATATGCTTCATTAGCAGATATTCATCAGATCACAGATTATTACCATAAATAAAAAATAAACAAATAAAAAATGCCTACACGTAATACGTAACTGGGATCATATCTACTCACCACTGACATAAAACGTGCCATTTGAGTCCTCTTCAAGTTGAAAGTAGATTTCAGCATTTTCGCCTTCATCATCATCACTAGCTCTTACGAAGGTCACCTACGGTAAGGGAAATGAAACGTTTGAAGGTTTCGGCGTTAACCATATTGATGTGCAAATCTAACCATCTATAAAAATAACAGGACAATCGATCGTCGTTTTAAGCCCTAGTTTAAGGATGCCAATGAGTTTTTTGTCATTTTAGTAATATCAAGTATTCATTAAGTGCTTGCACAATGCTTGCGTATAAAATGTAGTCATCACTTAACTTCATAATTGTCAAAAATTAAACATAAAGATACAGTTTTGTTTGTGAACCACTTCTATCCAAATTTGGTCTCCTATGACAAATTAACATTACAACAACACACAAATGAAAGTTGTCATCTTTATCGATATGAACGGCATCATCAATCAAGATCCAGACTTTATGTCACAGTGTCTATTCAACCATACATAGCTTGATTTGCACATGATTTCACGGTATAGGCTCTAACATATAATACTGACACTTTAATCATGCCTGGCTGCTAGCAGCATTCACGCAATCAACTTAACACAACGAAGAAATTTCATGGGAAGAAAAAGAAGCGATTGTGTCACGTTTGTGTACACATTAGTAGTTCATATCACAGAGATAATGTCAGGTAACGTATTGTGGGGTAAAATCCTTGAAACATTGTCTCGGATTACATAAAGAAAAGTTTTGACCAGTCTTTTAGTGAAACTTTACAATGATAATTTCACAAGTGCGCATTAGCAGATATGTCGAGTGAACGAAGTTTTCAGATTTTCAAGTTGTTGGAGACGTGATTGTGGCATTTGGGTAAAAGAATCAAAATTTTCTTTTTAGACTTCGTCGCTAAATGATATCAGCATTCTTAAATTAAACTAGCGTAGGCAAGACAGTGTTATCATTGGTAAATATAATGTTGACCCAATTATGTTGTTACGAACAGTATTCACGAGCTTCTAATGTGTTTTATAGGCGACATTAAAAATAAATATATGACAACTCAAAAAAAATGCCATTTAAATTATAACAAGAGCAATAAGAACATTGTCTCGGATTACATAAAGAAAAGTTTAAACCATATATATATATATATATATATATATATATATATATATATTACCTCAACCCCAATTCCTATATTTTCATTGACTACTACTGTTGATGCACCTGTTGTTATATTTGGTGTGTTATCATTTTCGTCCAGAATTTCAACTTGAAGGAACACGGTAGTATTAAGCGGTGGCATTCCTTGATCACTTGCCTGACAAGAGAAAATAGTTAAGTGATTCGATTTTAGTAGATATACATCATGGAACTAATTCTCCGAGAATAAAGTTGCGCTTGGATGATTATTTTTTCGTTTTTTGTACGTATGAATTATTTCATAGATTTCGGTGATGAAAAGGAAAATAAAGGTCTATTGAGAAGTAAACAGAAAATACCAAGCATGATCTTCCAATCGACTACATTACTCCGATCATGCAAGACCGTAAATAGAACTAGTTCACCGTTTCAGTAGAATAACACTGAAAGCCATTAAAAGCACTGAATGTTAGTTCTTACTTACCATAATTATTACCCTGTAAGACTCCACAGATTCCCTGTCAGCTTTCTCAATGACACGTAAGAGCCCCGTTGATCGATCAATGTCAAAAACGCCGTCTACGGGGTAAGTCATTCATATATTTACGACAATTATATGGTTTAAAGTGTATCGACAGATAATAGAATTGCTTCTAAATTTAATTTATTGCAGTAAACATATATGACGTCTCCTTCCCTCAAGAAATCAAACAGACTCAACCTCATATCAATTTTAGTGAATACGATTTAAAAGAAAGCAATTTTCAAACGAACTCAAAGATATGAAATTATGTTTATTACTTTATTAGATACGATACGATGAAGGTATGCATTATCGAAACGTAATGTTAATGAGACGGACGCCCTTATCATGCTCACAGCCTTCGACTGAACCATATCTTCTTGTAAACAAGTCATCGTTGATGACACAGTCCCCACTTGTTAATGGGTACTTTGATTACAGGTCCTCAGAGAGGATAGAGTCCTCTTCATTAGGTCTGTGATAAAATTACTTTTGAATAAACTCGCTTGATAAATGTCTGAGTTCTAGTTCAGGACATGAAAAAATCGTAATAAAATGGCCACATGGTGGCCATATTGGATCGTATCACAAAACAAATCAATGTGCATATGTATGACATAGGTCAATGTCCTTGTACCAACTTTGATTAAAATCGGTTGTGATATGCCTGAGTTATGGCTTTGTACATGAAAAATCATAACAAAATGGCCGCACAGCAGCCATATTGGATCGTATCACAAAACAAATTAACGTGCATATGTATGACATTGGTCAATCTCCTTGTACCAACTTTGAATAAATTCGCTTGATACATGTCTGAGTTATGGTTTTGGACATGAAAAAACGTGATAAAATGACTACATGGTGGCCATATTGGATCATATCACAAAAAAAATCAATGTGCAAGTGTATGACATAGGTCAATGTCCTTGTACCAAGTTTGAATAAAATCGGTTGAGATATGCCTGAGTTATGGCTCTGTACATGAAAAAATCGGAACAAAATGGCCGCCTGGCAGCCATATTGGATCGTATCACAAAACAAATTGACGTGCATATGTATAACATAGATCAATGTCCTTGTATCAACTTTGAATAAAATTGGTTGAGATATGCCTGAGTTATGGCTCTGTACATGAAAAAATCATAACAAAATGGCCGCACGGCGGCCATATTGGATCGTATCACCCACGAAATTGAAGTGCATATCTATGACATTGGTCAATGTCCTTGTACCAACTTTGAATAAAATCAGTTGAAACATGCCTGAGTTATGGCTCTGTACATGAAAAAATCGTAATAAAATGGCCGCCTGGCAGCCATATTGGATTGTATCACAAAACAAATTGACGTGCATATGTATAACATAGATCAATGTCCTTGCACCAACTTTGAATAAAATGGATTGAGACATGTCTGAGTTATGGCTCTGTACATGAAAAAATCGTAACAAAATGGCTGCACGGTGGCCATATTGGATCGTATCACAAAAAAATTGAAGTGCATATCTATGACATTGGTCAATGTCCTTGTACCAACTTTGAATAAAATCAGTTGAAACATGTCTGAGTTATGGCTCTGTACATGAAAAAAAATCGTAATAAAATGGCCGCCTGGCAGCCATATTGGATTGTATCACAAAACAAATCGACGTGCATCTGTATGACATATGAAGTAATCCTTGTACCAAGTTTGAATGAAATCGCTCCAGGCATCTCTGAGATATCTGCGTGAACGGACGCACGCACGGACGCACGCACGGACGCACGGACGCACACACGCACGGACATGACCAAACCTATAAGTCCCCCCGGACGGTGTCCGTGGGGACTAACAACTGGTCAGGCTTGGAAGGTATACTTACCGCCATTACCGTAAGCAATGCTGTACTCAATCTGCGAATTCGGACCATCTTGGTCTCTGTCTTCAGCTTGGAATTGAACAAATGAATCGTTCAGGGAATTTTCAGGTAGTTCTGTCCACACAAGTGGTTCTTGTGGGAATATGAAATAAGGAACTTCGTCGTTTACATCTTGAATAGTTATCTCTACCTGTTTTCCAGATGAAACAATAAAACAAATTATAATGAACTTTTGTGAGATGGCTGATTCTTTAACAGACTACTTTTTGACAAACTTGTCAGACTTCCGTATGATTTTATGTAAGCTATTTAGATCACCTGTTCATGTGGTACAATTCTGATGAATGTCCTGAACACAGGCAAGTCCACATTCCGTCAGGTTAAGGAGAACACTTTCTCTTAAATTGAGGATCATGCAATGATGAATCAAAAACTGCGATAAAAATATCGGAATGATTCTTGTTTCAGGCATACTTTTATAAATGCATATGCATTATCAGGACAGCACAGTTGAAGTGGATTTCCTGGTAACATCTCTCTACAGCAAGCCAATCGAAACAAATATTGAAAGTTAATGGGTTTACTATCTATGATTCGAAATAATTACGGCCTACCTCTAGCACTCTTCTGGATGCCTGGCAAAATGCGTTTGTCACACTTATAAACAATGCAGTTGGACATCACATTGTCGGAACAAGTTTTATTTCAAAATCAACTGTAAATATCGGTAGGATATCGATGCTAGCAAAGGTACTTTTCTGGACATTTTCGGCTTTTTCAATACAGTGTCTGAGGTCTATTTCCCTGGTTTAAAAATTCTGAGTTCAATTGAAATAAATTTTATAGTTCAGCAAACAGCTTTAAGGAAACTTGTCAGACCTCTTAAGGCAAATAATTTAATAGAGTAATCAACGAATCTTCTGTGAATATCCCACTTACTGTAGTAAAAGCAAATCCGTCACCTTCGGCATTTTCATAATCACCATGAGCCAGTACATTGAATGTTACCTTAGAAGTTGTCTCCCTGTCGATTGGCTGAGTTACATTAATGGAGCCCTGTTACAGAAAATATTTCTACTGATGACGTTGCTTGTTTTAAATCGAAAATCATCCTCAAGACTCCCAATTATTACAGAATTTTCATAATAACATCCTTTTATCTGGGTTAGGGAACATATTTCACTTACATAACTATCCAGATTAACATTATTGCCGATAACAGTATAATATGAAATAAATAATATGAGAGAAAATGATATTCCCAATAAATGTGTAACCATTCCCCAACATTTCTGGAGCAGATATACGGCGGATATATTCAGTATCTGCTACAAGATGACTGCTAGTTTTCTCGCGACAACCATGTTACAAGTCAGAATCATTTTCTTCTTTAGCTATGCTCATCTAGCTTTTAAATTTTACTTATTCTTCGCATAACGCTTATGACTGTTAAGATAGGTTGTATCACTCGTAAGTCACGTAAAATATAGTATAAAAGTTAAGAATTGTCCCTTACCCAATAACTCTGTGTCTGATCTTGAGTGTGTCTCATGCTGCATGTTTACTTACCGTGTATTGGTTTAAAGCTACCCCATCTATGCTGTAAGGTAAGTCGTACACGAAGTCCTTGTTAACATTTCTACTGAAGGCTTCCACATTTCCGATATACACGTTCTTTTCATTTTCCATAACGTTGAAAAAATACATGGTTTCATTAAATTCAAAGACTTGTGATGGTTGTTCGAATGTAATGACTACCATAGCAATATCTTCTTTCTGTGGTGATCCGCCATCTTTGGCAGAGATGTTGAATGTCAGCATCTCATTTACAACACTAGAAACTGGTCTGTAATTTTTCTTTACTCTAACAGCCCCATTATGTTTAATTTCAAAAGTACTGGTGTAGTTCTCGTTTGTAACAGAATACCTAATGTCAGCGTTGCTGCCAATATCAAGATCTGTTGCAGACACGAACAAAACAAGAGTTCCTGCCGTAATAATGCCATCTGACGAAAGAAGAATCTTTGCGTCATACCTTCTCGACGAAAATTGTGGTTCATTGTCATTTATATCATCAACTACAATTCTCACTTGCACGGATGACGATTTCTGTGGCATTCCGCGATCATTAGCTGTGACTACAATATCATATGCGGGTACGGCTTCTCTATCAAGGGCAGTACTTGCAGATATAGTTCCATTGCTATCAATAGTAAAGGTAGATCCATCAGTCAAGTCGTATTCTATTTCAGCATTTTCACCTAGATCAGGATCTGAAGCGATTACAGTCAATATTGCAGATCCCGTCTGTCCTTCTGGAGTATGTCCACTGTAAAACTGTTTATCGAAACGAGGAGAGTTGTCGTTTACATCTAAAACAGTCACATTTACGTAGACCGAAGTCTCCTGTGCTGGAAATCCCTGGTCTCGTGCGATTATTACCAAGAAGTATTCATATTTCGTTTCTCTGTCGAGTTCAGACCGCAAAGACAGCTCACCTGTCGTCGAATCGATTCTAAACTTCCCATCACCCCCTTCTTCCATATGATATCTGAGTTCACTGTTTAACCCCTCATCGGCATCTGTAGCATGCATGGATGTCAATACAGTCGGCAAGCTGGAATTCTCTCTTATGCTAAGGGTCCATGATTGTTGGCTGAATACTGGTGAGTTATCATTAGCATCTGTTATCTTTACCGTAAACGGTACACTATTTGAGTTTCCATCCGGATTGCCATCTCTGTCTCGAGCTACTACCGTCAAATTATACTCTTTGATTGATTCGTAGTCCAAGTCAGGGTTTACCTTTAGCCACACATCGCCACTCTTTGGATTTATGACAAATATTTCCATGCCAAATCCTGTGAGGGAATACCTAATGTCAGCATTCAAACCGAAATCGTCATCCGTTGCCCGAATTGGTGGGATCTGAAAGGGATAGTAGAAATTTCTGAGGAGATAGGTTTTAGGTTCAATCCTGTTAACATTATAAGTTTTGAAGGGGGTTTGTAGAAGTATTTCAAAACTGTGTCCATTAGAAATTCACATTTGAAGAAGTCTGCAAAGACTTTGCCTATGTATCATATAGAAATATGTCGTTATTATTATTATATTCGTGCATTTTAACTTACAATTATCACTGGTGTCAGGTCACTGGGAGACCCAGCATCTTCTCTAATGGAGGCAGAGTATGATAATTCACCAAATGTTGGAATTTCATCGTTGACATCTTCGACTATGATTCCCAAAAGGATCTGCATGAGAGAGGCAATGACAAGTTAACAAGTTTGCTTGTGTTACCCGTGTTTACATATCATGGTCTCAGGTAGCATTTCATTTCGTAATTGTCTTCTAAATACAATCTTTTCTGTTGTGTAAAAGAATGTACGGTGAAGGGTGAAAGCTACGATATTTAAGCACCGTTTTTCGGATTATTGGTCAATACTCACCTCAATTCCAGATAAACATTGATTTTCAAGGACAATTATTGAAAACCGGTACAGAGGATCTTCTTCCCTATCGAGTGGCAGCCTTGTCGTTATTACACCCTGAACGATACAAACCACAAGAAAAAAACTGATGACTTTAAAAAATCTTTGCATAAGCTGCATGACTAATAATTAATTAGGTAACATATATTTCGTAAAAATACGACTCAACAACACCCTTAATAAACCCTTAAGGTATGTTAGGTACAATCTTTCTTGCTTACAACAACTTCATTGATATCGAAATACCTTCTCAAATAGAATACCCTATTTCGCATTTTACCATGTCATCAACATTTCAGTTGCATAAACGAAAATGAGCACAGGATGACGCAAATAAGCAATGTATTTCGCTCACAAAACCAACTAACTTTTCGAAGATTAATCGGCTCTAGATCGCAATGCCTCCGTACTGCAAGCAGATTTGTGATGTCAGATGAAGTTCATACGATGAAGTATTGTTATTTTCTATCCAGTTGCATAGTATAGGGAGTAAATTATTGATGTGACTAGAGAATAAGAAACTGCACACTGACGTCTTGAATTGACGTCTACAATGTATTGTAAAGTAAGACGGAACTTTTACTTCCTCCTGTTCAATCTCGCAAGCCATTATAGTTAATTTGTTTTGTCATCACTGCATTACTGTACGGTATCAAATATGAACTGACAGAAATCAACAAAATACATTGAACAACAAAAGTTAGTATGACTGAGGAGAACCCATCCGTGAAAAGCGTCATAATTGTTATTCAAAAATCAGGGTTAACACTCAAATGGCTGTTACCCCAGGTGCATTTTCAAATATGCTTATATATATATAAGCAATAAAGCACACCCAGCAACGGTTTACCACGAGATTTTGACCAGTTCGCGATATATATGCACGAGCAATAGCGAGTGCATATATGAAATGAACTGGTGAAAATCGAGTTGTATACCGTCGCCGGGTGTGATTTATTACTATTATATCATAACAGTGTATTGAAATTCTGGCGTGAAACATCATAAACGGATTTTTGCTCAAGCTGAGAGCTCGCGAGTATGCCAGCCGTGGTATATCGCCAATATACCATGGTTCTTTTCGCGTCTCGACCAATCAGATCGCTGTATTTGCGCCATCAATATACTGATATGATATAATAATGTATATTACACAGTCTAAATCATGTTATAATGCATTGAACTTCGAAAGATGTCCTGAATGGATGTAACGTCAATCGTTCCTGTTTACTGCAGTTAATTTTATCAGGACTTGAATGCGTACACAATACTTTGTATTTCAACGTTCTGGGGAAATATGATATGAAAATATGGAAAATGTGCTATATGCTTAAGGAATTACAAGACAAGAAATCATTGCATAATCATCAATTATATCCTCACCGTTGTCTCATTAATTGCAAACTGGAATTCGTCTGGCCGCCCTACACTTATTCTGTACTTGTAAGTGATTTCATTGTTTTCAGGATCAGATACGCTGACGTCAGCAACGAAAGATCCAACAGTAGCATTCTCTGGAATAGCAACTTGATATCCGGTCTCATTCTTTTCACTGTCTCGAACAAACAGAGGCTCTACAGTCAGAAACACTGTGGACGACTCGGTCCACTTTCCGTCGGTGACAGACACGGGGATAAGTAGTTTGCCATCTTCTAAATATCCATCATTATTCAATCGTTTTCTATTCAGTATTCCGTCAACGAGAATCCTTCCGTCTTCGGTGATCGAAAACAGGGATGCGATATCAGAGTTTGCAGGAGGAAGAAAGTACGTTAGCGCATCTTTACCATCGGCATCCGCTGCAGTAACTGCCGCAACAAGGCTCCCGAAAGGGGCGTACTCCATGATTGTACTTTCGTATGGTGTGTTTGTGAAATAAGGATGGTTGTCATTGATGTTGTCGACAACAATTATCAAGAGAATCCGTGTTGCTGCTCCTTCTGAATCGAAGATGTCTATCTCAAGTTCATATCTGTCCTTTCCTTCGTAGTCAAACTTGTCAATTGTTGCATTCACTTTTCCTGATACATTGTCCAATAAAAAGGTAGAATTGGCAGCATTGGGTATCAAATCATATCGCTGTGCAGCATTTGGATTGGTCATCAGGGATGAAACATCAAATACAGGATTGCGAACATCTTCCTCTTCAGTTACATGTATCATCTTGTAACCATTTTTAAGAAGTATTTTCTCCTTGAATTCTGCTTGCCAAGAATTATCCGGAAATAAGGTAAAAATTAGTGTCGATAGTCGCTGTAAATGTATTCAATCTTCAAATCAGGGAAACTTACCATAAATTGCCAAGCAAATGTTTACCGAAAAACTATAGTCATTACTTTTCAGTGAGGAGATTCGTAAGTCACTATAGATACCTGTCTCACAGTTTCGTCCGATGAAGTTGTCCCTACAATAACAGACGTAGTCTGTGGCTTCAGACACACACACACCACTATTCAAGCACTGGACACCTTCACAGTGATCTGAATACAAAAGAGAATGAAAATTCAATCACTCCGTGATATGGTAAGATTATTTTTATATCTAACTGAATATTAGGAAAATTCTGTTCAGGTTTTTCTAAATTAATGTTTGTGTGTGAGACCGACTTTAAAGTACGTTGTGAGAATTCATACCTTCTCTAAAGTTAATATGTGTATTGAGAAAAATATTGTTGCAGACGTAAAATGTCGACGTCTTTTATAAGAACCTTATCGACAAAAATTATAGTTAAGATGTTCATGACTTACCTTCTTGACGTTCTATTCTGCCTATTGTGTAATTAAGCAAACCATTGGTGTCTAGGTTGTCCTTCAGATCCTGAATTGCAGTTTCCTCCTCATTGGTCGTAGACTTGGCGAGTAACACGATGTTTAAAACAACAACGATCGAACCTGGCCTGATGAACACAGACGAAAAATTAAAAAAATATATCTGGGATATCGAGTGACTTTACAAGGCAATCGAACTATCAAATCACCTGGACACATCTGAATTATATTACTAAATTTTTTATACTGTTTATTTATTATTCAATATTTTACAAGATAACTTCAAGCAAGCTAAAATGCAAGGTAGTTGGAAATTTGATAAAATATGTCACATATCTGTACTTACTTAAACTCGATGACTTCAAGCTTCTGAAAAGTGCTGGTATTGACGAATAAAGAGGTTATCTTTAATAAAATCATACAGAATAATACGTTTTAATATATTGACCTTTGGTCTTAAAATTGTAATGGCTGAGTGAGAGGTTGCAATCGCCTCTAGTGGTTTCACGTCTACAGACGTTTGTTCACAAACTAAATCCCGTCAAGGTTCTGTTGGAAAAAAGTTATTCGTTTAATTGACAGCTTTGTAATGTCCCCGATTCTCTTGAACATAAATGCACACACTCCTTATAAGGCAAGTCAATTTTTGTAAATTTATTTAGTTTTTTGATTGGCAAACGGTGCATCCATAAGCACAAGCTGAGTGAAACAAAAGTGACTGTAATTTCACTGTTAAAATATGAGTTTAACTTGAGATGCAAAATATACAAGGAAATATGTGATAATATTTTGTTAATGGTAAATATTACATTAAGTTTTGTGTTGAACACATATTGTCCTTAATGTGAATAGTAATTTTTGTCATTTTTTCCTTGATTTTTGTTTGTGTAAGTCGATGTAAAACCTTTTTGAGTTTTACTAAAACAGAAGATAAAAACTGCATTCATCTGCTAACAGTTATCAAAGCCAAAAACATTTGAGAAATCTTAGGAAGTGCAGTGTCTTTTTAAAATTAATCTGACACATGATTTGTAATTGTCCCCGAGGTTATCGTTCGCCCAGTTAAAGCGATGAATTCGTTTCTTCGCTTCGATAAAGTTTGTATGTGCGATGTGTGATAGTGAGCATGCGTGCGTGAATGCTTCACGAACTCTACAACGTGTCTCAGTCAGAAAAATGTAACAACTTAGCCGGCTATTGAACCACTCTTTTTTGGGAGTGGAGATTTAGCCGAGCGGTTCTCTCTGTGTCCTCTCCGCTAGGCGACTGATGCCGTATGTTGTGGGTTCGAACCCGATTGAAAACTAGCTGTATTCATCAACATCAATGATCATTTAGATCTTTTTTATCAGTATCAGGTAATGTCGATTTATGTAATATTAATGACGGATTGACCAGGAGACCAATATGCAGTTCTCTTCAAAATGAGTATAGTAGTGTGTTCATATAACACGATTGGAACTAATTTGGGATAATTTGATTTTCATATTTTTCAAATATCTCAAAAGTGTTAGGTACCGTATAGCTGAATGTTGCAATATTGCAACTTACTCATAAAAACAGATGTGTAATGTAAAAAGAAAAACAGATGAGATTTCATTTGAAGATTAAATCGATATTACTTCACCATCCAATTATCCAAAATTAGTTCCAATCGTGTTATATGTAACCAACAAAAATATACCATTGACAAACATGGTACAAACATCCTCTTTTGAAACAATATACTCAGTCTAATTTCTTTTCTTTTTGACATCGCTATAGTGGGTAAAAATACAGCACATTAATTTACATCGCCCCAGCAAAGATCACGCTGTGGACAGCTTTGGATTGATTTGATCTTCAGAGAGCTTAAAATTGTCGTGTTTACACTTAAAAATGCAATGTTGTTACAATATACCTGGTGTATAATTTCCGATTCAAGTTGTTTATATCTGGCCGATGTTTTGTCAGTCAAATCGTCTGTAAAGATTGCATCTGCCATCTCGGCTGACAATTTTACGGCTTTAACGGCTGAAAGTAAATTAGAAAAAGAACCATCATAAATAGAACGCTACCACAATGACAATAATTATACTATAACTTTGTAAATACCAGTGAACTTGTGTGACGTCATGCACTCAGATTATTACTGATAATGTATCCGATTACTCAGCTTGTGGCTTAAGATGTTTTCTACAAGTTAACTGGCATCGCGAAAACTGTAACTCTATAGCGATAGTGTACCAATTCCCGGCCCATAATGGATTCAAGCAAACTTTGCATCCCTCGTACATTATGTTGTGAAAGATTTGCTTCGTCCATTATTGGCCGGGAGGGGGTACATTATTGCTTGAGTATTGTATGAAATAGCACAAATGCAAGAGGTAAACAAAAACAGCCTTATTTTCGATAGGTGCTTTTGCACTTGAAAAATAGAAATTGAATGTATTTGTCACCGCAAATGCTATGAAAGGACAGAATTCCATCACGTCTTTAGTGTAAAAAGATTGTGATCTTACCTGTTTCACATCTTTCACCGATTTTATCTGAAGGACACACACATTGATATCTATCAATACCGGCTACACATGTTGCACCATCGGCGCATGGACTATCATGACAACTGTCGGCCACTTTGTGAAGAAGAAAAAAAAGGAATATCACATCACATTTTATTGTTATTATCGCTACTACTGTTGGTTTTCAGGGCAAAGAATAGTTTTTCAGAACAAGTAGTAACATCGGCTATCATGGTCATATTTATTTAAACTTTATTTGAATACATGCGCGATCTCTTGGACATTCCTCTTGGTACAAAATGATACATAATTTGTTTGGTAAGCTGTAGCTTTATTCTCGTACAAAGGCATGATCTAGTTGGACATTTTTGAGTGATTTTGCTTTCTATGTATATTTCTATATATATTTCTATGTGAGTTTAACATTAATTTTAACATTAATTAGACAAAAACACTCAATCGCACATTATTTTAGCACAGCAATGACATGTAAAAAGTAACTGAAAGAGAAATTTAATCCCTCACCGACTTCACAAAGAACACCTGATATACCGCTCGGACATAGGCATTTAAAGTCTCCGTTAGCATTGACACAGGTGGCACCTCTTCCGCAAGGACCACTTTCGCAGTAGTCAGGTCCTCAATGAGTAAAGAAAACAGTTAATATTATTGTCGGAAATTTAATTCTTATTTAAAATTTTCTAAAGGGAAATTAATTTTTCGAAGTTAAAACGGGCAGCTAAAATTCCCCGACTGGTGTTTATGTAAATTGATTTACTCAAAATGTGAGTTGCAAATACAGGTGAATAGTGATGAACGCTCATTTTTATAAATATCCGAGTAAATTTTAGTGAAAAAAAGACATCTTATTGATCATGTAATGTCCTACCTGTTTCTATGGTGTAACGATACGTCTCTGCACTACGTCTCTTTCCAAGTATCGTTTCAATGTCTACCCTACAAGTACTATTTGGCGGTAAATTTATCACCATAGTTGCATTCTTAACGGTCTGTGAATGGCTAAGTTCACACGTCTGTCTCACTTGAAACGCATCATACTCTGTAAAACCCGGATCCCAATAGACTATTGCGCTGCTTCCACCGTCGTAGATTGCGCTAGCTGAGATTGGAGGTTCAGGATCTGCGAAACAATAAACAATATTCCTATTTTAGGAGCCCATACACCCTTAATATTTGGTATGATTGGGAACCTTATTGCGTCACATCCTGTACTTCATTAATTATGCACAAATAAAGCTAGAAGTCTCATTTTTGGCATACATGGATAAATTGGGAACACACGTTCTTGGTAAAATCTCCAAGAGACCGAGACGACCTTTGACCCAGATTTCAAAATATGCCTATAAATAAATTACTACAGGTGCTGTGATAACACCAGTCCCTTTAAATTTGATGGGAACCCGGTTATGAATTATCATTCTTTTACCCTTTTCCAGCGTTTGAAAGTGCTTGGGTCCAGTGAAACTGCTTGCAGCTTTAATTGCTATCGAGATCTATTAACCAGGACTAATATATTTAAGTCAAACATATGTCTATTGGAAGCAGACTAGATAGATCATATTGTGCGTGCAGTGTTCGTATCAACAAATGCTATTTTTTAATATCGAAAGTAAATACGGCCAGGTACGATAAAAAAGTATTGCAAAAGCAGACTAATGTTGTCGGCGCAGCAGTCATTTAGGTAACGGCTACTACCACTGACAGATATTCTATAAAGGTACACAGTTTGTTACCTAGGCCATTCTCCCCCACCCATTACCTGAGTTCAGTTAGTGTAGAACATCTTAAGGTCATTGTCCTCCATCACATTGAATTGAATTAGTCATGTTTACAATAAGCGAAGATATTTTAGAACAGTAATTAGCTTATCAATAGAATTTCTAGATTGTTCTGATACCGTCTGTATATAATCAGTTTTGCATAAATACGGGACTGTGTATTTTTTTCAGTTAAGCTGTTTTGGGATCACTTCATGAGTTTATTCCAAGACTACTTGGGACTTCAAGACCTTCACACTCACACGTTGGATTTGTTCTGTAAACCTAAGTCTGAGTCAAACAGAAAATACTTAATGTAATCTTGTTAATCGCAGAACAAATTTACTATGTTGGAAAAACTCGTCGTAAAGGAATACTATTGACAAACATTACGTAAATAGCCAACGTCAGCATGAACCAATGCGAGTGTGAGGATTGAACTGCCACTTTCAAAACGACTTTGAACAGTGTATTGTTTGACACTCACCATTCTCCAACACTTATTTATAGACAATTTCATTTATTTATTTCATTTATATCAATTTGCATGAAGCTGTGCTGTAAATTAACACAAACATTTAAGACGCATATTTTTGTCCGTTTACTCTGTGATATTAACAGAAAATGTTTTAGCCCCATTTGTTTTTGAGTTTCCCTGTTATGCGAATGCTGTTTTTGCCAAGGACATTACGATTGATGTATATTCAATATCGTTTTACCGTTACTTACAACAATTTATTAAAATCAGTATACATAAATATTTAGAATGTCTATGTTCTAAAGTGTCAATGAGATCGTATCGTATCGCACTCTTATTTGAGTGACGTTTTTCATCAAATTTCACCAAACACCCGTAATGCCAGTCATGGAAATTTGTGTGTTCCAAAATTTAAGACTACCACAGGTCAAAAGTCTTTCTCTTTTCGTGCTGCAAGTACTTGGAATACAATTCCCCCTGCGATTAGAAATACCTCAACTTTAGCCACTTTCAAAGTAAAGTTGCGAGATTATCTTATGACGACGTTTACAAATGAGGGTTCAGATTTAGATTAATTTATTTCTTTTTGTTGCAATGAAGATGTTATTCATCCTTTTTTGAACACTTGCTGTATTTACATGTACATTGTATTTGCTATTTATACGAATGTACTTTTCTTTCGAGCTCACAGAGGGCTCTGATGTAAATTACAATTTGTTTTGTAACTCAGATTACCCTCTTTAAATAAAGTATAATAATAATAATAATAATAATAATAATAATAATAATGGGAAACGGTGTCTCTGTGCACTAATCTTCAATCTTGCCCGACATTTCGATGCAACTTCCATGCATTCCAAATTAACTCAAAAACATACATGACATTTCGATATCTTCCACATTTGCAATTATGTCGCGATCTTCTTGGTGTTTTGTTAAGCTTCCTTAGGCTATGAAAATGTGTGTATCAGCAATGTAAGTTTGTGTCTATAGTGACAGTCAATTTGTTAAAAAGTGGGTGTTTAAGGTAAGCAAGCTAAAATGCAACGTTCTGCAGCTTTTCTGTTAACTCACCTAATTGGACAACAGTCGAATTACTTGTGTTGTACGAATGCATTAAGCCAATCGCTATGACAGTGATGATGTACTCTGTCCCTGGTTTTAAACCAGATAAAATCTGTGAAGACTGTGTACTTGATACATATTTCCTCTGAAAGTCTGATTTACCGTCATCGACGTCAATAATGATGAAATCGTCGAATCTGCTCCAGTAATTATCGTCCGTTAGATGCCATTGAATATTTATAGATGTGGCTGTTACGTTGATAACTTCTATAACGATGAGTAGTTCTGGAGAAATGAAACACTTTTCTTTTATCACAGAAAAACACTCCATAGTTGACAACAAGTACCCATACAGCCTTTGTTTGGGTGCATTAACTTTGCGATTATTTCAAAAAAGATTAACAGTTATATTGTTATTGTTGCATTTTGCCAACGACACGAATAATGTCTATCTTGTATATGACAATTAGATCACCAAATACCTGTATTCGTGGACAAATTGATGTATGTTTATACATTAAGTCTTGCTTGTGTGATCTATACCTCAATTGATAGGTTGAATATTTCAGAACTCAGAACATTTTGGGAGAAAATTTAGTGTAGCTATCTATATCACTTTACTCGACGGAAAGACCCTAAACAGTTTTATAGTTTTAGAATGGCATGAAATCATCTTTAAAAGGAACCGTTACTAGTAGGTTTATAAGATTTTAAAAAATGTATGAGCAACTATCTTTTGAACTGGCGTTGACATGACCGTTTCGCGTGTGATCTGATCAGTATTTACATCTCGATACTTCTTAACTATACAGATGTGAAAGCATTTCAAATAAATCACAATATTAATGTACCTTCATCGCAAACACTTCCCGCTAAACCAAGTGGACAACTGCAAACAAACCATTCACCAAACTCTTCGGACCCATTTCTGTTTCTCTCGATGATAGCGTGACTGGCACATTGGTTTGTTGATTGGCAAGGGTTGTCGACGCAGAGGTCTACAAATGTAAGAATGCACTGTTACATTGATGTAAATATAATGACAGAATACACAATTCTATTTAACAAATGGAAAGTTTCAGGCAATGTGTAATGATCGTATATGCTACCAGTCAAGTTTTGAATCAAGAATTGTGCGCAGATCTAGACGTAATGAATGGGATAGGTAAAAATTGTGTTTTTCGCCAAACGTTATCGCAAATCAATAACAAATACTCGGTGACTCAGTTCTCTCCGATCACAATAATTTTCCTCTACAAACTTACACAACTTCCTATCTACTTGTTGCCTACTTTCGTCCTTTGTTTTTACAATATTTCCTACAAGATTTATACATGTACACGCATTCGTAATCAAGAAATCATAGGTCAAAGTAAGACACAAGTCGACGTTTACCAAACGAAACGCATCAGATATACGGTTTAGAATAATCAAATATACAGATGTTTATACAAGTTTGCTTTTGCTTCACATAAGCTTGATGCTTACTGTTATGCATATAGTTTTTAAAGTAGACACAGCTATAGGTCACCAGTGAACGGTTTACACCTATTGAAAATAAGCGCAATCTGCTTTGCTCTTTGCCTAATTATAAATATGCAAATGAACTAATTATAAAGTTTCACTAAACAAGCTTCAACCATAACTAAATTAAAGTGTAAATAATGTACCAGAGAATTGTAATCAAATTTACCGAATTTATTTTTAATATATTGTCTAATTGCAGACGTTCACTAAATATGCAAATTAACTCATTATGATATGTCTCAAAACACGAACTCCAAGCATGACAAATCTAACTATAACAAGTACCTCAGAACTGCCACCCTACCAGTGCGTTCGTATTTTGGCATACGGCTAACTATATAATTTCATTCAATATGCAAATGAATCATTTATTATAATGTCATGACAATGTGCCAAGAATTAGCTTATAATATGCGCTTGTTAGGCACAATAAAGGTATGGGCCTAAAAGCTGTATTTATCTTAAATATTTTGTCAATTGTTTGCCATCGCAGAAGATTTTTTAGACGTTTGCTACAAATGATTATTATTACATGGTCATCCTTTCAAGGAGAGCCGGCGTTGATGTTTTCCAATTTTAACTCACAAAGTACGAGCACATCTCTCATGACGCGATATTGAGCAAACGTCAAGCAGCAACCTTTAAAGAAAGCTCAGGAGGGAAAAAAAGCAATTCCATACGGTCAATTTGCATACTCTTACGCGTCTGGTGTACAGCAATCGAGCGCAAGACATGATCGGGTAAATGAACAAGCTGCGCCGAGAGGCATCTAGGACCGATCCCCAAACTTGTTGTAAGACCATTTCATAAGCCACTCAAGATCAGGAATACTTCAAAGACTTTTGCCCAAAATTGAACTGAATTAACAAATTACTGACTATGCACAATAAATGGCAATAGGCTACTTTGCTGCAACCCCCCCCCCAAAAAAAAAAGCAACAACAACATATCATCCTATCGAAATCTTACGGTTGTACGTGCGTGCATGCAGGATTACGTATATGAATAGTAGCGGTCTACGGATAAATTAACTTTGACAAGAAGACAAGACTTGATCGGGTGTGAACGGATCTTTTGGCCTACATAAGGCATCCATGCAGAGCTGTGAACATTATAAATTTGCAAACGCAAACTCGAAAGTGAAATTGTCCTTTTTATATTATCCCAACACAGAGTTGTGAAAAACACCTAAATCAGACAGCAGTCTAAAATGAAAACAAGTATTTGCAAAGCAATCTCTGATGAATACTCTATGTCATGTCACTTTGTGATCATCATTTATCTTTATTCATTTAGAAAATAAAGAAGTTGTCCCCTGTTATGTCAGGCGTTTTTCTGTAACGAGTTGTGTATGCGGGCATTATAAATGGAAGACTTGCATTCATTATATCTGTCAATCATGAGGAGGGGTAAGAAACACACTAATCGTCAAGCGTGACCATCGTTTGATTCATTTTGGGGGTATCCATTACAAAACAGCTCCAGCGGGGGATCCGTGTGACACGTTGAACATGACGTTCTCAGCTATGGTTATAATCTGACAAAAGGCTGTTTTCCAGACATTTGAGGGATTAAGTTGGACTTGAACGTGTGTAGTTTTGTGCTGATTTGGATTTGTAAGCAATAAGGAAGCATGTGAAAAAAAACATATGTCTACCTACCAGTAAAATTGAAGGTGAAAAGCATATTTCTTGTTTTATCATGATTAGTGAAGTCGCCTGAGGACGCCGTAAAAGATATTGTATAACCTGTATCGGACGTTAAATTTACTATGGAGTAATTTCCTTCGAGTCCATTTGGAAGAGATACTGTTTTGTCGAAATCCGGAAGTGACTTGTATGATAGGTGTAACATGTTGAATTCCCAAAACGAATGAATACCAGATTCAAATTTGTCGAACTTCCACATTAAGTTTACATTGTTCCTTTCAAGTGAAGTAGCCTTAATGCTGCCCGTAATTGCTGTAAAGAGATAAGATTGGTTGGTCAAGTAGAAACACCTCATGAAAGTAATGGAACGTAACAATTAAGTTAAAAGCATTATTAAACCATCGCTAGATATTGAGGCTACCGCAGCTCGTCAGAATACATTATATCATTTGTTGCCGAATTTATGCACCCACTAAACAAAGTCACGGCTTGATCTGACGCGCATTATAAAATATAGACAATTCAATGATAAACTTTCTAGAGATATAAGGGCAATCAAATATATTGTTCGTTCACAGTGGCTCGTGAATGGCCGGTTAATCTCAGTTTTGCCATTCACGAGCCCCTGTGGTTTGTTCATCCAACGGGCGATGACAATTTTCCATTGAGATGTGACGTATCTGTAATGAAGGTTCCCTAGAGGCAAAGCTACTTCTGAGCCAGATCCTAATATTTTTTTCATTGCATTATAGTACGTTATTCACTTTTCAGATTCTGTGTCTAGCTGGGGTAGATAGCAACTATTCTCGACACGTGTCTTTCTTGCCAAAGAGAAAGATCAGAGTAATTTACTGTATGATTCATATAACAACTTGGAAGTGGCGCTCATACAACGAATTACACTAACCATAGCAATCCGACATCTGTCCATATCCAGAGTACCCATCATTACAGATACAAGTGTACAAGCCATTGTAGTTGACACAATAGGCGTTTGCGTCGCAGGGATTGTCTGTCTCACATTCATCAATGTCTTCACAAGTTTTATTGTCCTTCAGTCTGTACCCATCAAAGCATCCGCACTCAAAGGAACCTTCTGTATTTACGCAACTTGAAATTGTTTGGTTGCAGGTATCGATACCACGTTCACATTCGTCGATATCTGCAAAGTAGAGCATTAATATACGTCAACATTTTAATTAACATACAAGGTAAAATTTTTAGTGCCAAGGGACATAAAAATACGTTTTGAAAATGATATGACTTATGATACCTACATTAAGTCTTGGATGGTGGTAGGGTTGCGTTCACTTGGATCTGCCATACTCTGAGATTATGAAACGCTTTTGATGTATGGGGCATAACCTAAAGTGTAGGGTCGCTATGTTTTCAGATCGATGGCTCTACTAGGTTTCGTGACTGTATCATATTTCTCGACAGTTTAAGAGTTTTTAATTACAGTGTTGTCATAATTATACATTTAAAACGTTCAAAGCCCATGAACAGAATTTGTCTTTAATGTTTTGCGGCTACTTATAATTCAACGAATAATTTAATTGGTTAAAACAACATGGCCTTTTCTGGTCTATGATACAATCACAAGCGACATAATCGTCAAATGCATTTCCATTTCATATGAAAGTCTTCGCAAGTTACAAAAATTGGCCTTACTAGATATGAAATATAGAAACCATTTTCAAGTAATGCATATGGAGAGCAACGCGTGTTCAAATGGGTGACAACATATTGTATTTGTGACGTTTGACTATATTGAAACACCACGTCTAGCACGTGTTGTGCATATCATCAAAAATGGCAATATTTAATTAGGGTATTTGTTTGTTATTTGTCTTATTCAAAGTTTGAACATGGGTTATTTCTTAGTTAAATACTGTGTCGTTACTCAAGTAAATTTACTTACGTTTGACAGTAATATTAGAAAATGAAGTACGTATAAATTTCAAAACAACTATAGCGATGGTGATGTCAACCCTTAATGCATGTCTTACTCGATGGCTGAATGAGACGAATGACAGTACATTTTCGCGTTCGGCATTTTTAGATGAGGTAAAATGGATCAAAAAGTTAAGAAGATGGATTAGTGGGATTATAAGAATAATCCAAACCTTACCGTAACACGTTTCATTCGCTCCATTGCTTTCAAATCCATCCATGCAACCACACGAATACGATCCATCCGTATTGTTACAAAGAGCGTTGAGGCCGCAGATATCTAATTCCAAACATTCGTTTACGTCTACAACGGTACACATATGTGATATGAGACGTTACTTAAAAAGTTTTTCAGATGGTGGTATCATATGAACCGTGATTATTATTCAATGATTTTCGAAAATCATGATCGTATTAGGCCAAACAATTTTTTTGCTGTTCCAATAACAGGTTTTTCAAAAATGGGGTAGTTAGGTCGGCAGGAATGTTTTTTTCAAAACTGTTTTTTTTTAAACATGAATTTTTCAGGGGTTCAGAGCGGTCAAACACTAGCCACAACATTTCAAGAAAAATGTATCATACATATAAAAGGAAAAAAATTGTGATGATAAAAGACATCCTCGTTCAAGCAAAAAGTCAAGTGCCAAGTAACCAACGAGCGATTTTACGGTTTTTTTTCTTTCTCTGTTTTTCTTCATTGTTTACGTAGCTCTAAAAAGTTTAGGGTCGGCAGGTAAAAAAATAGGATAGCTCGCGTTATCGGAACAGCACAATTATTTTGTTAGGCCTAATCAAGCTATTGTTCAACAACATACATTATAAAAAAAGCCATCGTTCGTCGTGTGTGTGTGTATGTGTCTTCTTTGAATTGTTTGGGTGTGAACCTGGGACAATCAGGCAGGATAATGCATCTTAATGAGAGGGACAATCAGCCTATGCAGTATTAAAGGTTAATAAGAACAGCGCAACATGTGGCAAGAAGGATGCAAAGGTTGAATAGTAAATTGTAAAACAATATCACGATAAACATGATAACACCTCAAGTGTGATCGGTACCAACCACATGATTTTGCTTTACAATCATATGAGAATGTGTTACCGTATTGACTTTCTTTTACACCATAGGAACATTAAATTCTTACCATATTGACATCGGTCTCCTGCTAACCCTTGGGGGCACTGGCACACGAATGCAATATGGGTACTGCTGCAAGACGCTTCCGGATGACAGGGACTATCTACACAATGGTCTGTTAAAATTAAATCATTATTGTCATGAATCGTATGTTTCGCATATGTGGTTTTCAGTAGTCCTCTACAGGACAGTAAAGGTACTTGCAATATAAAACATTGCATCACCACTACAACTTCGTTGAGGTCTATAAACATCCGGAGGCGTACAAGTTAAATTCTCATTTTAGCTCTCGCTTGAATTTCAATTCATGATAATTTGTAAAATGTAAGCAATTATGATCTTCGATTTTCAACATGAAGTCCTGTATTTTAAATTTCATGTACAACAAACCTGTGGTGTTTAACAGATATGGGTCACTTCTAAGGTCTCCACTGACGATCACGACAGATAGCGTGTATGTCTTATTGGAATATATGTCATCAATTATGTTGGTTTTGACAGTTTTCCGGTTGTTCCACTCGTCTACAGGCCAGTATGTGATTTCGATGTCCCTGTAACTCATGCCGTCGGAGAATTCTAAGGTTGCTTCAAATCTCGTTGAACTCAAATACCAAATCGTTACATTAAATGGAGGTTCAGGAACTAAATATTTAAATCAGAAAAGGATGAAGTATCATTGCAAGTACCAGTGAAATTTTAAGTAAAAAGTGGGTACAGATAAAAAAATTATCTTGTAAATTTCATATGTGAGAAACATTCACCGATACACCCAGTCTCTTTGCCTCCCGATCAAATACTAGCAGGCAATGACAGTGATATTTGATGCAATTATCTTAGTGTCGGGATATCTTATATACCTACTATCAAACAAAATGTTATTGTCTCAATTCCCTACTGAGCACCGACAAAGATTCATAAGACATATCTACAACCAGGCTGACACTGATGCAATTCACGGGGAGCATTGTTTGGTGTATTAGCAGGAACAAATTACATTCATAGCTGCATCAAGGCATAAGTGCCAATTTCAATTTCAATAATGTGATGGCATTAGTAGTCAGACCACGATTGAACTTACCAGTTCGAACGTGTATGAGATCGCTTGACGTTGTTTGGGAGCTAAGAGTATCTGCTGCTGTGACATGGACAACATAGAGAGTCCCTGGAAGTAAGCCATCAATCTCCATTGAATAACATTCACGGCACTGTAAAGATCCGACTGCGCATGATTCATATGTAACTTCAAAATTGTACTCCAGCAAACTATACCAAGGATGTTCAGTTATGTCCCATGTGACATTAATTGTTCGGCTTCCGTACTCCACAACGTTCAGTCTCAGGTCTAAGGTGTGGGCTAGTAAAGAAAGAGATGTTTGAGCTCATGAACTTTGCGGTGAACATGTCCAATGATTATTAAGCATTCATCCCGTCAGCAGTCATGTCACATTGTTGGCAGGGCTAAGAAATATTCTGACGATTCACCAAGTCGTGAACAATGTGTTTCACCATACATAGTTTGATTTTACAGTACCTTCATAAGCCTTAAGCGGGCGGGTGGGTGGGTGGGGTATAAAAAGGACCAGGATGGCGGTGATGCTCATTATGCAAGGTGTCTCCGACAAGACAATAAGGAGAGGGACCTCAAGAACATCTGCCATTTTGAGTTTGTTTCGGTAAAAAGGTTACAAAAACAAACGTTGCCGTCTTAAATACATCAACGCTAGATTATAGCTGACCGTTTTACACCTACTTTTCGTCGATTTTGTTTGAAAACTTAGACCAGAAACAATTGCTCGCGCACTGAAAATCGCTGTCAATGGAATCGTGCACAACGTAAATCTCCAGGACTGCGAGATTTCATCTAAATCAACGTTGGTTGTGTAAACAGATCCAAACAATGCTGAGTTCCTATCTTCTAATGCGAAACAATCGACCTTTAGTAGTAGCTGTACCGTCCTTGCTATGACCAAACGATGCCGCGTCACAGAAAATATTTGTAAACAATAATTTACAGTGTATTGTTTTATGTCGTGTACAATTGCTATATTATGTAACTTTGATCCGGTTCCATGATCACGTTTGTACACATTTCTGAGGTTTATCACATTACAATAAAGACTATTAATCGACATTTCGGACTTCTAGAGTGCGTAAAGAATCGAAATGTTTTTGCTGTGTCTATTGTTTCTTTTGCAGGCACTGGATCATTATCGATATCTTACTTTGAAACATTACTTTTAGGTAAGTGACCGTGATTCAGGTCATATAAAAAACATTTCTGGGGATTTAGTGCTTTCTAGGACCACGCTAGTTAATACCGAACCTTTGATATGCATTTTCCGATTTCTGTAAAGTAAACCAAAGGCGATAAACGCTTGGAATGAATTAGTGTATATAGCGATAAAGCAATCCATGTAACACTGAGACTGACCCGTGTTTGATCAGGTGGAGAAAATATATCCGAAAACCATGATTCTAGATCGCCTATTTGAACTTCTGTTGTGTATACATTATTTGTTGATGCCTTAATGGGTACTGTCTGGATTACTGGCACAAATTTGCAAAAACAAATGTGCATTGCATTTTGCAAGTAGATTCTTAGGTACAAGACTTCTCGAATTCTATCAGACCTGATCATGTTACGTAACTTTTCATCGAATTCCATTGCATAAACGTTCCCTGCAATTTGTAAATCGAGTTTCTTGCACAAACTTAGTCACCAGAAGTAAACAAAAATGATCTTACAACTTTCAGTTCTTCGTTATCATGTTAAGAACATTATATAACAATTATACATGATAAAATTACCTGGAGTGTTGTAGTAAGTGGTTATACCTGGATCATTGCTGCTTGTTGTGAGGTCTGAAATAGACAAACCACAAGGTGAAAAAACCAAAAGGGTCACAACCATTAGACATTAGACAGTGATGGCATTCGCATTCTTGAAAAAGCCATCTGTTATACATACATGCGGCTTTACATATCTTATTTACACAATTTCTTTTTTGTCTGAAGCAGTCAAATCAAAGCAGCAGCATACCGTACATGAAATACTATGATGATCAAATATATCCGCAAAAATTGCCTGTTCTATTCTTCTTCCACATTAGAATAAATAATTATAAACTCCTTGGGTTTTCTATTCATGTACTAAACATTGGAAAACTAGCAGTTATTGATAGCGTCGGATTGTGTAGTGACAATTGACGTTATTCGTCTTGGACTTCAGTTAGACTTTCCTACCTTCATCTTCATTGACTGAGGAAGGGCAAATACAAGCAAATCCATCAATATGACTTCTACAATAGGTACTGTTTATTCCACAGGGTGAACTTGCACAATAGTCTGGGGCTGGAAAAGAAGACATTTAATTTCAAGTTGAAGCATGAAGCATTTTGAAAACAAACGTAGCGCACACACACACTTACCCCCCCCCCTCACACACACACACACACACACACACACACACACACAATCTCTGAATGCTGCTAAAAGAGAAATCGACAAAATATGTCTGAAATTCTTCTCATACATTTACTGCATCAAATCACGTGCACAAGCGTAGCTTTTTATCTCTTGACAAAAAATACAATAGTTATCCCATGGTCGTTCTAAGGCACGACACCCGCGTTTATGTCATCACTTTTGTTGCGTCGGAAGCTTTTTTGCGTCGATCTTGGATGTGTTCGTCGATGTAACCGAACAACGTGGCGGCCGTTATCATTGAATATATTTCTTATGTGAAAATTTCGTAAGGATTTAATTCAGTTATTATCATTATGATAGAATCTGTCAAAATAAATATATTGAGAAAACGCTCAGTCCCTATGTTTTAGTTTCGTCACCAATATTAAAGTACGTGTTTGTTTACCAACAGCCGCTCGCCTAAACGTACGATTTACGAGAGTAACTCCATGTCTTAGACTATAGTTTAAACAACAACCACAACAACCACAACAACAACCACAACAGCAAACAATAGGGGTAAAGCACTGCATTCCAGGCCATAAACGGAGCTTCAAAAGTAGTCCTGAAATAAATATAACAATGAACAATGAAAACACAACATTGCTACGTCCGTATAATCGAAAACAAATGTGCAAATAATTTCAAGAAAAAACGAACTCGCAGCTGGTCACACTACCACTGGTTTAGTATGCATTGCAACGGGAGTTAAGCGTGGCCGGCTGACCGACGTTGAAACAGTATCCGCGCCATTGTGATTAAATTGATTTTGCTCTTGACAAACGCCGTAACTTTGTTTGAGGTATTCTTATAGGTATTTGCTGTATTCGAAATCATAATGTGCATATGGCGCTTTGATTTTATCCTACAAATGATTCAAAACTTTCAACGCCGAATCGTCGAAGAAAACTTTAGCAAAAGTAACAAATTCTTGGCTAGTGCATGATATAAGCATTTTATAACCTGACATTTTTGTCGTCTTTTGGTTTCGAAAATAATCTTGACAATGATCATGACCAGATTGCTTCTGTTCTGTGATTGAATGTCCGTCGTATTTCCTTTTAGTTGAAACAAATTCATATCAAATTACCTTAGGAAATTATTTGCAGATTCTAAAAAAATCGTACGGTTTTCTACTTGATTTCGTTTATGGCTCCTTCTTCATTCATTGTCATATCTTAGCATTGCAACAACCGCAGAATTTGAACACGATTTTCCCATCACGAAACGGGCAAGGAAACTTTCACGAAGAAGTACGAAAACAACAATGTGTAAGCATCGAACTACTTGGTGAATTTCATCATAATTGCCAGTCCAAATGATGTCACATTGAGATTTGATAATGCCTATCTTCCTTCACCTATTAAAGACGTGACATGAAATTTCCGCAATATTTTGAAAGTCAGATAAATAAGCCGAATTCTATATCACAAAAACACAATCTATATTTTATCATTATGATTTTAAGTTCGACAAGGAAGGATTACAGTGATACCCTTCTGATGAGGAGCACTGTATGCAATATAGAGACAGATTATATTACAGTCCTGTCATCGGCGCATTATCAACAAAGAAAGGTCGGACCCCAAAGTCTAATACTACATAAGAGAAATAATCACATATAAAATTGTCAGGTACTCACGTGTGTTTATTTGCAATTGATAGCTAGTTTCACTTCTGAGTCCATTGCTAATTGTCTCGATGTCGATAAAACATGTACTATTCGATGGTAGATCAAACAGTGTAATGTTTGGATACGTCACATTCTCCGTCGATTCAAATAGACCATCTTCACACACATACGTCACTTCAAAGGTATCGTAATCTGTCCATCCGGGATTCCAGTACACATACACGCTTGACGCATTGCGATAGACCACGTCTGCATAAACAGGTGATTCCGGTGCTGCAATCGGATTAAGAACAGGTATTCAGAGAAATTCGATTACATTGTCAGTTTTAGTGTCGCCTGGACCCCAGTCTCCACTTTTGGCCTTCGTCCACACTCCGTCTGGCCTCGAGACCCACTTTAGTACCGTAGAATAAAATCAGCTCATTTTAAAGTAAATGGTTTCAAGGAAAGATGATCATATCACTAGCGTCCCTTTGAAAGTTAATCAGTCAAAATGTTCCTCTCGTGATTGCCCTAACGTCATATGCCATATAATGCCATTAACCATGCCATATAATGGCACAGGTTCTCTTGCTGTTGTTTATGATCAACATCCATTTAATCATATGCCAATCATGAGAGGATAATTTTGAGTGATTGACTTTGAAAGGTACGCCAGTAACGTCATGGCATCTGTTTGCGACCATTCACAATGAAATAAATAGTTTTTACAACAGTACTGTAGCTTGATCCCTGCTCACGAGGCTAGACGGAGTGCGGTCGGAGGCACATAGGCTACAGCAAGGAAATAGGGTCTAGGCTAGTATTAGCGGTACTTTAGTGAAGGTCTAACATTTGTTGCTGAACAAAAATAAGACTTAGGACAATTTATAATCAATTGCATTTTAGTGTATCGAAAAACTGATAAAAACAACAAAAAATCGATATGGTCAATGATTTTTTAACTACATTTTATGAGGAAAGACTATCATATTGCACTTTGTTACACTTTCAGGTGCAATCATTAGCTAGGCGGTAATAGACGGATCAACTCCGTCTGCAAAAGTTGAAATATTGTCTAGCAGGAGGTCAGACTAAATCAAAACAACCCCACCCGATCTACAAACCTCGCCAAACCTCCTGCTAGACAACTTTTCAACTTTTGCAGACGGATTTGAATAAGGTGTAAATAAAAATCGTTGACCACATTGGCTTTAGCATAGTACCACATCAATTTTACTTTTGTTCTCATCAGTATTTCGATACATTAAAACGCAATTGATTGTATGTATGTATACATAAAAGTCTTACATCTTTGGACAGCAAAGTCACTAGAATTCATTTCAAAATTGTGAAAGCATTTCACAAAGTCTCAGTTCTGCTACGCAATGTATGTTTAGACCAGTGTAATTCATAATATCTTTCGTGCAAAGTTTTAAACTTTCTGAAATAATGGTGTCCCCATACTTGTAATTTGTCGCACTTTCTTGAACATTCTCTTAAAATACATGATGAAATGTGCAGATAAGCTGCAGCTAGTATACCGGCGTCAATTACGTCTAGGTCCAACACAATACATTTAGTGGAAAAGAGGATTTACGATAGTAGAGTAACATGATTGATTTACCCAAAGTCCTAAACCTGATCCGAACAGATCTGTTTGAAGTGCTGTGATTAAGTTCTAGCATTTAGAACTCAATCAGAAACATCAAACCTAAGTGACTTGAGCAAGTAACATATTTAGGAACAATAAATGATACATACGTAAATTTACGATGACTGAACCACTTGTGTTGAAGTAATTGTCATACCAGCGCCTGTCTATCGCAGTAACAGTCACAGTGTATGACGTCCCTGGTCTCAAACGATTTAGTGTTGTTCCAAGACGTGTATACCGTTCGTATGAACGACTCTCAGCCATTTCACTATCAATTAAATCAATCGCCAAGTAACCTCGGAAACGGTGCCAATAAGAATTATCAGTCAAAGTCCAATTTACTGTTATTGTAGTCGTCGTTACATCCACTAACGTGACGATAACGAAGAGTTCTGAAAGAAGGACACATATATATTTATTCTTCTATGATATAGCTTCGTTTAAGTGGCGATCACAAACTTGCGGTCTTTTTGAAAGCCAAGGCACTTCAAAGAATGTTGTCGTCGTATTTTCTTCAAGAACATTTTAAAAAGTACCGTACTTTGATTAAGTCTTGGTATATAGCTATTGGGACAGTGAAATTCAGCCTATTGGCTGACCCTATGACTTACTGTAGTCGAGATAGTAATAGCGCAACACAATGATTGTCAAGTTCATGGGACTGAATTTGTATCTCTTATACGTAAACATTTCAATTTTACTTCACTTAAGTTATGAATGGAAGTGTCCAATAATCATTAAGCTATCTCCGCGTGATGCACATTGGTTATTTTACACATTGAAAACAAAATAATCCTCAGAAAAAATGACAGATCGCATGTATTTTCGCATTAAGCTTAACGCAATTCCTTGGTTTGTGAGTGCCTGTAGATGATGTTTAACATCGAGTGGAAGGTGTTCTAGTCTAAGGTAAAACCTAAACCTTCAGGAAATCAAAATCCGGAAAGTAGTGTTTGAACACTGCTACTGTAAGCTAAACTATCAGACGACGGTAAAATAGGATTGCAGTTTTCGAGATGATCTCTACTGCTGTGATAAAATGTTTGCTACGCCTTGAGTGTCTTTTCCTCGTCCAAGGTTACGCTATGGATATAGAAGCGAGTCATGATTACCATCTGAAGTAATACGGTAGTGAGTGGTTTAAAGCCAGCTGCCTGTGGCCCGTCTCGTTCAATCCACGATCCATATAACAGGCTGCCAGACCATTTCGCCATCACCTCACCACTAACGCGACACTCTGCTGAAGTTTATTCAGTGCAATTTACTGGTTTTGATATGTGGAGCAAGTCTAATAAAGATTCTGATTTGGTTGAATATGATTTTCCCCATAAGCAAACTTTACATCTTCGATGATTCAAGGACATCTCTGCGTTGGTTTGCTCTTTCCTGACTGTGCTGACCGACGCAAGTCAGTTTGTTAATTATCTTTGAGGCGATTTGGTGGTCCTGCCGATCTTTTGTGACATGCCGTAGGATCTTCTGTCACCTGTAGTTAGTTATTCATAAACGATCTCTTTTTGCCTAAATCCAGGTTAGTTTGATATCTTTGCTGACGGTCTGTGTGTTTTTATTGAGTTTTGCTAATAACTTGTTAGTTTATGAGTGAACCAAAATATCATTGAAATGCCTTACACTTCATTGTTAAAGATTTTCTAAATTTTCGCATATGAAATATTCATACTAAGAGGTTATTACCCATTATTACACCTCACTCATTCAGTGTGCACTGCCATTGGTTAAACACGACTCACGTGACATGTAAAAGAACGTGATGATGCCCTCTGCGAACTTGATGATGCCCTCTGCATTTGATATTATATGGATGACGTCATTTTACATACTGCGCATCCTTTCTGTCCTTAAGAAATTGTCGTTCGCTTGTACCTGCAGTCGGCAACTATGGCTGCGAAACGTCATGCAGAGCTGTCACCGGCACAGTTAGACGATATTTTGATGTAAGTAAACAGCAAACGAACGAAAATGGCAACAAGAAATGCAATTTCTGTGTTCAGTGACTATGCAAACAACAAACTTGGATACGCCAGCGAGGAGATCGGCAAACTTTCAGCGGCAACCCTGGACTCGGCACTGACAACATTTTAGGCTGAGGTCCGGACTCAGAGAGGCGAACTGTACTCGAAGAAGTCTTTGTGTTTTGTGTCTTTTCATGTTTGCTTGTTCGGTGAAATAAAAATAATAACACATGAGAGCTAGGGCAATATCACGATTTTGCCTGCCCTCGGGCTGTTGGTCATGATCGAAATACTGATGATGCTGTTTAGTAGTTCAACAAGTCCGTTCCTTGTTATGAAGTGGATGGTTGAAAATATATGATATTTCTTACCGGTCTCACAGTATTGACCTACAAAAGCATCAAGACAGTCACAATGCCACCATTCATCGGTCGAACCATCGCTGTACTGTTCAACATAACCGGAGCATGAACCATTGTTGAGGCATGGGTGGATACTGCAGGGGTCTATGTTATTTTAAAAAGACAGAACGCGGAAACGACGGTAAGCACGCTTCTCTTTTTACTAGTGGAAACAAGAGCAAGCGATTTTCAAACGTAGTTTAGAAATAAACGACAACAGTGGTGCATGAAGAATAACTTGAACATGTTTTGCTGATACATATGTATGGCTTTGTTTTGCAAACAAAAGAGGGCGCTTTGCATATATATGTACATGTATATATCTGTCTGATGATTGCAGGATGCATGAAACTATATATATATATATATATATATATATATATATATATATATATATATATATATATATATATATATATATATATGGCCTATATATAATTTTTTGAAAGTTTCCGTGACATTAAATATGATTTGAAATTATGTGGAAACAATATACAAAATAGTATTTTGAATAAACATTTGAAAGAAAAACATTTTATTTATTTCATTAATGCCGAAGAAAGTGCATCGTTCTTAATGTAATGTCTACCATATTTTATTTTGTGTGACTGTCCTACAGTAAAGTATCTTTTACCCATCGACGAAAGTACATAGCCCGAGACGCATAATATTAGCTGAAATATTACAAACTAAATCTAAACAAATATAGTTTTCATGGATGCCGACCTATGACAAATGAAAGACGACAATATTGCACGGCATACTAGGAGAATGCAACGGCGCTGACGTCTATGGTTATTGTTCCGCAGGTTGCAATATCTATAGGCCCATGCAATCTGATTAAAATCAGATGTAGAGTACGGCGACGTCTATACTTACTTGCTGTCGCCTGTAGTGAGAGGCGACAGCGAGAAAATACCCCGTAAGTATAGACGTCGCCGTACTCTGTACACCTGATTTTACTCAGATTGAGGCCAATGCGGCCCTGAGGACCCATCCTTGTGAAGAGAATAGGGCAATTGGGTTCACTAATATAAGTGTATCGTTTGGGTGCATATGTTTAATTTATATTTTTCTTAAAAACACAGATAAAGTGTTCTTTATTTACAAGACACTTAGATTGGCAATGGGGTAAAAACTGACATCATACCTGTATAATTCATTTCAATCGAGTCCGTTAGACCGCCATATGTCATTGTCACTAAGATGAAGTATGTCTCATATGCAGTCAAGTTTATTAAAGTAATATCTCTTGAATATGTCGTTACTGTGACTGAGTCATTGGCATCTGATTTACTCCAATAGGAAACCTCGTACGTAACATTGTTGTCATGGTACCAGTAGTAGGTGTCGATGTGAATACTCAATTCTGCAGTTCCTGGACTACTTGACTGGACCATGATAGAATACAGTCTTGGGGGAACTGTGAGGAAAGGAGAACATATTTGCTTTCAGGCAATTTGTATAAATTTGCTTTTACGCTACAACGTGCTTCGTCGAGTGCATACAACTACCATGACATCAATATATGAACAGAGTATGTCGGCTTTTATCCCTTTCTGGATCATTTCGACAAGAAATTGCTAAGAAAATCATGCTCTGAAAATCAATTATGAAAGGAAGATATTATCATAATGAATTGCGGCTACCAACGCAAAGTTATTAGCAGCCTCAGACTTAACGTAGGCTCAGGCAGCAATTGTTTCTACTCGGTATCATTCTTTTCCCTCTTCTTCTTCTTATTCTTCATTTTTAGCTCACGTGTGTAAACACGTGGGCTAATGTCATAGCGATGTCTGTCTGTCTGTCCGTGTGTGTGTCTGTCTGTTTACACGATAACTCAAAAACGCCTGAACGGATTCAAATCAAATTTAGTGCAGAGGTACCATATGCTACTTGCAAGAACTGATTAGATTTTGGTCAGTGTGGCTTGCATATCAATGAAGTTATGCAATATCGTTTTTTTTCCGTACAATGGTTTTCCTATGGAGACGGTAATGACAGTGTAGGCATATATCAAGAAATACTGCACAAAATTTCATGAAACTTTTCACAGATGACAAACTAAGAACATTATGATGATACTGTGAGTGTCATGTCAATTATCTGCTCATTTGCATATTTAATGAACTTTTGTTATTAGTGTCATAACTCTGAAATTCCTGCACCAAACCTAATGATACTTGCAACAAATATTGATCTGATATATATCTAATTATACTTAGAAGCATTAGGCAGTGACAAGTTAATAAATAGCTCATTCGCATATTTTATGAAGGTTTGTAATTAGTCATATAACTCCGATATAATTTCACCAAATGTGATGAAATCTGCTGCAGATACTGATCCGACTGATATCTAAATGTAGTGTAAAGCATTTAGTAGTGTGAAATTAATTAAGGGTTCATTTGCATATT
>LD342972.1:65561-102420 GCA_001465055.1 Ptychodera flava | reverse complement strand
CAGGTACCATATGCTACTTGCAAGAACTGATTAGATTTTGGTCAGTGTGGCTTGCATATTAATGAAGTTATGCAATATCATTTTTTTCCGTACAATGGTTTCCCTATAGAGACGGTAATGACAGTGTAGACATATATCAAGAAATACTGCACAAAATTTCATGAAACTTTTCACAGATGACAATCTCAGAACATTTTGATGATAGTGTGAGTGTCGTGTCAATTATCTTCTTATTTGCATATTTAATGAACTTTTGTTATTAGAGACATAACTCTGAAATTCCTGAACCAAACGTGATGATACGTGCAAGTCTGTCTTCCACTCTGCGTTGTGTGTTCAATTGAACTGCTATCAGAATATACAATGTCTGTCTTTGTTCTTGTGTTTTGGTTGGTGATTATCCTGAGGTCTGCAAATGTTGCGTAACATCTCATTTGCTCGCTGTTTTGTCAGAGTTCTTTTGAGATAGGTCAAAGGTGCAATTGTTTTACGCAACATTATAACAGTCAAAAATTATGCAGTAATTCATGTCATACTGTATTATTTCATGCGTCCAGTAGTGTCTTATAAATGTCAATACATGTCGAGTCGTCAGCAGCCAATTTGAATGCTTGATAACTATAAGTTTGTAATTTTATCAAACTCAAAGTCTTCCATTCATGGGTCACATTAGCATATCAAGTTGTTCTGTTGCGTAAATGCTAAAGTCTACTAGTCTGTTTACTGGCTAGAAAACTTTCTGTGAAGCGTGCTAATATTAATGAACCTGTTGTAAAACACGTGAGCACATTCAGTTCATATCTGGTTGGTATTTGGTCGCGTGTTTTTAGGGATATAATTGTGTCAAGGCCAATACCTAAACTATACATTTTTCTGAAAAGGTTAATACTGATCTCTAATATATTTAGATTCAAATTAAGCTCTACTGGTTAGAATAGGACATATGTTGCATTCACTGATTACTTTGTATACATCAACTTTGATATGTGACACATACAAAAACCGGAAAGATACAAAGGCAATTTCTTTTACAAATTCAATATGATTTCGGTCCAACGATCAAATAGTTTGCAAGTGATTATTAATTTCAAATCCGCTTGGTTAGAAAATTTTCAAATGACTCATTTTGTTACCTGTCGATGAGATTTTCGTCCTTGATGCTTGGAGTGTTAAATCGGTCGCGACAGTTGGCGTTGTATTGTGTTCCTCTGTAGTTACGTATTGTCCCGTCGTAGTAGCTGGTGATGTCGATCTATCATCAGTAGTTGTTATTCCGCTTGTTTCTGTTGCATCTCCCGTTGCCTCTGTGTAGGTCGAAGCCGTTGTATAAATCGTTGGAAAAGATTGTGAAGGAGTACCTCCCGGTGTAAACGTGGACTGCGTTGTTTGCGTTGTTGAGGATCCTGACGCAGTCACTCGTGTAGAGACATATTCCGTTGTATCAATTGTAGTCACATCGACTGTTGATTCGACTGATGTAGTAGTGATAGTCGGTGTCGTTGTAGAATCTCCTAAACGAGATGTTGAGTGAAATGGGGATTGCGATTTATCTTGTGTGGTTTGTCGATGTATTGTTGCAACAGATTGGATTGTACTGACTTCTGAAATGAACGTTAACAATGTTTTATAAAACATTCTTAAATTGAAGGTGACTGTGATGAGTTCTATCATCATTTATATCCTTAGCTGTGCTGCAGCCTTTATAGAAGTGCATTATTGCATTGTGTTAAGTCTACCACCTCAATACATCGTTGTAAAACTGGAAATTATTATCTTCTATATCTAAGATTCCCATATAGCTCTGCCGGTTAGAAGACAAGTGCTTGAATTCAATTGGTATTTCATATGCGTCAACTTTGATATGGGATAGGCGAATTTCATATATATGCAAATAAATAAATATAAGCAAAAATATGTAATAGATATAAAAGCATTTACCTTTGCCAACATACTTTTTGGTCAAACGATTTAAATATTTTGCAAGTCATTATAATCTTAAATTCGCTAGACTTGAAAGTTTTCAAGCGGCTCATTTAGGAAATTTGATATGAGAGTTACCTGTCGAGATTATTTTTGTCGTTGATGCTTTGAGTGTCGAATCGATCACGACACCTGGCGTGGTCACGTCTTCCTGTGTAGTTACGTGTTGTTCCGCCGCAGTGGCTTGTGATGTCGGTCTATCAGCAGTTGTTATTTCTGTTCTTGTTTCCGTTGCCTCTCCCGTTGAAGCTTCACTTATCGGAGTCGTTGCGTGAACCGTCGGAAAAAATTGTGTGGGAGTACCTCCTCCCGGTGTAAACTGGGATAGTATTGTTGAGAACCGTGACGTCGTCAGTCTTGAAGAGACATCCTCCGTTGTATCCGTTGTAGTGGCATCGACTGGTAATTCGACTGGCGTCGTAGCGATAGTCGGTTTCGTTGTAGAATCTTCTGAACCAGATGTTGAGTGAAACGGCGATCGAGATTCATCTTGCGTGGTTTGTTCTACTCTTGCAGCATTTTGGGTCGCAGTGACTGCAGACATGAACGTAAACTTGGTGGTAAAATCTCGTAAAGCGAAGTTGGCTGAAAGGATACGTGGTCGTGCCATAGCCACATGGAAGTGCATTACTGTGTTAAGGCTAATATCTCGATAAATTATGACTGTAAAACGGCAGATGCTAATTTCTTATATTTCAATTCCCACATAGCTCTAATGGTTAAAATAGGGCAAGTGTTGAATTCATGGAATGCTTTACATCCACTGTAATATAAGACAGCCAAATTTCGTTGACATTTAGATGAACACAACCACATATTGTTACAACCACCTTACAGATAAAAAATATCTTCATAAGTAGGTGATTTTAGTCTCACAGTAACATTTATTTGCAATTTTTGTAAACATTGAACACACTTCGCTCTAAAGCAATCAACTTCGTTAAACCGTAAATATGCAATATTTTCGATACGGCTCGTTCTGGGAAATCGATCAAACAAATACCTGTTGTTGCACGCTCCGAATAGAGAGTTTCGCCCGAGGTGGATTTTGACATGGATGCAGGGTCTATCGTTTCGACAGCTGGCGTGGTTTCCTCTACATGCGAAGTTGCGTATTGTCCCGTTGTAGTGGCTTGTGATGTCGATCTACCTCCAGTTGTTACTCCGTCAGTTTCTGTTGTATCTGCCGTGGATGCTGCATTGGTCGACATCGGTGATTGCGCCGTCGACAAAGATTGCTCAGAACTACCTCCCGATGTAAACTTGGATGATATTCTTGAGAACCCTGACGTCGGAACTGTTGTAGAGACATCCTCCACAGTTTCAGTTGTACTGATGCTGACTATTGATTCGACTGCTGCCGTACCTCCGGCTGGCTGCGTCGTAGAAGTTTGCGAACCAGAGCTCAATTGAAATAAGAACGAAGTTTCCTCTTGCGTGGTTTGATGTGTAGGTGTGGATGTATGTGTCGTACGGAATTCTGAAATGAGCGAAGAATTAGGCGTTAAATTTCGCGAACCTGAAGCTGACTGAGATGAGTCATGTCTTAACAGCTTGCTGTCGCTTCTACGATTGTTTACACTGACTGCTTTTGAATACAACTCATAGAGAAATGAAAACATCAAAACGTCAAACAACCTTTTTGGTATACATGAAAAACAATGAGGAGGAAAGAAATTTGTATAAAATTTTACATGTAGAGTTTGGTAGCAGGCATTACATGACGCACACAAGCAATCTTTGTAAATGTTTTGAGCAATTTGAAATAGAAATACCTTCTGTTCATCTTGGAAACATTATAATACATATGATGATATCTTACCATTTGAGAGGAACGCAATGATCACTAGAACGAAGTAGAACGTGACTTTCATCTCTGCCAGGGCCATCTGAAATGAGAAGTTTAAGCTTAACCTAGAGACACATGTGATTTGAGGCAATGCGTTTGGTTGAAGAAGAAGAAAAAGAAATGTTTATTTCCCTTTTTTGTGGCATTTTTACGGATATAAAAAATTGAGGAAAGTGGGAAAAGAGGAAACGGATAATAGTTGTTAACAAGCAAATTTTCGAATCCGTCCCCGATTTAAAGTATTAATATCGAACTGAGTAATTGGGTAAAACTGTTCACAGACATTTTAACCAGTGAATGAAAGTATAAATGAATGAATACATATATAATATAAATTATTAATTAATTAATTGAGAAAAGAAAAAAGCGAAAGAAATGCAAAAATGCAAATTGATACTTAGAAACATCAATGACTGATAGGCTATCAAGGCAGTGGGAAATATGCAGTTTCTATTTAAGAGTACATGTCAATAGATGACATTGCTTTCATTTACGTTTGAAAGAGTTTCTGCTGTCAATATGTCTAATTCTAACTGGCATCCTATTACACGTTTTTGTACCAGCGTACTTGCTTAAAGTCTGATTTTGAGAATGTACAAGTCATTTCTAATGTTTTCCTAGTTTTATATGGAGGGCTGGCCAATGTGAAGAAGTCAATGAAAATATGCGGTAACCGCGGTAACTTTGCCTGCAATGCATCATGGACAAATTCGCCAAGCTGTAGTTTATGTTGTTGGTAAATGTCTAAGATACAGAAATTTCTGAACAATGGATCTCAGGAGGCATTTCAGTGACTAAATGTTATTATTCTTACAAATTTCTTTTTGACAAGGAATATATCACGCAAATATGTAGACTACGTATCACCGCAGACTTTGACTCAGTACATTATGTGAGGAAGTCATTATACAGCATAACGAGAACATATTGTGGAACAGTGTGACGTAATTTAAAAAAAAAACACCCGTCGACTTGCTGATTTTTTGCTTATCTTATACAATTTTTTCCTTACCTTATCAATTTGCTGGCGAAAAGAGGTTTTTTCCACTACTAAACCGATAATTGGTGTGTTTTACACCTCATTATTTTGTTCTTGATATCAAGGACACTCTGACATACTTTTTTCTTGTTACTTGTTATAATTAAAAAATTCGTTTTATTTGATTGTCAATCTGTTGGCGTCGCACTGGTCAACCACACATTTTAGAGTTTCATTGACAGTATCCAAGTCAATGAGATTTGAATTACATTGAATTGTATAAAATAAGTTTGAATCATCTGCGTACAATCCAAAATTGAAAGCGTTGGACGACAGATGGATGTCATGATATACAAAGGAAAAAAGGTGGGTCCAAGAATGGAGCCGCGAGGAATGCAACAGGTTATAAACTTTCTCTGTGATTGTATACAATTGACGCCAAAAAACATATTCTAGAATACACAACTTTTGATCAAATAAAGAGGTAAGCCTCTTATACCATTGCATTCAAGTTTAGCAACAAGAATATTGTGATCTATGGTTTCCAAGGCTTTCGAAAAATCTATGTATAAAGCCAAGTAAGTTCGCTCCTGTCATTTTAGTAGCTGCTGGTGTGAGATTTTATCTGATATCTCCTTTATTTTTATTATGTAAATGTTAGACAATCAATTTTCTGTCCGTTGACATTTTATATGTGTCTAGTTATTTTCCTGTTGAATGTATGATGGGATAGAGTTAGAGGTGTTCGACACCTGGTTTTCTCTACCATTTACTGCTACTTTTAACACGATTGGAACTAATTTGGGTTAATTGCAAGGTGAAGTAATGATGGTTTAATCTGCAAATGTAAGCTCATCTGCTTTTCTGTTTTTAAGGTAAACACGTCTGTTTATGAGTAATTTGTAATATTGCTACATTCAGCTATAGAGCCCCTAACACATTCAAGAAATTTTTCGAGAAATATTGCTCTATTTTTGTACCTTTTTTCTAAGTATATGCCAATGAGGAAGCATAATGAATAAAAAAATAAATAAATATTAATAAAAGTAAATAAGGGCTGGATTTAATTGATCTATTTCATTCAAGAGATATTTGGATAGGCTAATGAGAGAGAGTTTATTACTGTATTGTTTTCTAAACCCATACTGGTGATCATAAAGTATACTATGTTTATCTAAAAACGCCAAGATTTGCTTGTTTATAATGTTACTAAGGACCGGTAAAATACAGACTGATCTAGAACTCTCCATCTATATTTCTGTTCTAAAAATAGGCATAACTCTTGCAAATTTAAGTCGTCTGGAAAAAACCTGTTGAAAAACAAAGACGATGTGGCTAATAGGGCGGCAAATTTCATCGGACGCATCTTTAATTAGCCTTGCACTTTTTTCATCATGACCACGAGCTGCTTTTCGAGTGCCAAGTGAAGACATAACGCACTTTACATCAACCTCAGTTGGAGAGTAAAGGAGTGATGATTTGGGGTTTTCAGATATGATCTAAAGGTTTTTATGGTGAAAGCACTATTTCCTTGGCAAGAGTTTAATCCATCGTCACAAAATAACTAAGTGATTCAGCATGTCTGGTGATTGAGTACATTTTTCAATGTTACCATCGGACACAATTTTAAACTGCTGAAGTAATTTAAAAGCCTTACGATTTTTCCCTAAAAGTCCATTAATAATATTTCTTTAGATGATTGAAGCGCTTCTGACAGAGACCTTGTGTTGTTATAATTGCATTTTGTTGACGTATTGGTGATTTTGATCTCTACGTGTCATGGCCACTACATTAAGATAAGTTTATGATTCCACCGCCATGAGGGCGCCGCCACTTCGTTGAGTTTTCAATCAGTACAGAGTGTGTCTATAAAGTGCGATACGTCATTACCAAGACACTAAGATTTGTATTTTTATGTTTACTATTGTAAACAATGCCGAGTCAAGACCTGTTTAAGCCTCCTGACCTTATCGGCAAAGGACACTGGATAAGTCTGAATAGAGCATTTGGACCATTTGATTTTTTCATTGCGGGCCATACCACTTTGTCGAACGTCACCACAAAAGGTCCCGGTGCATGGAACATCAGGCTCTGCATTCAAACGTCGCCAAACCGTCCTATTTTTGCAGTCTAGGGCTGACTTTGGATTTGATCTTAATTTTGTTGCAATACGAAGTAGAAATTATTTAATAATTATATAAAGGACGACTCTCATATAAAATCTTTCACAGAGAATCATGTCGCCGAATCGATCCGCCTCCACTCTCACAGATTACAGTTCTCTTTGTGTGTGTTGACCTTTGTTGGCATTTCGCTGTTATTTATTGCTTTACTTTGTTGTCGACGTCTCCTCCACGTTAAATTTCGTCTTTATCCCCAACTACCTTGTCATGCGTAGCTATGGTTACCAAACCCTATGTTGTATAGTATGCGTCTCGGGGACAAATATTCATGCCCGCTAATTTTTACGATACTGTGCTTTAATACAGGTTGTTTACCCTCATTTTGAATCTTGTAAATAGAGTTTCAATAGCCTCTTTTTTATGAAATTCGAATATTTACCATAAAACCAACTAAGGAATAGTTGCCATTTTTATATCAAACATTAGGCCTTTCAAGTTAAGGCCGCTTTGTTTGAAGTACCGGAATTTTCACACAATCCCTGATATATATGCTTCATTTTGAGAAAAAAATATGTTTAAAATATCCTTGACAAAATTTGAGACAAGTCTGTCGGTCTCTGTACAGCACTCAATAGTTGGGTTGATTATATTTTTCTGAAATACTAATTCAATTCGATTTATGTCATTTACTTTGAAAGATTGCATGAGAAACATACAGTTCATACAGTTTCGCTGCCACATAGAATTATCAAGAGTTTGCATGTCAGTGTTACATTTGAGTGTGTTGCATTATAATTCAAAATTTTGCCAACATTTAAACAAAGAGATATCACTGAAATGTGTCACATTTACTTTTTTCCTGCTGTGGTGCATAAACTTGTCAGCTTAATCGTTAGATACATTGTCATGGTAAAACTGCCATTCTCACCATTTGCGCTCAATAAGACTCAGCCTGCAGTTTTCTGCAATGTTATGTGAGTCGCGATTACGATTGCACCGCAGTCACGACTCTTACAATATGGGTCAGCAAACTTTACCCTGGAGGTGCCTGACACAAATATCGGCTTATCAGCACTGTGAACAGTTTGTATGGATACCATTGAAAGACTTAGTCTCGCAGAGAAATAAATGGTGTGTGAACAATGGCGTACAATGTTTGCGTTGTAGGAGCTCATATTCATTCGCTAGCCTTCGCGCGTCGATAACGACATTCTGGACAATTGACGGATAATTAACTTACATATTTCAACAATGGCTTCAAATTCTGTACCTGTAAGAAAACCATCGCGAAAAATACTACTTAATTTTGCTTCATATGAAATACTAAGCGTTCTCACAATTAGCGCCCAAAGATTCGTTCTCACCACTAGCGCCAAAAGATTGATTAGAACGAACACGAAAATCAGCAACTTATCCACATACTGTAATGAATATTTACTATATAATCTTGCCAATGGAGAAGTGAATAGCAAATATCGTTCAAAATGCTCCGTACAAGCCCCAGAGTGAGTCGCAAGGATTTTTAGTACAGCCTTGCATATATAGATAGTGACTAATTTTTGTATTCTTCAAACACTTTAAAGTTCAACAAATACACAAGACACAAAGACAACAAAACCAGCATGTCCGTATTCAATAAGGTTCTAATTTAAATTTTAGGCACTTGATGGCAGTGAATTCAATTATTGGTCTTTCACATAAAACATACTACCGTACAGAAATACAAATTTTACCTAATAGCCAGCTGATTGCGTTTCTTTTTCCTTTTATTGTGGAGCTCGTGCCAGTGGTTGGAGACGAGGCTTAACATCAGTTCGTAAATAAACCCGTATCAGATACAGGAGAAATGTTTAAACAACTAGGAACTCCCTAAGTTTGAATGTATGAATTTCAAAGCTTCCGCGTATCAGACCCACCTGCATTAAGCTTACAGTCTGCTTCTTTCGTGCTATCGTGACACACGGATATAGAAAAAATAGTCAATCAAGGGGCCTGTCGGCCCATACTTTCATTGATCAATGGCGAGGGGCAGCCTAAAAAGATATCTCGGACAGGTTTTTTTGTGATGATTTGCTTGCAAAGCGATCTTGACATAAACTGCGGTTAGAAATTTACGAATTAAATTAAAATGCAAACCAAATGGGAGACGTTTTAAGGATTCAGAGAGACAGGTCATGTGTAATAACGTGGCTGTACTTAACTAACAGAAAGTGACCGTCAATGACCTACATACCCAACGGTGGAGAAACGTAAGGCTTCTGTTGAAAAGTAGAGCCAAGAGCCTGGCTAAGAAAACGTATTTAAGCAGAGCTCTGACCGAATGCGTTGAAAAGAGGTCAGTCTACCTGGCCACACTCTGTGTATCTCTGGCGTTTTGTTTTTGTTTTTTGTTTTTTGTTTTTGGGGGTTTTTTTTGACCGGGGCAATGTCTTTAAGGTAGTATGCGTCTCGAAAGTGAAAGACTTGGAACTTTTGCTAAAATTTTCCGTAAGGAATCTTTCAACCATTCTCTTTCAAATCAAGAATAAAAATCGGGGGTTACCGTGCAAATTTTGGTACTAGAGACACAAATAACCAAAAATTTACCGATAAGTAAAATTAAAAATGGCCGCCATCCCTGTGTTAACTCCCTGAAGAAAGATAGAATTTGTAAATTTCGAAAAACTAGGCCGTCAAAGTTTTTTTTTACACCAAGAGCTTTAAAATGACTCCCCATAAGTGGTATATCAGAAAAGGATTGTAAAAGTTTGAGAGTCAAAATATCTGTCCCATAAGCGCGTTCTACCTGAAAATGATCTTCCTTATGGAAAAATGTTGGCGAGATATTGTTCAACTAGTATTTCTAACAGATTTGCATATTCATCAAACACTCAACAGTTGATCAAATACACAAGTCAATAGTAACAGCATTTCTGCATGCAACAAAGACCTAAATTATATTTTAGGCATGTGTATGCATATAAGTTTCTGAAAGAGAAACGGAATTATAACTTCTGGTGTTCTATTTATTTGTCTGCCATAAATCATTTATTGTTTCATCATAATCCTCCCTCTAATACGTTGAAAAAAACACAAAGGCTACATATTGACTATAGTTTGTAAAATACTAAGATATAACCATGACAACATTATTATTGTGCAGTGGAAAAAATCTTTATTCAGCAATAATTTTGAGCATTAAGTGTTACATGTATGCAGGCTATGCTAATGAGTTAAATACCAGACAAAATTGCTTCACAGACATACACATTTGATATTCTTTTCATATATTTCGAGATAGAGCTCCAATTGCTACGTCATCAATAATCTAAACGCAAGGTTTACAATATATTAACATTGACCAGTTTCGTCAACGAGCTACCACAGGTAAAAAATTCACCGACGTCATGTAACGTTTCTCCTCGACCAAAAAGACTGCTCTTTAAAGTTTCAGCTTGCCAAAGACACTGTAACCTGTCTGTTCGTTTTGACTTAGTTGAACAAGTACTCGTTTAGTCTCAGATTATTTTGACCCAGGACACAAAACAGAACAAACAATTAAAAATAACGCCTTATGTTTTTACGTAGTTGATTAATGTCTACATTCCAACATGAGAGGAAAATTGAGAATTAACGAAACCCAAACTTCAGACACTTAAAATCCCCCTTTCTATGACAAATTTGACAAACCAAGTACCGAGTTGTGGACGCACATTTTCCTTGGAAACAATAACACTGTACAGTAACACACGCCCATTGAAAATATCGCATTCCCTTAGTTGCGGCGATCGTGTCTGTTGTTCAAAAGGTGACTTAACAACCAGTTCGTTATAGGAAACCGGATAAGGTACCGGACAGTAAAACAACCTTGAGAATACGTGAATTCCAAGCTGCTGCGTATTAGACCAACCTCTGTCACAATATACGCATTTCCTTCTTCCGTATCTCACGGAAGAAGGAAATGTAATCAAGCAAGGGGCCTGTCGGTCGATACTTTTTATTGATCAATGGCGAGGGGCAGCTTGAAAAAGAGATCGTCGCACAGATTTTTTTCTGCAATGATTTGCTTGCATAGCGATCGTGACATAAACTACGGTATGAAGTTTACGTATTAAATGCAATCCCGGGAGACGATTTCAGGATTCAGAGGGACAGGTCATATGTAATGACGTGGCTGTACTTAACTAACAGAAAGAAACCGTGAATGACCTATATACCGAACGGTGGAGGAGGGAATATGTTGAAAAGTAGCGCCAAGCCTTAGGCAACGAAAACGTATTTTAAGTAGTGTTCTGATCAAATGAATTGAAAAGAAGTCAGTGTTTCTGAGGGCATGGTCTTTGAAATTGAATGTGCCTTGGAGATTATTACACACCGTCACTAACCCACACTGCTGGCCACATCATTAGAGCCATATGTGGCACATTCTAGCCAACTTGAAACAGCGTGTTAATGGCAGCCTGCTTTGGGACGGGAGTGTTATGTTTATATCGGCATAATTATCTTTTTTAATTATTTTTTACTCGGCACACCGAAAAAATGAGATTTTAAAACCAAGCTCAATGCTCCATCATCGGGTCGGTGCACGCTGTATTTTGTAAAAAAAATGACAGTAAATTCGATAAATTCTCGGTTGGAATGGAACACACAACGTATTGCACCAAGTCAACTAATGGGGGCATCACAAAGAAAACCATCTGAATACCCACCCTTAAAGTGTTTCGATAACTGAGCTAAATTGTTGCAGTGTTCTAACCGATATCACTCCAAAGCTAGTCCACATAGCACTCCACATAATAGGATACGCTGATATGCGTATATATGGACTGTAACAGAGTTTGGTCTGATACGCGTACTTGTGGAAGCGACAGTGTGAGGTGAAGAAGGCGTCAAAATGTAAAACTGATCTTCGAACCATATATCAATGTTATAGTTCTAAAATCACAGTAACACTTTTTCACAAGTTAACGCTGCTTTAAAAAACATCTTCTGACTTATCTTTGATCTCAACGCTCTTGTTTCGATATAAATGTTTCATTCTAGTTCAAGGGCCGTTTTAAAATTGGTACATTACTTGTCTGCCGCAAGTTGTTGGTAATTGACACACACTGGTGTAATACGATTAAAATTATTCACTAGGGGATAAAAGTGTCAAGCTTATTGTGCATCGATGTTCACTGCATTTAGATAAAACAGACTTGCTGCATATGTCTCTCGCAATCATGATTTGATTTTATTTGATTTGGCTTGATTGTGATTTGCACAAAGGGAGTCGTCATTACTTACGGACCGGGATGATTCGATAAATGTTGAACAGAAGGGGGCTATGCAAAAAGTGGTAAACAAAAAGGGGGCTTTGCAAAAACATTCACGTGTGAGACTTCTTGATTCTGTAACCAGAATATATCTGTTATGGAGTCCAAAATGTTATTGACAACCATGAGCTTTACCACACAGATTTAGACGTGGTAGGTATGGCCTATTTTGGCCAAATCGGCTATACCCACCACGTCAATTAAAATTTATGAGATTAATTACTTTTCTTGTTTACTTACACACTTCATCGATTGGAAATCTGGGGAAGGGCTATTACATCAGGTTGACAACCCCCACATGTGGGCAGCGAATCAAGATTACACTTTTGGTAGCTCCACGCATGGAGCTAGCTCCATGCTCTTTGTAAAACAGTTGCGCTTCCGAATAAAGCAAGACAAATTTAGTGGTTTCACTAATTTCCCTACAATTACAATACTAACGTCCATCAAACCTGGAAAACAATGCAGGCCTAGCATAGCCGTTTGTAATGACATTCGAAACACAGTGAGCATGCAAATATATTCCACAATGTTTGCCGTATAGCATGGAGGTACCAGCTAGCTCCGCTCCTGGCTCCACGACTAACCATGGAGGTAGAAGAGAACCTTTTTTAACAACCTCGGACTGACGTACGCGTGACGTAAAAATAAAGCCACCGAGGTTACTATTATAGTAATTTTCTGCCATTGTATCAACCGATCCGCGATGAGCGATGATCAGCTATTAGCCCTACGGCCAGTATGAGTCAATAGTGCTCGGCTATGACTACGCCGTAGCCGTATTATAGCCCTGCCACGCAGAGCGGAGTAGCGCGTGTGTAGACGCCAAAGAAGTAGCCGAGGCCACAGGTCTGTGGAGTTGCTGTGCAGTAGGCCTATACATAGAAGAAACCCTTCTCTCTATGTATTCTACACGACAACTCCACGCACCTGTGGGCGAGGCCTAAACTTTGCAGCCACCTAAGTCTGTGTATGATGATTCGTGTTCGTTCACAGTGTTTCTCTCTATTGTGATGCAGGGTAGCACAGTGAACGGAACATGTACACAAAGGTCCGCACAGCATCGTACCTATGGTGCATCAGAAAAACATGAGCATTATAGAGAGAGTTTGAATGCATAAAATTTGCACCAAGTTAAAGGTACTGTTCGCGATCCCTGGGATCGTCTCTGTCCTAGTCTGTAAGAGGATTATGGAGGTGTGATAGCCTTTTGTTTTCCATTGAAATTGTAATCTGGTGGGTAAATTTTCTGATGAGACAATCTGGTGCCAACACATGCCTTTTAAAGCTTGTCGCAACTTTATAGAGAACACAAACAAACCCTGAAGCATTTCCTCTAGTATTAAAAATCCGTGTAGGCAGAGATCTTGTCCGTGATGTAGGGAACATCATAGTTTTTTATTCCACGGATCCGCTATGTGGATTGGAGGAACACCATGGAATTTAGTTTTCTTTTTTTCGGCCCGACCACGTATGTTGAAAATGTGATTGTATTTTTTTCTTTACTGAACTGATGTGAGTGTCACAAACTTGAACAATTTGATGTCGATTTGTTGCAGTTCCGAGTCTAACCTCGCCCCCCTACTCCCCGACGGCTTTTCTCTATTCTCGTTGCGGAACATACGTGTTTTAGCGTGGCGATTGAGTCATTTGTTGCTTCATCACGAAAAAACATGACCGAAGTTCCGATTTTCCGACTGCTATACTGTACAATATATTCAACGCTTCAATGTAGTTGAATGTTCAGTTCTAATGTATGTCACACAATTTCTCATTGCTGTCTTGTAGCGTCTGATCTAAATCTACTCCTACGTTAGAACCCACTGAGAAGGAACTCGGCATGGCGTCTCAAACGAAACTTTGTAGTACTGTAACAGCTTTATTGTTGTTTAGAACTACTATAGGCGAAAGCATGTCTGGCCAGTACATAGGGCTAGGGGTCATTACAAATGCTTAGAACAGCCATTTTATCCAATCACATACGCGCTTCGTGAAAGGTGTCAAATCATTGGGCTGATCTAACATTCGTAGATGAACATCGAGAACAATAGTATTAGTGCATGTGTTATAAAACTAAGCAGGCCAGTTTCTGTGTGGGGAAAAGTTTGAATGATTTTTTAATGAAAAAGAGAAATATCAAAGTGCTTGAAAGTAGTAAAAACTGTTGAGACATCAAACATATTAATGTGAAATGTCAAGTATAAGATCTGCAAGTCATGTGGATGAAAAGATCAGTTTGAAGCAGAGAAGCGACATTGACTGTGTTTCCATGGTTATACTTTTATTTAGATAATGATGGATTTACTACAGCAGCATACTCCGTGGTGTTGTCCCAAATAATTTATTACATGTTTGGCAGATTTCTATATTAATGTTTTGAACGTTTGGTATAAAGTTAATCACAGCGTGGATCACATTAATCTCATATTTCACTTGGTTGGACAAGGAAATAGTTTTTTTAATTCCAGCGATTCTACAGATGGTAATTTTCAAGTTACGTACGGTCCATTGTAGTAAAATTCCTATGGGCAAATTGACATGCAGGGCACTGTGTTGAATTTCATACAAAAGCGCATAGAATGTCCAAATCGTCAACTTTGAAACAGTTTCAAAATTTTCGTGTGATTTATAGGGAATAAGAAAGTCATTGTATTTTGAGAAATTGAGTACATGATATTACTGATGAAGTCAAACTACGATAGTTTCAATGGCACTTGGCAGCCTTGGCAGAGTTTACTTTCATGCAGCAAGTATTTAAATGTTTGAATTATAAAGGATACTATGCTTCGCTTAGTTTTTTCAGGATGTAGATTATCTTAAACATAGGTTTTGAAAACATTCAGTTGCATCAAGATGCTGAAGTAAGATGAAAACATTATCAACACATTTATAGGGACAGTAATTAAAATATCATATCGAATATTATGTTCACAGAGTACAAAATCACATATATACTCAAAGTGAATGTTTAATATATGTTTACGAACAATATTTTGAAAACTGAAATACAGTGTTCTTTTCCCACGCGTCTTATGCAAACCTGAGCTTTGCTTTTCCATGAGTCAAATCATCGAGTAACCCACTCAAAAGATTATAACATTATGGTTTTGGTTAACAATTAGTCACATAGATTGTAGCCATTGCAGTAGTCCCAAAATGTTTGTTTTTTGTTATTTTTGATAATTCATGTGATGGGATTATTTCATCCTAGAAACACTTGTCTATTGCATTACCAATAGCGAATAACTAAACTGCCGAAAACGTAAACAATATGTGACATGTCGTCAAAGTGGACACAGAGTGTCCTTAAATATAAAATCTCCATATTGAATTACTATAGTAGATTTAGATTATTGTAACAGTTTGCATTTGGCCTGCCAGCTTATGAAATCAAAAGCTTCAAACTATTGAGAATTCTGCAGCTCGCTTAGTTACTAGAACAAGAAAAACTGATCGTATCTCACCTTGTCTCTATAGATTACGTTGGCTTTCTGTTAAGCAAAAGATAGAGTTCAAAATTCTTAGCATCACGTTTAAGATTTTAATTGTCTAGCTCTAAAGTATTAAGGTGAATTAATCACTTCGATCTCATTCCAGTGTTGTAACTTTATATCATGCAGCCAATTGGAAATACAGTGTATTACGGTGATAGGGCTTCCTCAATTTGTGCTTACGGAATTCTCTGCCAACACATATTTGAGCGGTTCAATCATTGGATGTTTTTAAAAGTAAACTGAGAACTCGCCTTTTCACTTCTTTTTATTCTTAAATTTCGTACTTTTTATAATGAATTTTTATAAAATGTTGCTTTATCATTTGTTTTTACTGTGAGTTTTAAACAATTTTATTTCTTTTGCTATTTGTTAATTTTTAGCCTAAAGTACATTGAGATAATTTTAATGTAATGCGCTATATAAGAAACAAAGATTAAGATAATAGTACTTCATGCGCCCATAATTGTGTCAAGTAAACGTAGCAATGCGTGTCATAGTTATTCGACAAATGGTTATAATCCTGACGAAATACAGAACAAACAAGGCATTTTGCATAGGTTTCGTCCCATGTGAGGAAATTACTAAAAAACTTGAACGCTTGTATGTGTTCAAATGTGTAAAAACAAATTCCTATACTTAATTCAAGATCATATCTGCTAAGCCTTCCTATGGAAACTGGGCCGTTAGAACATTTAAGAGCACTGACGGCACAGGCTAACGACAGCAAAGGAATTCCGTGACTTATAATTAGCGTCCTTTATAGTGTCGTTACCAGGGGAGTGTGCTTAGTAACGTGTGGGTTGGCGACAATTGTATATGATGGAGTCTGGTGTACAAAATCTGAAATCCAATTTGCACAACTCAATACGCTTTTAATCAACTTTGGGCATAAAGTCTGACAGTTTTTTTGCAATGGCAAACGCATGATTGCGCATGTACATCCTGTTCGTATTATTCAGAGTTTTTCGTAATGTCAAAAATCACTCCCCACGACCTCCCATGGCGAGTGACCAAATACTCAAAGAATCCTAATTCGGTTACTATTAATAATTATTTCAGTCACACAAGATGCTGTCGGGATGACATATGCAATAGGATTAGTGTAGCACAAAAAAACACTGTACAACAACACTCTCACCTGGAGGAGGTCACATTCCCTTGCGGTGGAGTTCTTGTTCGTGGTCAGAGGCGTGGGCTGACTGTCAGCTCTGAATTAGACCCTTCCTGAATAGTGGAAAGACACTCAGCAAACAGAGAAAGGGAGAGAATCCGTGGTAAATTCGTGAATTCCAAGGTGCTGCGTTTCAGAGCCACTTGTTTTACACGACTTTCCTGCTAAGTGATACACGGAAATGAAAAATAAATACTTTGTAATCTCTCTGGCCAATCAGAAGGCAGAGTCGGCCCTTTGCTTTTACTGATCAAACACTAGTGTCGGTGTGACTAAAGAACAACGACTCGGTGTTTTGTACGTTTTATTTGTACGGTATTAACAAGAGAGTCAGTCCAACTACAACTATTGAAGCCTTCGGTGGAAAATAGGAGCGCACAATCATAGCATAAATTCGGTAGAAGAAAACAAGTGTGCTCGACCAGTATTTCCGTCTTCAAGGAAGATTACTTTATTAAAACCAAGGTTGTATTTTCATATGTTTTTTTCCATTAGTGTAACCCTGAAGAAGGTAGTCTGTGTACTGCCGAAACGTTGGTTTTAATAAAGTAATCTTCCTTGAAAACGGAAACACTGGTCGAGCACACTTGTTTTCTTCTAACGTTTTTTTTTGCATGACAATAAGTTATAAAGTACAGTATGAATGCTAAAAATCAATTCTAGAACAATGCGAAGTGCCATAGAGAAAATGGTCAGATGTAATGAGGTAGCCCTTTCACTCAAAAATCTATATACAGACCGTGATATGACCTTGGTTTCAAACAGCGTAGAAAGGGACACACACTCCAGTTCTGGAGTAGCGCCAAGCCTCGGACAAAGAGAACGTGTTTAGTTGAGCTTTGTAAATTGATGTTAGTTCATAACTCCCCAAAAGCTATCTGTTTCAACATGTACGTTCTATTTTAGTTGAAGGGGCCATTTGAACACTGTTTTACCACTTGCAGCGTACTGCAGTCGTGAGCTCTGGTGTCGAATTCATTGTGCACGCATCAAACTTCATGCAGAAGACAAGCGGCGGTGAATTTATGTAAAACTGCGATTGGCCGTACAGTATCATGTTGCTTAAACGTCATGCATAATTGGTAAAACCTCGGTTGCAGGAAAATAATCTAGGAAATATAAAATTTATCTGTTCTGATGTAATTTCCGTATTCGACCAGCCTGAGAAATCGTTCACCAGATGTATTAATTAACGATGGTATTATATTCTTTTAAAGATACTACAGAACACTATCGACTGATAAATATCGTCTTTTAAGAAAATCTTAGGAAGCGATTTAGTCCATTATTTTCATCTAGGCCTGGAGAGGTTGTTGGCATGTCCAAACTTTGGCATTGTCAAACAATCCTGAACAGTGACACTATGTCTGATGTATTCCGGACTCTCATGTTCGCATTGGATTGCGTTTCACTTAGTAAAGCTCCGTTTATAAGTGATTTCAAGATCGCCTACAACAAACTCACTCAGTCTGCCATGTACTCTGGTGAGTCTACATGTATTCAGACTCATGGACCGCTTATCCTGTTTTTGAAACATTCGGGGTAATTCATGAATTTCACACATGCATTTTTAAACGATATATGTCTACAGTTTCTTCATAGCGCGAGGTGTGTTGTGTCAACTCAGAGAAGTGAACTTTGACATGTAAAGCGCTTGTATAGAAAACGAAATCTATACAAAATTTTGGAAGAAAAATCCGATGAAGATATTTTGATTTGAATATCTTTCAAAGGGGAAATATTGCTAAAATTGTGAATAGTGCGATAAATCGCTGTTGGTAGATTAAACAGATGACAGTTATATTTGAGCAACATTTCGAAACAAAATGAGGATGAGTGGTTGAGTATCAAGAATTTACATGGTTTGCATGGCCTGACTGTGCTATAGCGTTTCTGCCAGCTTCAACTCGATGATCAAAATAGAGCTTAACAGCTTATTCATCCAAAAAACGCATTGAGTTTAGTTTTGATTGTAATGGGACTGTTTGAGTCATTCACGACGTCTTAATACGTATTTAAGTGTGGTGTAACTCTGTTCTTGTTGTGGTAAACGAATGCACCCAGCATTTCCTTATGCTGCCGGCGATAGAATTTATGAGTCCTATGCCTTTGTTTGCGATTTGCCAAGGGTTGCATCGTGTGTATATAGATATCGCCCTGTCCCGGTTTTTTTTTATTTGGTCAAAGTACAGTCCCGATAATATCTCAAGATTATAGGCTTGCTTGAAATTTATGAGTCGAGATCAGCTAACTACCTACGACGGTGACTCCGTTATAAAGATGGCTTGAAGGCAAGGTGTCATTTCCTACAGTGTAATGGAGCCTGGCTGAAGATGTTCGGCCAATCTGTTGTGATAAGTGGTTTAGGTGACACTTGAAGTACTACGGCCCAACAATGGGGGTTTCCCGCTCACATTGGTGGCGTCAACGTATTTAGAGTTTAATAGGAGCTTAGCTCCAGAGCTTTGGTTCATTACAAACTTACGATCGTGAACTTAAAGTATTCTGAGTTGAAAACTCATATATGGTGATTTGTCATAAATGTAGAGATCGTCTTTACCTTGTTGACGCTACGAATTATGTGCTTGTCGATTATGCGCTGTAATGTTCATAAGCCATGTTATAAATCATGCTGTAAAATGTAAAACACTTGAGGCTAATTCAGTTAAAAATAGCGAATTAGCTAACACTCTATTACTATAATAGTAGCAAGCTAAGAGCCCACCTGGATTGCTAAACATCTAACGATATCGCTTATTGTCCTGTAATCATTATAGATAAAGTTTGCCGTGTAAAATGCAGATCGAAGAGCACTGGTAGTCTAATCAGAAATGACGCTAAAACAAGTCTCTAAAATACAGCTGACATTGGTAACTTGTGTTACAAAGGCAGTGAATACAGGCAGCGAATTCAGTATTCTAGGGATATGGCAGATTAGGTCAGTTTTACAAATGCCGCTAGTGTTAATCTCTCTAACTGTTCTGGGAGCCGACTGATCACAAAGACACCGCTCTCCCCGTCGCAACAGAAGGATAGTCATACGATGCAATAGGTACCTACACAATAATGAATAACTACATATTTGACATTACACGTGAGGCAGTTTATTCATCGTAACATCGATTCAGTTCTCGGACAGTTTGCCGATAGTTCCATGAATTGTATTAATCTCATTTCGGTTATTTTGATGCAAGCAAATGACGTCATAGAATACCAATCAGTGAAATGATTGGGCTTTAGTTTTTGCTCATGAATTATTAATGCCAAATTCAATTTTCGCCGAAAACGTTAAAATTCCCAGTTTATAACTGGTTATAGCAGCAGTATTAATACGATAGAAACTTTGCGAACCTCGGTTGTATAGTCTGTGAACCAACCAAATGGTTTGGCTCTTCGCCTCTGCAGTATAACGTTGTTCCGCAAAACCCGTAACAGGGTGGTAGGATTATGTATCAATGTTTTGAAAACTGTCATACACCTTCGATTTGATAAGGGTCTGACTACGCTCTTCGTGTCAAGAAGCCATGACAGAAACCCTAACCCTAACCCCAACCCCTAACCCCTAACCCTAATATTATTAAAAAGTTTTCCCCATACATTTTAACAATATTCAAGATTCATCCGTAGCATGTAGGCATCCCAATAATTAGCGTTATTTGTACATTCTATGGTAAAGCAGAATTTTATCTACCATTATTTCAAATTGTTAGATTTACGTTTTTAACTTGGTTTATTAACATATGAAATACATGAACCATAAAAATATAATGAAATAATACATTTAAGAAAAGTAAACACTTTTGATTAAGCTTACATATAAAGACATATGCATTTTAACTTGTATGATAAGGCTTTGGGCATAGGTATGTTCACTATTAATTATGAAGCTTGCCAGATATTGCATCGTTTACCAGATTACCAACTTTATACCATTACTCAGAGTATATACTACATCCCTTAAATAGTTCAGTGTTTTCGAAGTTGTACTTCCGGTGAGATACAACACCAAGTATTTTATCTTGAGGAATAACCCCTTGGACACGTATGATAAACCCTACATTAGAATATAAGTCTTAAGATGCAGCGTGAGGCAACGAACTAACAATTTAAATTCACAAAATTCTTAAATATGATTGAGTTAAAGGGATTGAAATAATAGGCGAAGTAGGCTCAACATAACAAATTTTATCATTTAAATTGGTATGATTTTGTGATCAAAACATACTGTTTAAATGCTTTTGATACAACAACAACTACTACTACTACTACTACTACTAATAATAATAATAATAATAATAATAATAATAATAATAATAATACACCACAAAACTTACATTCGATTAAATCGTTCATATATATGAAAGAAATATTAAAATTTGCCCAGATATGTGATGACCCATTTTTCTCTTGAATAAAACAAGAAATTTAACAACCTATATTCAACAAAACACCTTCTCATTATCAGAGGTATGAATAGTAAATACATTGATAATACTGCAATATTTAATGAAATAAAGTATCAAAAACTACAAATAAGTTACCGTTATTCCATGATAATTGCGAAACTTGAGTATTTTCCGGATAACAAATTCTCCAAGTGTAGTGTATCCGAAAAGGAAAGAAGCTCACATGCCAGCTCAGAGAGAAATCTTAAATCCCGGTCAATGCTAAATGTATATTTCGGCAATAACAACCACAACAGGTAAGGATACACTAGATTTGGGAGTAACAATGCTTGTTTTATACATGTAGCCAGAGCCGATAAACGAGAGCTACCTGTATGGAGCGAACTGTTTCCAAATCTAGTGTATACCAACCTGCGGAGTGGTAACGTTATACCACTTCAGCATTCATGTCTCTTGCTTTCAAAGGTTGTTTTTCCTTATTTTTGCGACTAATGAAGGAGAATACGAAATAAAACGAAGCAATCGTCCTCCGAATTTGTGACCGAGCATTGTCGGCTTGAAGAAATGTACTCGGCCATGCCTGTGGGAGCGACGCGGACGACATATAAAGTGAGAACGCTGATTTGGGTGAGTGCGAGTGTAATGCTCGAATTCGGGAGTTTAAGAAATCGATATTCTAAATGTCTACATCGGTTATTGTTTTTATGTATTCTCTCATTTAATTAGTTCACACGCATATTTTTCTAAGCAATGAAATCTAAACCTTTTTATATCACATCAAGCGTTTACTTGAGTTAAGGGGCTCTTTTTAGCACAGGTATAAATCACTTCTATTTTCACCAAGGCCGGTGTGAGCTTCCTTCGATTCAAAGCAGAGATAACATTCAAAAGAAAATGTAATTGATACCATCTGATGTATTTTTAAATGTGAGATAATGTGACAATACTTTTAGTCTTTTCCAAAATCGTATTTTGACATGTACAAGAAGTCTCAAATGTTTAGCTACTGACTATAATGTATTGTTGCTTAGGGGGAACAAATATAAATCTATTATCAGCTGCTAAAAAGTATAGAAAAGTACAATTATCTACTATTTCTTGAAGAGTATTTTGGCAAGATCGGGGGCTATTTAGACCAAAGTAATTTCCGATAAAAATGAAAGGTATTACATGATGACTTAAAAATAAAAAAATGAACCGTCCATGAATATATCTGCCTTCAAAATGCGAAAAAAAATACCGTATTCAAAAATTCTGAAATTCTTAAAACTACCCTTCCTTAATAGTAATGTCTTATTATGCGCCTGATGTCACGTCAAAATAAAATATGTTCAACTTGTCAAACACAGCCGGCACTTGTTGACTGTCGGCCAATACTGTGTTCATTGACAACTGAATTCTAGTCCGAACTACAATTCATGAGTAAACAACTATTTTGCACATTTTACACATTTTATGTTTTTGCTAGGCAGTTACTGGGTAAACAATCGCTCTTCAGATAGCAAAGTAATAAAACTCGACATTGCTATCACCGCTGTTACGATTATTGCCATCATTGGTTTGGGAGAAAGTAGCTTTGGGTTCTTCCTTGTGGGTAATTCTCCCCATCATTGTAGTCAGCTCCTGGTAACTGATCATTGTAGTCAACTTCTGGTAACTGATAATCGTAGTCAACTTCTGGTAACTGGCGAACGCCATCTTGGGTACTGACAGGAGGAATGTAGTTATCGTCGACGGAACCGCTATCTCGTAGGGCCATGTAGAAACCAGATTCTCTTTGGACAACCTCACCTGGCTTATATTGGGAAGCCCGGAAATGCTTCAACATTTTAGTGTACTTGTCCATACTCTTGTCCTCAGGGGAATCAGGTTTGAAGGTGTTCAGATTTTCAGGTTCGTCAGGCAGAGTACGCATCATCAACCAATTTGACCTTGGTGGTTGCACACTTTCCTGGAAGGAAAGTGCAGATATATCTGATCACCCAGTTGTCGAGGGAGCAGTTAGGGCTCTTCTATAAAACTTTATACACTCACCGAACCGCATGCTCGTGAAACAATAGCAAAATTCATTATGTGAAAGAATACGATTGGCAGATGACGATTGCCGATGGCCTGGTGATATGAGTATGAGCATAGTCATTAGAGCAGATGTCTTACGCTTCACTGATTATGCTTCAAACCAGGCGCAAGCTTGATAGTCGATGAAAAATTCTGGTCACTCTGCGTTTATTGCGTTTCCCTTCAGTACAAAGGTTTGTCTGAAAGTTTCACAAAGAAGGCACTTGTGTTTTTGTTTACATATTTCAACATGCAAACGTAAATCAAAGTTTTGTAGCGCGTCATCTTGCCCGCACACGTTTGCCTTTGTCGAGTCGATAGTTGCGGTCTATTTCTTCCCGGTTTAAGGTAGTATGCGCCTCGAAAGTGAAAGGCTTAAACTTTGTCTCAAAATTTCCTTAAGGAATGTTTCAACCATTCTCTTTTAAATAAAATCAAGAATAAAAATTCGGGGTAATCGTGCAATTTTGGTACTAGAGAAAAATATAACTCAAGATTTACCGATATTTAAAATTCAACACTAAGAAGGAAAAAACTTTCCGAATTTTGAAAAACTAAGCGAGTCAAAAGTGTTCTTACACCAAGAGCTTTAAAATGAACCCCACAGGGTAAATCAGAAAAGAAATGCAAAAAGTTTGACAGTCTTAATATCTGTCTCCTCGGCGCGTTTTACTTTAATGTGGATCACATTAGTAGACTGAAAAAGATACGATATCAAAACAATTTTATCTATTTTCGATTCACTTATTTGCCCGAGCAACAGGCTCAAAGTCTTAAAATAAAATCCGACGGTACATAAAACACAGACAAAGAAACATAAACAGATAAAATAATATTTTAAATTTAAATGAATTTTCACGGAAATAGTTTTAGCAAGAGGAATGAACGGGGTGTCAAAAATTTTAAAAGTGTTTTAAAAACTGCACACATTTATGTGTACAGTACTAGACTAAAGCGAACGTTTTATATGTAGCCTGCATCGTGAAAACATGAAATACACAAGTGCTTTGAGTAGTCGTGATTGATCTCAGAATGGCAGTCGGGATAAAAGACAGGAGCAAGAGAAAGTTAATTTAGTCAAGCTTATCGGTCAGTTTCTAGACTTTCCATCAAAGCGACAGAGATAAGAGATTTAAATTGTACAACAAATTTTATAATGTGACGTCAGAAATAAGGCTCACAACAAAGTCTCAGATCGAAGAAATATTGTTTCGAATAAGGGAGCGTTCAGTTATTATGGCCGGCGGTAGGTCGGCAAAATCCGGGGGATCACCTTAAATTTGAAAAAATGCAAGGGGGAGGTCATGTATTTTTCAAACAGCTTGGGGGGTCACTTAATTTTCATAAGTATCCGTCCCGTCAAAAAGCAGTTTAAGTGTTCAGAAATATTCTGGGAGATAAAAATGATTCGCTGCATTATTTCATTCTTTGAAGTCATTTAACTGTAAATCTGAACAAAAGTATAATTATCTGTCACATGAACATCTTGACTAGACAACTCTGAGGCTTGTCTTGTTGTAAATCGAGCTCACTGAGGGAAATGAACAATTCCTATTACTTACATGTTAGAGATGTAGCAAGTTTTGTCAGGAAAATTATTTAACAGTTACATGTAGACTACAAGTGCCATGAAAAGTGAAATTATACTTTATAGGTGAAATTCCAATATCATAATTGTTGTCAACATCTGAACTTTCAAATACCCTATTTGAATCAAGTACATTTGTATCGACTATCAAACACCTATAAAAGCACAAATTAATTTAGTTTAGCATTGTAAAAAAGTTATTCATAGTTTTCTCATAGACTCCAATGTATAGTGAATCAACATTTTGGTGAAATTCCAAAATCCAATTTCTTGCGCACATATCATCCTTTAACCATCCTAGTGTAATTAAGTACTTTAAAATGAATTATCAAACGTCCGTAAATACACAGATTTAGATAAATTTGTATTAGAAAAAGAATATTCATAGTTTCCTCATAGACTTCCATGTTCAGCGAATCTACATTTCGGTGAAATGCCAAAATCCAATTTCTGGTGAACACATCCATTTGTAACCACCCTAGTTTAATCAAGTACATTGATATTAATAATCGAGAGTACATAAATACACTGATTTACCTATTTTTGTATTGAAAAAAAATATTCATAGTTTTCTCATACACTCCCATGTAAAGTGGATGAACATTTTCAGTGAAATTCCAAAATCAGATTTCTTGTACACATAATATGCATCTTTAACCAGCATATTCTAATCAAGTACATTTATGCTAGTTATCTAACGTCTGTATAAGCACAAGTATAGCAAGTTTCTTCATTTGAAAAAAATTATTGACAATTTTATCATCGACTCCCATGTAGAGTGGATAAACATTTTTGGTGAAATTCTAAGGTAAATTTTTTTGTCCACATACCAGTTGTAACAACCCTATTCCAATTAAGTACATTAATATCACTTATCAAATATCTATAATAATGCATAGATATAGTTTTGTATTGAAAAAGTATTACATAGTTTTCTCATAGACTACCATGTACAGTATAGTAAATCAACATTATCAACAGCTGATTATCAATTAAATCCAAATATCAAAATTTTGTACACACACTTGCGCAAAAATATTGCGATCCACCTGTTATTACTGTCCATTCTCTTTGAGGGGTAATTTCAAAATTCTAGCAAGTCAGAAGGGGAAATGTGAACATTAACACCTGGTGAGTTTGTAAGGAGGATCATTTGAAAAAATCTGAGAATCTTTTTGTTTGGATTCTATCGTCTCCATCCCTCCAGAGGTGTTTGTGTGTGCAGCTTTACTAAAGGAATGGGGGCCATGAAATTTTTGTCATCTTAAAAGCAGGGGTCATCAATTATTTGGTGCAATGGGAAGGAGGTTTACTTATTTTTATATGCGCAGGAAGAATTTGCCGTCCACCCCCGGCCATAATAACTGAACGCTCCCTAATATTTCTCGTATACCAATACCATCAGCAACACTGACATCCGAATTCAAGAAAACACACGGTTTATAAACTCCAACCAAGTCCTGTTATAAAAGAGTCATCGACGTGTGTAGTGATATGGCAGAAGTAGAACATTTTGATGCAGTACCAAAGTGGTGGACCATACATGAGGGTAATTAACAAGATTAACCATGAAGAATTATATTGTCAAGAGATAAGGAAAATATATTTCCCCATAATCCTCTAAGTTGTGGAGTTGTTTTATTTTGGTAGAAAATGATCTAATTAATAACTTCAATTTTAAAGCATAAGAATTTCGTACTGCATTCTTATAAAATTATGTGAGGTGACTATTTCTTTAATTTTCGAGGAAGATGTGCATCTTGGCGCTCGTTTATTCTTGGGATGCTGATTAGGTATTAATGGTGAGACACCTAAATATTAACTCTGTCAAATAAACATTATCTGGGATATACTGACACGATTGCCCTTAAAAACTTTAGATCAGCATCCAAGGTATGTAACACGCGCAATATACAAACAAACATGATTCAATCGGTTATTACTTATTTCATGGTTAACTGAGAATTGTGTAAGTTTCCTTCCTCTCATTCTAACATTGCCACGAACTTCGTAAACGAGTAAACATTATTAATGTTTAATGAAACTGAGATAATATTCAGTGTATTAATTATATTTCAAGGGACTGTAGACCAGAAATATGATATCAGCATTAGACTTACCGAAGGAAATTCACTTCTATTATCTGAAGTGATAGCTTGCTCTCGTGTTTTCCTCGCAGGCATATTACCAGAGTGGCTTCTGCATGCATATTGATCATACAAAACGAAGTTTTAAATTACTAAACCATTATAGCAATCAGTCAAACAGGCAGAAACATATGCAACATAGCAAAACATAACATAACATAACGTAACGTATGTTATGTTATTAACATAAAATAATAACTTAACAAACACAACATAAACATAACTTCATATAATGTATATAATATATTAATATATATATATATATATATATATATATATATATATATATATATATATATATACAACACACTGGAAGGCAGAAATGTAGTACAGAAGACAATTTAATAGATTATATCATTTTAATGTGAAACATAAGTCAGGGAATCTCCTTATGTTAAGGATGGCAAACCTATAAAAACAAAATATCAAATTTTCAGACTGGCTGGCCCAATATATCTCAGACTTTTCCTCCTCCGCCAGGATATTAATAACTAACCTTGTTCGAGTACGCCAATACAGTATCAGGCAAACCGTGACAAGGATGATAAACAATACAATTGCTACTGCAGATACGCCGACCAATGCAACAAGGTAATCTTCGTTTGGGGGTTCAACTGAATAAACGAAAAATGACATCAATTTCTAAAAACTTATCGGAGAATACCTATGCTTTGATCACAGCGCACATTTTATAGAACACCATCAACATGAAAGCTGGTATACAGTAGTTTTGTATAGCTTGGTGTCATAGATTGGGCGGCGATTTACCCAGGAATGCATCTTCTATATCTTAGTCAATAGTTCAAAATGTCTACATATCACATGTAAAGTCTGATTGTGGCTTAACGAAATTTAATATCATTGGACGATGAGTTCAATGACGACTGCCTTCTCTTATGAACATAAAGAACGTAGCACCCATGTAACTGAATTTTAACATTGTTGTAGGGAAAGAAAACACTTCAAACGATGTGTTTTATAATGTATATAAGCTTACTTGGTGTCTCTGTTGTTGCCAAATGATACATTGTAGTTACTCGGGAAACGTCAACGAGTACAGTACACGATCTGTATGTTGGCAAAGCACATAGAAATAATAGACCTACAGCGTCTCATGACAAGTAAAGCCATAGGTTTATTGCTTTAAGCTTATGTGCTTAAACAATGCCCACCTATGTCTTTTTGCAATAATTGTTAATTTATTGTACTTGATGCACATGATATGAATATAATACAAGAAATCGCACTATTTAATCTCTTACCGAGTTTTTCATTACCGCTTTAAAGCATAACACGATGAAATCAAATGACAAAAACAAAAAATGACAAAACAAAATTAATTCTTCCTTTGAAATCACGTTGGTGGATGTAATAAACAAGGAAGCAGACTACTTCACCATCTCTAAAAGATTATTTTCAAAACCTTTTGGTTCGTACATATTGCAACTTCATAATGACATAGGTCTCAAGCTCGAACTATAGCGTAAATCTCGAATCGGTCTCTATTAACAACATACCGTAATCTAAATGGTCCATTTTGACTTTTGGCAATTAAATAGTCGCCCTTTTGTTTTTTACGTTTAATTGTGAATATTCTGTTTTTTACGTTTAATTGTGAATATTTGATTGTAGATATCACTCGAAAAAGAAACCACAACTGTATCCCAGCAGTCGAATACTAAACAGATTCACTTTTAAAATTTCATAATACCTGCTACTGTATGCATACTACAAGGTGTTGATAAGTTGAGAACCATAAAGAAATCGTAAGAAGCTTACCCTTCTCCGTTTTCTGGATCACTTGTCCTCACAGCAATTGTCAAGTTATAGGTGCCAACATCAAGTACTTTATTTATTAATATTTCACCTGTGACAGTGTTTATGGAAAACACGTCCTACAGAACATTAAAAACAAAATAAAGGTCATTAGGTGCTAGGAACCACGGTTAGTGTGTCTGAATAAGTGGTGGAACTATTTTGTCTCCGATCTTAGTCAGAATTTAGAGAAAAAGTCAATCCTCTCGGCAAGCAAACGAAGCTTGAAAACACCTGGGTTACTTTCTGGATACTTTTGGAAAGATTTCAATTTTGCGGGTAGCAACTGTTAGTATTTGATAAAGTTGTGAATAGATACTTCTGAACTCAGGCCGTGCCAAACTTGTCTGGCGACTGGTGGCATTTTTTTTCACATTCTTTCTCGAGAACAACATCGAACCTCATGACGTATTCGAGGAAGGGTGAAATATTGACAGTTAGTTGTATAAAAGTCCAGTAGTCCAGATTTATGATTTTAAAGTTACTTGTGAAAGTGATGTTGAATATTTCCTTTCTGGAAAGTCACATAGATGAAGCAGGCCGGATTGGTATTTTGTGTACAAGTTTTATGACGTATTGCGTACCCATGCATTTGCTGATACGATTCCATAGAACAGGTTTGGCAAAGGTTTTGTACCGTTCTGTCTTGGTTGAATGGTAATATTCAGTGACTCTCCTGGAGGCTTGTCTTCATTTATATTCACCGAATACTCATCTGGAATAAAGATGCAGTAATGTTTTTATACAAATATTACTCAATACATATATATTGTACAGTATTTTATTAAACATATCATCGAACGGGCAAAAGCTTAAATATAGGATAAGATACGTACCCACTAACCTTCAAGCAATAAGGAAAAACTTGCCTTGCTAAGGAGCACAACATTACTATCGACTGACAAGGCCTTAAACTCCCCCTACTCCGACAGTGAGTGTGGTATCCGAATCACTTCTCCATTTTGGCTCCTCACAGAGGTGCCATTTCAACTTTGCGACTCCTTTTCTGACAATACTCGTCCAAGGATAATTGTTACCAAAAAGAAAAAGCATGACTTCTTGCTACCACAGACTAGCAACAAGTCTGAACCTCTGCTGCGAAAATGTAAAATGGTGTGTTACAATAATATAATGATCGTGATAATGCCACTGGAATTAAATATCAAGTTAATAAGGCTTATCTTACCTTCTCTGCATATAGGAGTGTATTCGTATCTGAAGACAATTGTTAACCAAGTTATGACAGGATTAATATTTGTACCTATGTACGGCCCAACTTCAATTGGTTCGATGTTCCGAACAACTAATATAAGCTGAGGAAAAGAGAAAACAGACAATCAGTTTAGAAGAACCATTGTCATCATGTTAATGATTTAGATGACGAAGTATTTAAGTCATAGAAATGTTCGATTTTGTTTATTCACAAAACAAAAAAATTAATCATGAACATTATTGTGATTCATACCTCTATGATAATTGTAGATGTAAGATTTAATTCGTACAATTTGTCTGTTGTTGTTATGGTACCATCTGTCTGATTGATATGAAAATAGTCTGACGGAGTGACGGATCCAATGCCTTCAAAGCGAGCTCTCGCAATGTGATAGAAACACTCTGTGTTCCTTCCCAAATCAGGATCCTTTGCCCTAAGAGTGGTTACCAAAGCTCCGGAGCTGCTATCCTGTAAGTTGAATGGGTAAAATTTAAAATTTAATGTCCGGGTGAAAAAGTAAAAAATGAACAACTTAGAGCTCACTCGATTTCTACCTTTGCTATATCGCAAATACAGAATTGTTATTTTCACGTCTCTAACGATAGGAATGCTGAATTTTGCCATCGACATACTGGTATAGTATAATATCAGAGCATATATAGTTTACGTCAGAATAAACATGTTGCGGAATTATCGTTCCTAAATAACCTCAATTTAGTCTAGTTTTCCATCATTAGGATTATTAAGAATGATTTGGAACAACGGCTGCTGTGTGCTGTTTACCAGAAAAGGGCATGCACACTATCTTGTGAGAACTACCATGTCTTAGGATATCATGATTGATTATTGTTTACCTGTATGATTGTGGCGTTCAGCATTTGGGGTAGTTCCGGGGCATTGTCATTAGCGTCTTCAATCGTAATAGTGACCGTGACATTTGCAGATTTTGGATCTGGCGTGACGTCATGAGCTGAAATGATTAACTCAACTGACGCTAGGGCTTCTCTATTGAGTGGATTGTTCACAGTTATTTGGCCAGTCAGAGTGTCTATAGAGAACAATCCTGTTGGATAAGAATAAAAAGTACCCTCATATTCAGGATAAAATGAAATGTAAAGTCTATAAACCATACTTATGATGTTAAAAAAAATAAAAGTTACTGTCTACTGTCTACATATTGATTTTAGTTATTTCAGTTATTTACGTTATATTGATTTAGGTTTCATGGATCTATTACAGACTGATTTTTGTTTGTTTCATTTTCAAAAAATGGAAGCTATCAACAATTAGTTTGATTTTTTGAGTAACACTTCCCCTGTTCTCCTCGGCAATGCTATTCACAATCGAAAGGAAAAGCTTCTTCGCCTATCACTGAAGATGACATGTTGCTAAATAAATTTGTTTTTGAACTGATTATTTACATGACATAAAAGCTTGCAGGATATAGCAATAGTTCAAATTAAATTTTGGTTTAGTATGAATAGAGAATTTTCTTTTATTGGTTGATAAACAAGAAAAATAAAAATGATATTCGGACTGTAGCAGAGTAGCGTTGATATCACGTTCATTGATGAACATCCATGTGTGTGTCATCACAGACAACTGTCTATGGTTTCGAGAAATGCATGAAACAATGACAGTTTAAGGTTAGTAATTGTAAATTAGTGTTCTGTTCAGTTAACGTGATAAGTATGATTAAAACACAAACGTCATGGACATCTATCAATCAACAGATAGTTAACTTTGTTCGTTCCCATAATCACGGCTCTTCTTCACTTTGCTCATACGGTATCATCAAACTGTCATTCTTACCATCGTCATTGCCTCCAACAATATCGTAATAGACTTCTCCATTGGCATCTCTGTCATCATCTGTAGCTTGTGGTGGGTTTTGTGGCTCCGTTTTCAATTCAGTCCCAATCAAAGAATTTTCATTAATCTTGGCCTTGTACGACTCTTTTACAAATCTTGGTGGAAAGTTGACTTCTTCGATGTTTATTTCGATCTGAAAGTGCATTAGAAATAAACTGACAATCACATGAAGATAATAGGAACGTTGCTTTATAAGATTGACAACAAAACGGTGCCTTGTTTTCTATTCATTATTTCAGTATTTCAACCTTGATAAGTTTGTGTCCAGGTCTGCTCATCCTTCAAAGAAACTCATTGTTTTTCTACGATTGGACCAGTGAAAATGCTATCTGTAAACGTTTCTTGTGCGAAATTTTATGATATTATATAACATTTACGATGACGTTATATTTTTTTGTTTTGTTTTTTTTTAGTTTGTATAGATTTGATACCTTGTTTATGCCATGAAAAAAGGTTATAGCCAAAATCTTAGCTTCTTGAGAATTGTGAAGATTTAAAACCAAACTCAGAAGGCAGTTGCCACGTAAGATCACAAGAAAAGTTTTACCAACCATGGAGATGCTACTCAAAGGATCCGTTCCCTTGTCTTGACATCTCACGGAGAGTAAACAAGACCCTGAAGGTTGCTCATACAGTTCGCCTGTAGTGATGATCTGTCCAGTAGTGGAATTTATCTCAAAATGATTCTGACTGCAGTTTCCTCTACCTTGAATCATAGATAAATAAATTAAAATGCGTCTTCAACTTTTTAGAAAAATTTTGTTTCAAAACATTAGAAATTCCCAACGACTTTTCTATCCGGCAAACCTTCTCATAATAATACTAAAATACTCGATATAGGCCTATATCCTACAAATTGGCACATGAAATAAAGCATGATTTTTGCAGCAGTTGCGGGTCAGTTTCAACATTGTGTCGAACAGTGACTGTCATGGGTGCTTAACTTATTTGCAAATGTTTGGTCTCTAGGTTTCAAATTATACAAATTGTATGAAGTAGACTGATATTCAAAGAAGAAGTATCATAAAATCTGTTACAAAAACTAAATAGTGCATGCACATACCTTTAATCAGTATTAACTATATTGCTTATAAAATTCAGTCATTTGTATAATTTGGTTACAGTTCATCTACATCATGACGTTAAAACGTTTGCCGTAAATATCACGTAAACCTATACATAGTATGTTTATAAAGGTGAGATTTAGATCGTTTGAGATTTTTAGAAGCCGTTTCTACTATACAAAACATACCTATGGTGTCATATGTGACCGCAGCGTTAATTCCTATGTCTCTATCCACTGCTGATACCATCAACACCTTGGTTTTTGGTGGAGAATCCTTTGGTAATGGCACATAATAGTTGGGATTCACAAACTCAGGTGCATTGTCATTGTAGTCTTCTACATTAAAGCTAATCAGTAGGGGTGTCGATGTTTTCTCTGGGGAGCCCTTGTCAACTGCTACAACCTTTATTGTGTGGACGTCCTCAGTTTCCCGATCGAGTAGTTTCGCTGTTCGAATTGATCCAGAAATTTCTGAGAAGCATCAAACGTCCAGCAGAAAATCCCCATTAGAAGATGCACAGTGCAGGATTATTGAGTGGCCAAGCATTACAGTTGTGTAGATCGATTGTAAAGACTGTCACATGCTCTTAACTGTCAACGAAATAGCATTGTGTCTGTGCAATGACAAATTTTCATATGCCTTCTTTCATCAAACGATTCTTATTCTATCGCTAGATGAACGACCTGATGGAACGACATAACATCGAAAATCAATGCATGTTTTTTTTTCTTCTCGACCTAGTTATTTTACAAGTTAAGAAGATTTCATAAACTGAGCTGATAAAAAGCATTTCAATGATTTAAAAAAACCAGTCCATTTGATAACGCGCACATACGGTGTTTCTCATTGTAATCGACTGGCGCAACACTTACCGCCGATATAAAAAGTGCCATTTGAGTCCTCTTCAAGTTGAAAGTAGATTTCAGCATTTTTGCCTTCATCATCATCACTAGCGCTTACGTAGGCCACCTACCGTAAGGGAAATGAGAAATATTTACTGTTTTGATATTCATCAATTTGATATGGTCAAATAAGTTAATGAATTAAAAAACAGCGCAACCCAGCGACCTTGAAGGGCATTTTGAAAATATGATGAGTGGGTTAACGTAGTCTTCAATACTGTAATTTTTTTAAAATATTCTCTTATGTCAAGAATAAAACTAACCAGTAATTTGGTGATATCCTAGAATTGTTGTGCAGTGAAATCCAGATGAGATAGATTTGAGATTTTTTAATCGTTCATTCGTTCTTGAATGGAATGAGAACATTTCAACCTCACTTACGCCTTGCGTCTCAGAAAAAAACCCTCTGCTATGCGACGTACTTGAACGAAAAAAATGATATTTGTGAACGACCTTATATTATTGAAGTACTGAGTACCGTGAAGAATAAGACAAGATAAACATAAGATAAGATAAAGAAAAACGTCAGTTGAGCGAAATGCACGTTTATACCTCAGTTCCGATTCCTATATTTTCGTTGATTTCTTCAATGGATGTATTTGTCGTTATTATCGGTGTATTGTCATTTTCATCCAAAATCCCAATTTCAAGGGTAACAGTGGTAGTACGAGGTTGCGACCCTTGATCACTAGCCTTAAATAGAAAACAAAAAATAGCCGGTTTGACTTTTCGTAGGTTTGCATTTTACAGAGAATTGTTCGAAACACTGTTGCCTGTCGTTTGTTCATTGCATGGATAGATTATTTAATTGACAGAAGACTAAAAAAAACCAAATATATATTTATTTAGATGCAAACACTAGGGAACAGCTATATTCCTGCAACTAGTAAAATTACTTGAACATTTATTACTGTAAACGAGAACTATTCAGATGGCCAGATGGATTTCGTTTGAAACGTCAACTGTTACATACCGCAATTATTATACTGTAAGATTCCACCTTTTCCCTGTCAGCTTCCTTGATAACACTCAGGACTCCTGTCGAACTGTCGATATCAAATATGCCATCTACAAGGAAAGTTTAGCATCTACATATAATCAGAATATGATATTGTAAATTGTATCATACCAGTATATTGATTGCACAAATACAGCGATCTGATTGGTCGAGACGCGAAAACAACCGTGGTATATTGGCGATATACCAGGACTGGCATACGCGCGAGCTCTCAGTTTGAGCAAAAATCCGCCAAAATTTCAATATACCGTTATGATATAATAGCAATAAACCACACCCAAATATGCACGAGCGATAGCGAGTGCATATATGTAGTGAACTGGTCAAAATCTCGTGGTATACCGTCGCTGGTTGTGCTTTATTGCTGAAGTATCTTGGCAATAATAAGGATACAACATCACGTTTTACACCTGTTCATTAAATGAAACAAAGATGAAACAAAAATAACTTAACATTTCAATTTAGCGTATCAGGCGCTTTATATTCAAACACAAAAGAAATACAAACAAACACAAAGGCCTAGAAGTCTCTAGAAACGTATCGAAATATATGATTTATGATAAAGGATTCCATCGAACTGAAAGAAATCAGAACGACCCTTTCGAAAGTGTGACTTCCAAGATGTACATACCGCCACTACTGTTGGTAATGCTGTATCCAATTTGTGAATTAGGACCATCTTGGTCTCTATCTTCAGCTTTGAATTGAACAAACGAAGAATTCAGAGAATTCTCTAGTAGTTCAGTCCACAGCACTGGTTCTTTGGGGAATATGAAGTAAGGATCCTCATCGTTTTCATCTTGAATATTTATCTTCACCTAGTTTTTGAATGAAACAATAAAAACAAAAGCTCGCCAATATTGAATTGTGTGAGGTTAGGAACCGATTTTGCCGTTAGTAGATTTCTTTTTGATAACTTGGAGTCTTTCGTCTGATTGTTTGCTGGTCTTTTCATTGACCCAAACAAAGTAAAATTTTGATCCATATCTGAGGTATGACAAATCAATTAATAATATCCCGTCAAGTCAAAAATTGGCTGAGGTGTGACGCGGTCTGCATACTGTTGATGATACCATGATCTAAGTTTAAGGACAAAATACCGATAAAACTTTTCTACGGTAGGCTACGCCAGTGGCAATAAATGTTAACATTAAAGGAGTCACTAACGATGATCATGTATTACATGTATAACAGTCTGCCTTTCCTATATTATTGAGGATGGTAATAGAACGTTGGCCAAATTTGTGTAGAATGCATAGCTACATTACAAAATAACGTCAAAATAACAGTTAAATTACTGTCTTAAAATGAAATGTAATGTTAGTAGATTTATAGGATTAAAGAAATAGCATAGGCTCGACATGTAACTTTGGAACCACTTTCGGACATTAGAAAAGCCCGGAATTCCCAACGCAACAAGTAAAAGTAAACTCTATAAATCTTACCGTCGTAAATGCAAATCCGTCGTCTTCATTATCACCATGAGCCAGTACATTGAATGTTATAACGGAAGTTGTCTCCCTATCTATCGGGCGAGTTATATAAATGGAACCCTGAGAAGAAGATCATGTCTTTGATTAGAGTTACCATCCTCAATAATTAAAATTGTTTTACAAAACTTGTTGTTCTGAAGTTACGAAACACGTTTAATATACATATACTAGCGCCAAATATACATTGTCAGAAAATAATCAGTAACTGTCATTTCAGCGGCTTTGAGTCAACATTGTAAACCAAACAAAAGAAAACGGCAAAGGAAAAATAGAGATGAACATCAATAATTATATATAATCCCCCCGTATTCCGAACGAGTGTGGCTGCGTCGCGGACGAGTGATTCCCCATGTAGCGGCCGTATCCCTCCGAGCCGTAGGCGAGGGGGGA
>LD342972.1:0-64156 GCA_001465055.1 Ptychodera flava | reverse complement strand
TTAATGTCACCCCTTCTATACTGTATGGTAAGTCGTACACAAAATCCTTGTTTATATTTCTGCTGAAGGCTTCAACGTTTCCAACATACGCGTTCTTTTCATTTTCCGTAACTTTGAAATCATACCTAGTTTCATTAAACTCAAATACTTGTGATGGTTTTTCGAATGTAAAGACCACCATAGCAGTGTCTTCGTTCAGTGGAGATCCGCCATCTTTAGCAGAGATGTTGAATCTCAGTATCTCATCATCAACACCAGGAACTGGGGTGTAGTCTTCTTCAACTGTGATGGCACCATTTGGACTTATTTTAAATGTATCTCTGTACTTCTCACTTGTTACTGAATATGTAATTTCTGCATTGCTGCCGCTATCGAGATCAGTGGCAGACACGAACAAGACAAGAGTTTCAGCCTTAATGCCGTCTGGTGGAAGAAGCATCGTCGCGTCATATTTTTGTGACGAAAAGTTTGGCTCATTATCATTTATATCATCAACTAGAATTCTCATTTTTACAGAAGTTGATTTCTGTGGCGTTCCATGGTCAGTGGCTATGACTACAAGATCATATGAGGAAACTGTCTCCCTATCTAGTGCAGTAATTGACGATACAGCTCCATTGCCGTCGATGGTAAAGATAGTTGGATCAGTCAGCGAGTATTCTATCTCAGCGTTCTCACCAAAGTCAGGGTCAGAAGCGATTACAGTTAATATTGTAGATCCCGTCTGTCCTTCAAGAGTGCGTCCACTATAAAACAGTTGATCAAAGCGAGGCGAGTTGTCGTTCACATCTAAAACAGTAACACTTATATTAACTAAACTCTCCTTCGCTGGAAATCCCTGGTCTCGTGCGATTATTCCCAAGATGTATTTATCTTTCGTTTCTCTGTCGAGTTCAGAACGCAAAGACAGCTCACCTGTTGTAGAATCAATGCTAAACTTTCCATCATCGCCTTCAAGAATGTAATATCTGAGTTCACTGTTTAATCCCTCGTCAGCGTCTGTGGCTTGTATGGTTTTTAATAGAGTTGCTATCGGCGAATCCTCGCTAATAGTCAAATTTTGTAGCTGTTCAGTATCCATGAATATCGGTGAGTTATCATTAGCATCCGTGATCTTCACAATAAATGGTACACTATTTGAGTTTCCATCCGGGTCGCCATCTCTGTCTTGAGCTACAACCGTCAAATGATACTGTTTGGTTGATTCATAGTCCAAGTCTGTCTGATTTGTCTTCAACCATATAGCACCACTCTTTGGGTCTATGAAAAACAATTCACTATCTGGTCCAACGAGGGAATATCTAATTGCTGCATTAAACTCGAAATCGTCGTCCGTTGCCTGTATTGGCGGAATCTGTAAATAATTAAATAAATTATTAATTGATAGATTCTTGAAAGCTCACATTATAAGATCGATCTTTTCGAGAGAAGTTGTTAGAAAAAGATCAGAAGGACTAATAGATCACAAGGAACAGGTCACAACGATCCGGTCAGGATCATTCTTCATTCGGCAATGTAGTACGTTGTTGTGGGAATACAAAGTAAATTCCAGAATTTAAAAAGAAATTAACGCCCTTTTGATATCTCTGGACTATTCAGTCCCCTGATCAAAGTTTGTCAACTCACAATTATAACTGGTGTCTGTTCACTAGGAGATCCAGCATCTTCTCTGATTGAGGCAGAGTATGATAATTCACCAAATGTTGGAATTTCATCGTTGACATCTTCGACTATGATTTCCAAAAGGATCTATGATTGGCAAGGTCAGGTAAGGAATTTGTGTTAATACTATTGACATGTAACAATTAATAAAAATCTATTGTATTCATATCTAGTGGACATTTTGCTTTCTCGAAAAACGAAAAATACGAGAACCTTTGTCTACGAGATTGCCTATTGTTGCGTCGAACCGTTTTTGCCTCGATTTTCGATGTGTCCGTAGAACAACATGGCGAATTCATGTCTGACTTGAGCATTTCGTGAAACTTAGATATTGAATCGAAATAATTCTGCCCCTGCATTTTAGTGTTTTTCTACCTATGCTGATGTTCGTAATCGTATTCATTGACTTGGACCCGATCATTTATAACCAGAGCATACGGGAGTCTACCCTTGAGAACGTATAAACGTCAGAACAAGTAAGCTTCAGTAAGTTATTTTTGATATCAATGGTTACACGAACTTCAAGGAATATAACAAACAAAATGAAAATAGACAGTGTAACCCATGTATATTTAAAAAGAAATACAGGAATATTCGGAATCAACTCGCCAGTGGTCGCATTATTGCATTGCATCTACACAGTACACTCGATTCTTGCAGATTTGCAACTTCCCTTCGATCGGCGGAAGGGAATTTTGCCCAATGTTTACATACGGGACGTTCCGCTGTAGTTGAAAATATCTTATTCATGCTCCAAGAATATGCATGAGTTTGCCTTGACAAAATAAAACCAATAAGGGACATTATCTACGATCCCTAAGAAACCAAGCTTCAAAGCGAGTTTGCGACCTGTAGTCACCCTATATGTAGGTATAGACCCTTATGATGTAGGTCATCAAACTTTTGAAGCACATCTGCTGGCACACCTTTTTGTGCGAGAATCCTCCCTGATCCTTCGATCTTCGTGTGTCGTCCTTGGCTGAGTAGTATGAGGTGACAGCTGACGTGCGTTGTATTTAATTCATTCTCATTCTGAACAAAGTGTAATTCTGTTTGATGGGAATTTTAAGGCCTTTGCTATCCTTTGTTTTTAAACTTCTATTTGATAGATTGATTATCTTGAATTTGCATTGTGTGCAAGAGGATATATTCCAGGCTCGCGATGGACACATCTAAATGATTGACCACTTTAGGATGGCGTATTTATATCAAAACTTTAAATGCTTCATCTTTCAAGGAAACAACTGTTTATTTTGCAAAAAGGAAACTAAATTAGCTTATACAAGTAATGCGTGTGCTAATTCCTTAATATTTATCTTTGTTCAACTTTGAAAAAACTTGTGGCATAATGATGGTGTTCCGAATAGTCTTCTATCGTTACATGGCCATTATGAAACTCCCACTTTTCTTTGATAAGCGGAGAAAGATACCAGGGAATTACATTTGGACGTTACTACAGAAAACTTAATGGCCTTGAAAAACACACGCATCCGTCGTGTGAAAGACTGCGAAAGCTGACTCACAACTGAAAAGTGAATAGTGCCACAATAAGGCCGAGCCCGAGTTTATTTATTTCAATGGAAGGCGGCAATTTAATGTTTACAGTAGATGGGTTTTGGACAAAGAGATATATACCCTTCCCTGTCGCAGGTGTTGGTGGCCTCGTTGGCATCACGTTCGACAACCGAAATTATCACATTGTTTTATGTGTCAATAATTCTGATGATAACTTTTGATGAATTCTAACACAAGAATACGATTTATTCAGCACCTCGTTTTACGATGATAGGCAAGAACTCACCTCAATTCCAGATAAGCACTGATTTTCGAGGACAATAATAGAAAATCTGTACAGAGGATCTTCCTCTCTGTCGAGGGGCAGCCTTGTCGTTATTACACCCTAATTACAAAGAATGGAAATAAACTCAGCATATATTAAACTGAAAAGTTGGATTTTGTATACGCATGTACGCCTAGTGTGTACGAAATAACAATGTACTCAAATCTGAAACCAGTGTCCAAAACATGAAGAATGTTAAGTAACCGCCATCACGGTCTTTATTGTTATATATAAAACTATATTTTTGCCAAAAAAACAAAAGAACTTTACCAACAATATATACTCTTTAGAATTACGTCAAATTGCCACATTTTCCGGCAGCATCGAAGTAATTTTGTTAGAGATTGCGAGATGTTGCATTATGCAATGTATTTGGGGTATATTTTAGTATTTCTACGATTTATCGATCGTACGCAACAGAGTAATGTGTTTGGCTTTCTGATATCTTGTTAACTTTTATAGCATAAGGAAGAAGTAAGGGGTTGTCTGTTGAACTCTACAAGATACATGCTGTATAAGGGTGAACATGAGAATGGAAATTTATATGCTACACGTACATGGATGTCTGTATATTCAGAAAAATTACACAATGCCGGTAGTGAAAGATTTTAAGAAAAGCCTTACCATCGTTTCATTAATGGCAAACTGAAAGTTATCTTGCCGCCCTACACTTATTCTATACTTGTAAGTTACTTCTGTGTTTTGCGGATCAGATAAACTGACATCAGTGACGAATGATCCAACAGTAGCATTCTCTGAAATTGTAACTTGAGAACTAGTTTCGTTCATTTTGCTGTCTCGAACAAAAAGAGGTTCGACGGCCAGAAACACTGTTGACGACGAAGTTTTGTCTCCATCGGTGACAGACACGGGGATAAGTAGTTTACCATCTTCCAAATGTCCATCATTCTGCAATCTTTTTCTATTCAGTATTCCGTCAATGAGGATCCTTCCGTCTTCAGTTATCGAAAACAGGGATGCGATAACAGAGTTTGCGGTTTGAAGAAAGTATGTCAGTGCATCTTTACCATCGGCATCAAATGCAGTAATTGCCGAAACAAGGCTCCCAAGAGGGGCGTACTCCATGATTGTACTTTCGTATGGCGTGTTTGTGAAGTCAGGAATGTTGTCATTGATGTTGTCGACAACAATTATCAAGAGAACCCGTGTTGCTCCTTCTGAATCGAAGATGTCTATCTCAAGTTCATACCTGTCTTTTTCTTCGTAGTCAAACTTGTCAATTGTTACATTTACTTCTCCTGATAAATTGTCAATTGAAAAAGTAGAACTGGCGGCATTGGGTATCAAATCATATCGCTGTGCAGCATTTGGATTGGTCAACAAGGACGAAACAGCAAATACAGGATTTTGAATCTGTTCCTCTTCGGTTACACGAATGACCTTGTAACCACTTGTAAGACGTACGTTTTCCTGAAATTCTGCCCAGAAAGAATTATTTCTGTAAATTAATGTTAGCAACATCTAGAAACATATATACTTATTTATCAATTTATTTATTTATTTACACTTTTAATGAGCGGCCGAGTTACTAAATGAGTAATTTTCATCGGGCTCAATAAGTACAACAATGTATATAATGAGAGAAGTACATGTAAAATAACAAAGTTGTTAACAAAGGAAAATTCAGTTTGATAAAGTCTCTTAGCTTAACCTTCGACTGTATAACATTATGAGCATGTCTTATGTCGTTCGGCAGAGAATTCCAAAGTTTTGTAGCACGGTAATGAACACTCCGTTGACCAGAAGTTAGACTGACTTTGGAAAAGCGTGTTTGATAAGCATGGACATAATTCTGAAATACAAAAACTTACACAGATATTTTGGTGTCTTTCCAACCATACACTTAAATGTTAACACTCCCATAAAATAAATAATTCTTTGTCTAATGGACAGAACATTTAACCAAGAAAATAACTCAAGAGAAGGATAGTCGTAAGGTAATTCAAAAATAATACAGAAAGGCCTCTTTGTTGAGACATATCTCAGCACCAAATCGATTTTTTGGCAAAACATAAAATATTATGGATAATTATATCAGTAACATCTCAATATGGAGATTAATAAATCGGTAAGGTTACCTGTTTCACAGTTTCTCCCGATAAAGTTGTCCCTACAATAACAGACGTAGTCTGTGGCTTCAGAGACGCATATTCCATCATTCAAGCACTGGACATCTCCACAATAATCTAAATAAAAACAGAATGGACGTTTCTCATTACACATTACCTAAGCTTAGTTTCATTTCCTTTACGCCCGACTGAATGTTAAAAATAAGTATTCATTGCTCCCCAAATCAAATGTAATCCTTGGTAACTTATAACACACATAAAACCTATCCACACGATGCTTTCCTGTATTTAAAAGATGAATTGTCATGTTGGATAGTGTGTAAAAGTGATATCAGCTGTGTTAAGCGAAACCTTCTACTTTGGAAACAATGCATACCCTTATGGTAAATCATGCATTTCCTCCTTGTGGTACCTTTGTTGTGGCGCATTGACCATTGAACTATTGCAACGTCACTTGCCAGTTTTGTAATGAAATCAAAACCAAGACATTATTGTCGCATTCACTTATAAACGAAGCTATAACAACGCACTTTATATTAGTGTATGTACGGCAAAGAAGTTACCATATTCATGACTTACCTTCTTGACGTTCTATTCTGCCTATTGTGTAATTAAGCAAACCATTGGTGTCTAGGTTGTCCTTTAAATCTTGAATTGCAGTTTCCTCCTCATTGGTCGTTGAGTTAGCTAGTAGCACGATGTTCAGAACAACGACGACGGAACCTGGCCTGGCAATAGAGGCATAACATTTACAAATATACATATGTAGTACAGATGACTTTAAAAGACAATTGAGGTAGCTGTGGTCTATACATCGCGACTTAGACATAAGAAAATTCAAGCTGTTTGTTGAATTTCCTTAAACTATTAGAGATATAAAATATGATTACACAAAATTTTCATGCATTAGTACGTAAGGCGCCAGTAGTGCTAACTTTCAACTATTTTATTTTTCTTAGAAATTACCTATCATTACCGTACACTTAAGGTGAAATCTTGTTGAGACAAAAAATGAGCCACATTTGTGCTTTAATGATATACAAACGCTAAATATTGCCAGAAAGAGTTGAAATATTACGTGGGTCTGTTCACAAAATGTACGGTGTGCATGTGTCTGAGAACCCTGGGACTGATAACATCATCGAGCTCTCATGATCTCTGCGCCCGCGCACTCGATAAAGCATGTCTAAGTGTCCCGCTGTCTATCGCTGACCTGTCAATATATTTACGTTGCACTTAGGTGTTCAAATTGTTACTGCTGTGTTTCATGGGATACATGGGAACTGTGGCAGGAGAGGCTAACATTTTATTTTGTAGCAATAGATGCATTACATACGGATCACTAATGTAGTCGGCAGTGGCCGGCGATGGATCAGGTTGAGCGGCAGTGTGAAATCAATTTACCGATGTAAAATCAATGAAAGGTAACATGGCGCGGACTAGACTTTCCAAACGTCTGTATGCAAATACTAATAAAGATAGCGTAACTCGTACTTCAGCAGACTGTCGCGTCAGCGGCGAGGTGATTACAAGATTGAAGTGACATAATTTGGCAGACTGTAATGACCAAACAGATATGAACTGAAATGCTCACGTGTTTCATTATATATTGCAGTTATATTTAAATTTAAACTTTTGCCACATGTTTGCAACTTTATTGAAAATGTTATATGATAAACGTCATGAACAATATTTAACACAGATTTATTCCTGAGGTCATTAAGTATACACATATGTAATTAGCTAAAATAAAAATACTAAATTTCTTTGACTGCTGTGATTGTATCACCACTTTAAATAACAAGTGTAAATGCCTCTGATTAAGTCCTTCAAGCTATATATGCCAAACTGTGAAAGCTCATTAGATATCCAAATTATAACTTAGCTGACATGAAAATGCTAAATGGCTTTCAATATTGTTTTAACCTGTTATCATTGATGTACATAGTATGTTTTGCCATCTTTGATCAAGAAAATGTCGGTACATATCGCTAATTAGGAAAGTTTATTAAATATACAGATTTTGAATAGGCTTAGGCAAAAATGCTTAATGACTTTGAATAATAATGTATCATAGTATCTTTAATGTACATAGCAAGTTTCGTCAACTTCGGTCGAGTCAATTCAGATATATCTCTAATAAGGAAAGTTCATTAAATATGCAAGTTAGCAATTATCTTCTATGTCATCCCTCGATACCTTTCACGCCTGATATATCTTGGTGTGATCATCATTTGTGACAAATCTTATCAAATTGTGTGCAGTCGTTCTCAGTGTATGTCGTTTTTCCTAAAATCATTAATTATGTAAATGAGCAAAAAGTAAGCAAAACAACACCAACCAAACACTAATCAGTTCTTGCCATTTGCAAATTGAATCTATGTACCAGATTTGATTCTGATCTAATGAGCCGTTTATGAGATATCGGGCCCATAGACAGACGGACAGACACACAGACAGACATCGCTGCGACATAAGCTCACGTGTGTGAACACGTGATCTGAGAAGGGAAAACTGCCAGCTCACATAACCAGACCTCTCTACTCGGCTCTACAATCGCTCCTGCAATTTAAATAGCTGCATCTCTGCTGCATTACTGGTGGTTGATAAGCTGGCCATAAAATCTGGCTTGTTTGGTCCTTCATAACTGTCGCCTTGTGAACCAATCGTTATTCAAATGTTGTGCAAAGTCAAAAAACGGTTTCTAGAATGCTTGGCCCCTGTCCATAGCAACGTTAGGGAATCTCGGCTTGAGTCCACTGCCGGTGACTTACCTTATTTACATAAATCGTATAGGCTGATTTCCGCTTTCAGTTTATAACCTCTGCATTCAGCCGTTAGGGTCATCAGACAGAGGTTGCTAAGTATTCATTGGACGAACGTTCTGTGAAGTCAGTCTATATGACTTATACTAATATGTCTTCGGAAGTTTTAATATTCCTTCGAATTCAATTTAACTTTATTTTGATATTTGTACACAGACTTGGGGCCAGTGTGGGGTTTCTATGGCCGTACGGCAATAGGTGCATTAACTGTTGCCCACGAGACATGCTTCAATTTATAAAGCTTTAATTGCTGATTTTTTTTAATAACACGCCAGTATAAATATTTATCACACATACGCTCTCTGTAAATCCAAGAATTGGAATTAAGATGTCGTATTTCTGCACTTACTTGAACTCCACAACTTCAATCTTCTGAAAAGTGCTGGCGTTGGCCAATAGCGAGGTTATCTTTGAGGAAAAACATACGGAATATTATGTTTCTGAAATTTTGACCGTTTCGTATTGGAGAGACATTTCACTGCTGATTGAGATGGTTCTCATATCTACCGACTTTTGCTGCTACATTGAAGCCACAGTCCAAGCTTGGAATCTTAGGTTAAGTCTAAGGAGTGATTTCTTTGATATTAAATTATCCGCGACGGGCGAATTATTGCACTCGTAACTTGAGGAAATGTCCCCTCGGATCCTCAAAAAATCTGATCAAAATATTTAACGTGATCAACATTTTCACTACAGTAAAACATGATAATCAGATGGCTATGATACAAATGCGCAGTAGTTTTTGCAAGTGAACAGTGTTTTATTTGTTCCCAAAAATATGGAAGGTCACGAGATACTGTGAATCAATTCTCGCATGATCACCATTACAGTCTGTATTAAAAAGTACTAAGGAAACTGTGCATTCATATGTGGCTGACATGACATATTTTCTTGAAAATGTCGAATTTTTTAGAATGATTAACTTTTTCGGATTAAAATGTTCCAGCAAACCATGCTGTTTTCCTGTCTAACGTAAACTATTTGTCATTTCAGACTTCATTACAGTCTTACCTGCAGAATAATCTCCGATTCAAGTTGTTGATATCTCGCCGAGGATTTGTCAGTCAAATCATCCGTGAAGACAGCATCTTTCATCTCGGCTGACAATTTAACAGCTTTAACGGCTGAAAGAAAAAAGAAACAACTGAACCGTCTTAAATATAAAGGATTCCAGCACAAATGAAATTAATATTCTAGGCAATAGCACGAGTCACTGCGTAATTACTTAACATATAACCACGGTCTTTACAAATAAATTGTTTACCTGTTATGGATTAAACATACCCTGCTGAATCTATGTCCGTTATTATCCTGGAGGTGAAGCAATGTCACCAGCTGTTGAATAAGAAAGCGTCCTGATACAATATTACTTTCTTTTGTGACGCTAGCCTTTGTATATGTTAAGATATTTTTTGAATTGCAAATATATGACAAATACCAGGATTGTTATTTCAGATGGGTAAAATGCGCTTTAAGGGAAGAAATGGCATGTGTGTATCGCAGTAGATTACATGAAAAGACAAGATCTCGACATGCTTAACGTGTACAACGTTTTGTCCCAAATAGATTTCCCCCCTGCTAAAAAACACGGGTTGTGATCTTACCTGTTTCACATCTTTCCCCGATTTTATCTGAAGGACACACACATTGAAATCCCTCAATGCCAGTTACACATGTTGCACCATCGGAGCATGGATTATCATGACAACTATCAGCCTCTTTGTGAAGAATAAATAAAACAGTCGATGTGATTTCAGTACTTCTGATTACGACAGTTTGTTATGCAGTGAGGTATAAATTGAGACGTCTGACGGCAACTTCACGTTGGATGGAGATCTTACAAGCACTAAAGTCTAACCTTCGTTTTAACTTACATGGCACTACTCTGCATACAGGAAATTTAAGAAAGGTCATTTCTATGGTCAGGTCAAATCTTGCTAATATTACCTTCAAAAGATAACAATAAAAAGGAATGAGGAAACTCTACTCTTACCAACATTACATAGATCGCCAGATATACCGCTAGGACAAATACATTTAAACGCTTCCTTAACATTGGTACAGGTGACATCTCTTCCACAGGGACTACCTTCGCAGTAATTAGCTTCTATAAGCAAAGAGGAATGGGAAATAAATGGCACACTAACATTAGATAATGATGTGGCTCTGTCTATCCTAATGCTTGCTGTAGTTCGGAACATTAAGTTTTGGCGTAATTTTCGGTACTGAAAGCGTCGAATTATGTTGCTCGCACAAAACATTATCTAAATTTGTTTCATTTGATCTCCGACAAAGGGGTTTTAATGTGATTTTCGTCGACTTAGCAAACACTTTAGAGTTTAAATACTGTGTCGTATCACATATACTTCAATCATCGGCCCATTTGTCAATTTAAAAGAAAGGTTGTACAGATATTGCATCACAGAAGAAATGTTCAAGTGTACACTCACGTGTGTTTATTTGCAATTGGTATTTGGTTTCACTTCTGAGTTCATTGCTAATTGTCTCGATGTCGATTAAACATGTACTATTCGATGGTAGATCAAAAAGTGTGATGTTTGGATACGTCACGTTCTCTGTCGATTCAAATAGAGCACCTTCACACACATACGTCACTTCGAAGGTGTCATAATCCGTACATCCGGGATTCCAGTACACATACACGCTCGTTGCATTGTGATAGATAATATCTGCATAAACCGGTGATTCTGGAGCTGTATTTTAATAAAAGAATGTAATTAGCAAAAGTTTGTTTTCTCTGAAGTTGTTGAGAACACCAAAATTGACGTATTCATGAAATTTTTAAAACTTTTAGGCAAAACGGTAATTTGAACCCATTTCAAAATCGTCCCAATCGTTTCAAACGAATTTCTAGATGAATGATTCTACTATGCATAGTCCGTTTGAGCAATTCATAGATTAGAAGCTTTAAGGAATGTCATTCACAGCAATCCGAAACAACCAGGGTAATCGGTAACCTTTGACCTCCTGTTGTCGAAATCTCTCAGACCTAGTTATTAATACACGTATGAGATGAGAAATAGCAAGATAAGCTGCGGTTGTAAAGTCACTCTGCAACCTGTTTGTCAGTAATACAATTCATTAGAAACCGCTGAATTGTTGAATTGAACTCTAATTAATCATTTAAAACTAAATTCTGACTGATTCTATGGACGAGTATCAATGCCAAGAAACGATATATGATACATACGTAAATTCACGACGATGGTATCGCTTATGTTGAAGCAAGGGGGTAGGCCACACAAAGGCCCTTTAATGGCCGTAACAGTCACAGTGTTTGACGTGCCCGGTCTCAAACGGTCAAGAGTTGTTCCAAGACGTTGATGCCGTTCGTATGTACGACTATGAATCATATTACTATCAATACAATCAATTATGAGGTAGCCACGAAAAATATATTGATAAGTATCATTCCAATTCCATTTCACAGTTATTGTTGTCGTCGACATGTTGACTAACTGGATGGTAATGAAGAACTCTGCAAAATAAACAGTGACACATAGTATTGTTTGCTATCTGAAAAAGCTGGTTGATTCTAATATATCAATCCAATTCTTCAAGATATGACATGGGTATTTGCACTGCATTGCGTTAATCACATAAATATCGACATAATGATGAATGCTTTTTCTCAATCTGAAAGTTTTTATCCTGGGCTTCTACAAGACCTCTTGTTTAACTTGAAAAGAACAACTGGCGTACTTCACAATTGCAAATCGATTACTATTCAAGGACTGTATTGTCCATCTATAGACGGTGCTAATATTGCTTGTCGCATGTATTTTTACACAAAGACAGTGTAAGGTATTTGTACTGATTGACGAAAACATTTGCATTAACTGAATTGCCTACGACTGAAGTAGTTTGCATTATAGCGTCAAATCCATGTATTCAACAACAGAAATATTATAAGATTGTTTGAGGCAATGAAATGAACGCAATAATGTACATATATTCATTATTCATGAACTATTTTGATTTTGAGTATCTATCTATCTATCTGTATATATATATATATATATATATATATATATATATACATATATATATATATATATATATATATATATATATATATATATATATATATATATATATATATATATATATATATATATATATATATATATATATCACATGAACTGGACCATATCTCCACCCGTGTGGCGTACACCAGCACAGATAAGAAATCCATATTACCCATGTTGTACGTCATCAACCGGAACTTTTTTCCTGCATGATACCGTTCATGTTTGAAGTCGCAACACAGACCGATTTTTCGTGATCGATATCGTGCTCTCATGAAATTTTTACAAAAAGGTGACCAGATAAATCCAGACGTGGAAACATAGAAGGCATTTTCAACGAAATTTCGAGTAGCTAAAACTATAGCCATTACCGAGAATCAAATGGGCATACCGTCGATCGTTTCATTTTAATGGCACAGTTAAACGTCGCAGCTCCAGTAGAATCGTAAGGCTCAATGTGGACGTCATACCTGGCGATCCCGATTGGCGATAAACCCGAAATCTACACCTCAACGTAAGTTCAACTGAATAAATGAGTACCGTCTAATCTTCGGGAAAGCGACATAGGAGGCAGAGCATAATAACAACGATACATTTCCTTCATCACACAGCTCGGAATCAAACCTGCAGCGTAAGGCTGTAGCGAAGACATAAGCTATCGAGATGTAGTTTAACTCTGCAGTGCAGCGCTGTGGAATCCGATGTATTTCGAAAGTTGACTCGGACAACACTCACAACAGAACAGAGTTTCCGTCACGTAAGAAAATTAGGATGTGTCTACGGGCGAGACATGTGTTACTGCAAACATCAAAGTCCGTTAGACGAAAACATTGACGACCGAGATCGGGATCCGAGTTGATACCGGTGGAGACCGGTGACGGCAGCGTTGTGGCCACAATTTAAACAAACATGCAGTGTGGCCTATGCACTATGTGTGTCATCGAACTAAATCTTTCGCGCTCGCAAAGGTCGAAAACTTGTGTGATATTTTCAAAAGCCACGGCATCTCTAAGAATGAGAATTACTGTTTAGATCGTGTCGTTGCATTTTACTTAATAAATCTATTCTAAATATTCCAAAGAACTATGGCTATCCGTCGCTAGCGCGGTAAAAGCTATGTCCGCCGATGGCCGACTTGCCTTAGCATCGACAGCGCGACACAATGATTGACACGTTCACGTTACCGAATTCGTATGTCTGATTAGTTGAGATACCATTCGATGTCTCAAAATTTAAACTTAATGGGATTTATGAATGATAGTATCTCCTGGGTGTCGGGCACAAATCGCGACGAAATTCATGCAATTTGTAACAATAATTTTGATCCATCTACGTCAAAAGAAAAATAAGAAGACTGTTCGTGTGATAAATATAATCCCATTGAATTTTTCTCTGTTTGACGTCATCGTATACGAGTGTTTTTCGCGGAACCGCACAAATTCTCGCCTTCGGCTAAAAATTGTACGGCTCCGCTAAAACACTCGTATACGATGACGATATATATATATATATATATATATATATATATATATATATATATATATATATATAAATTTTGGCTGAGTTTTCTAGAGTTATTCTTTTGTAGAACTTTATGATTTTCTCGACTTTAGTTGATAATATTTTTACATTAATATGTTAATATTTCCTTACAATTTTTACTTTAACTATCCTGAGTTAAACCAAATACCCGAGTTAAATGAAGCCAATATAATTATGGGTAATCTAAATACCAGTGTGGTCGAGCCAATGTTTTTCGGTTACAGTATTTATGATCAAATACTATGGAAAGCCGTAGCTGCCTTAAGTGACGTAAAATTATGATTTGATGAACATTTGTTATATGTTGATGGGCATTTGCTATATTGTGATGCGTATTTGTTATATGGTAATGAACATTCGTTATATGGTGATGTGCATTTGTTATATGGTGATGTGCATTTGTTATATGGTGATGGGCATTTTTCATATGGTGATGGGCATTTGATATACAGTGATGGGCATTTGTTGTATGGTGATGCGCATTTGTTATATAGTGATGTGAATTTGTTATATGGTGATAGGCATTTGTCATATGGTGATGTGCATTTGTTATATTGTGATGGGCATTTGTTATATGGTTATGTGCATTTGTTATATGGTGATGGGCATTTGTGATATAGTGATGGGACTTTGTTATATGGTGATGCATATATATTATATAGTGATGGGCATATGTTATATGTTTGTTGGCATTTGTTATATGGTGATTGGCATTTGTTATATGGTGATTGGCATTTGTGATATAGTGATGGGACTTTGTTATATGGTGATGCATATTTATTATATAGTGATGGGCATATGTTATATGTTTGAGGGCATTTGTTATATGGTGATGGGCATTTGTTTTATGGTCATGTGGATTTGTTATATGGTGATGGGCATTTGTGATATAGTAATGGGACTGTGTTATTTGGTGATGCATATTTATTATATAGTGATTGGCATATGTTATATGGTGATGGGCATTTATTATATAGTGATGTGCATTTGTTACATGTCGATAGGCATTTGTGATATGGTGATGGGCATTTGTTATATGGTGATGGGCGTTTGTTATATGGTGATAGGCATTTGTTAGATGGTGATGGGACTGTGTTATATGGTGATGCATAATTATTACATAGTGATTGGCATATGTTATATGTTGAACGGCATTTTTGATATGGTGGGCATTTGTTATATAGTGATGTGCATTTGTTATATGGCGATAGGCATTTGTTGTATGGTGATCGGCATTCGTTCTATAGTGATACGCATTTGTTTTATGGTGATAGGCATTTGTTACATAGTGATGGGCATTTGTTATGTTGTGATGGGCATTTGTAATAATGTGATGGGCATTTATAATATAGTGATGGACATTTGTTATATAAAGATGAAGATTTTTATACTGTGATTGATAATGTGCATTTGTTTTATTGTGATGTTCATTCATCATCTTTTGATGTAGATTTTTATATATTGAGATGTGGATATGTTATGTATTATTGTGATGTGTGATTGTTGTTTTTTTTTGTGATGTTGATTCTTTCTATTTTGATTTGGAATCTTCGTCATAACGGTGACTGTAAACTTTCGATTCGTGAGTTTCAAAATTTTTAGTTGCATAAGTAAGTTTTTAGTCATTTAATCATTTTCAAATGTCAAACTAAGAATTTTGTTTATCAGTACTTAGTACGTCTATTGGTAGACAAAACCAGCATTCTATAGTACTGTAGACCTAGTATATATATTTTGCGGTATCCTCTGTGAAGCCATTATTCTATTAATCCCGAGGGAGGACTGACTGTCCAGGGAAAATGTGTGTCGGATTTCCCGCCTGATCAGCGACACTTACCCAAGAATTTGAACCACAGCAACTGGGCAGACTTTGAACTGTGAACGACATCGGACGATTGCTGTTGTATTAAGTGGACACCAGTTCAATGTTATGAACTTGGACAGCGAGTGAGAGACTTGTTTGGAGTTTTCGTTTTTCTACCATTAGAATTGCCAGGTGGTCATTGTAACCCTTTTTTACTTAATTAGTCACCTCCGATCTCTAACTATTTAAAACAAGTCATGCCATTCCAAGAACATGAACAAATTAAAAAGCTCGCAGCATGACTGAATATCTTTGTCTCCCCTCTCAACCAGAGCCTAACAGTTTACGCCCGCCCTGTTGCCATAGTGACTGTTGTCTTTCCATTCAGAAAATCCGTACAAGACAAAGACTGACACTTCACAGCGATATTTATTTTTTATCTGCAGCCTAGATACGTACAAAACTCTATACTGTCAGCAATAAACCACAAAAGTACACGCTGAAGCATATCTGTTGATATTTAGATCTTAGAAAATTTGCACAGGAACATTGACGAATTTGTGTGGAGTTCGTACACCCATGAGTCGCCTGAGCCTTATGCCGCAAAAACTGCATGTGTTTTTTTTTTCGGCCAAATCATTGTGGCCTAAATACACGGATGTCAAATGGGCCGGTGCAAAAGTTACGCTACAAGCCGTTTAATCTACAACGAACACGTCGGCTAATGAACAGAAGCGAAATAGCCTGGCGGTTCAGTATACGTGCACAGGAAAGGCTTCCGGTTCTCTTCCGGTCAAGCTGGTACACGTCTGTAAACTACAATATATATCCGTCCGTGTGATCAAAATTTGAGAGTATTGTCGCATACTGTGATATCCAAAAGATTGATATAAAAACACTCCGCAATATATACGGTTATCGAGGTTCATGTCATTCATTTCGTGTTCACTCATTACATAGCCGTGCAATATATGTCCAGCAGAATTGTTCAGAGTTCAGAATCCGCGACGGTCCTGTTGCTATCGTTGCAAATTCCATTGGTAACGGTAACTTTTCTGCAGTCATTGTCGCCTGTGGGCCGTGCCCCGGCTTTTTTTAGCCGTGTTCGCTGTGTAGCGCCGGGCGGTGGTTGTGTAGCGCTGCACGGGCCGGCGCTGCGGTACACAGCCAACAAGGCAGAAAAAAGCCGGCGCACAGCCCGTCGGCTACAACTATTGCAGCTTCATGTAACTTTAACCGATCCGACCGTGAAAATCAAACACACAACTTCGTCAGACAGTCCTCCCTTGGTATTGCGACGGGCTTTCGGCTTCTCAGAGGACGCTTTCTTAACCGCGGTCGTACCGTAAAAATTGTATTACGCCAACGATGCTATATTACGAGTGGTTATAATTTCAGTTATTTAAACATACCAGGTGGTGATATACCTAATTCTTAGTTTTATGATATTGTATCATAGACCTAGCTACTGTTTATAAATTGAGTTTCATTATTCTAAACGTTTCTTGAATACACAAATATTTATTTGCATCTCACAAATATAGGCTGTATGGTCCTCATCACATAATGAAAATTCCACAGCACAACATGATGAATCCACATCACAATATAAAGAATGCCCATCACCACATAAAGAATGCTCATCATAATATAACGAAGGCGCATCACAATACAAAGAATGCGCGTCACAATATAAGGAATGGTCATCGCAATATGAGGAATACACAGCACAATATGAGGAATACACATTACAATATAACAAATGCCGGTCGCAAAATAAAAAATGCCATTTATAATTTTAAAAATGCCCATCACAACATACCAAATGCTCATTATAATATTACAAGTACCCATCACTATATAACAAATGTGCATCACTATGTAACAAACCCGCATAACGGCATAAAAAAATGCTCATTATCATATAACAAGTACCGATCACTATATAACAAATGCCCATCACCATATAACAAATGCACATCACTATATCACAAGTGCACATCACCATATAACGAATGCTCATCACCATATAACAAATGCGCATCACCATATGAAAAATGCGCATCACCATATGAAAATGTGCATCACTACATAAAAGATATGCATCACTATATATCAAATGGGCATCACTATATAACGAATGTGCATCACTATACAACAAATGCGCATCACCATATAACAAATGCACATCACTATATAGCGAGTGCACATCACCATTTAACGAATTCTCATCACCATATAACAAATGTGCATCACCATATGAAAAATGCGCATCACCATATAAAAAATGTGCATCACTATATAACATATGTGCATCACTATATAACAAATGGGCATCACTATATAACGAATGTACATCACCATATAACAAATGCGCATCACCATACAACAAATGTTTATCACCATATGAAAAATGCACATCACCATATAAAAAATGTGCATCACTATATAACAATGGGCATCACTATATTACGAATGTGCATCACTATGTAACAAATGCGCATCACCATATAACAAATGCGCATCACCATATAACAAATGCACATCACTATATAACAAGTGCACATCACCATATAACGAATGCTCATCACCATATAACAAATGGGCATCACCATATGAAAAATGCGCATCACTATATAACGAATGTGCATCACTGTATAACAAATGCACATTAAATAACCATTTTACTTCACTTAAGACAGCTACGGCTTTCCATAAAACACACTCAAACATCGACAGTGGCAGTGCCCATTACTCACACCTGTCTTGATGAGAACGATGAAGTAACGCTGACGAAAAGTAAAAACTTAGTGACGATGTGGATCGAAGCAACGGCTAAAGTGAATTCAGGATTAGGTTCTAGATTAGAAAAAAGGCAAAAGATAACCGAACAACGGTGTGCTGTCAAATTACATAGGTTACGTAGATTATACATTTTAAAAACGAGACACATAGGCATGCACGTAGGCAAGTATTCAAAAGTGTAAGCATAACTTATAAAATGCACACAGATTTACACACTCACACATGCATGCATACATACATATTGTTAAAACAGGACCAGACTGAAAAAATGTGAGTCTCTGACAAGACTAAAGTTTTGTAACTTCTTATCGATTCAGAACTTAACCCGAAGTTTTCTGTAATAATTGTAATAAATCTGGTTCTGTATTCACAGTATGTATACGTCAATGTGTGTGTGTGTGTGTGTGTGTGTGTGTTAATAGTGTAAAAGTGTAATATTTAACCGAGGAAGATAAAGTGAACCCCTGTTAAAACACTCTAAATGATATCGGAAATCAGAACCCTGTCCTTTAGGCGGCTATTAGATGTACTGTATATACGATCTACCTTCATGTGATGTAGATATGGCAGTTCCTTAAGGCCACTCTCAATTCGGCTGCAAAATAACATCTTTCGCTTTTGGTTTGTGAAAAAGCAGCTTTTTCGTTTGTTGAGAGTAGCTCGGTCGATCATCACGAATTGCTCCAATGCAGATATTTTTGATAAGTTTACAGACAATAGTGTCTTTCCGAACTTGTTATAATGTGCTAGTTTTATTAGACGTATATCATTTAGGACATAAATTTGTGTCCTTAACCCCAGCGTCGCTCACGTTGATTGGTAGCACTGCATAAAAACGCTATAATACTTACTGTATTAGCATGGATTATTGCCTGTATTTTAGCTGAATAGTGCATATACAGGTGAATACAGTTAATAATCCATTGCTTGTATTCAGAAAGCCTGTATTCATGTGGATTCATGTGAATTCACGTGTATTATACTATAATACAGGTAACTCATTAATGTGAATTTATCTGTATTATTGCGTTTTCATGCAGTGTAGGTTGTATGTCCCTATGCCCCATTTGCGTTCATTCATTGGCTGCCTATATATCCTCAAGTCTCATTAATATTTACTGTTCCGAATTCAACTCATTCATTGGCCGCCATATGTTCTTGTCCTTGCCTCACTTTCGATCGTTCCTTGTCTCGTTCTGCCATGTGCTCATTACTGTAACCTGTAACGCATCTGCGAGCATTGCCAATCATTACCAGACAGGTAGAGCGTAGTCGCAACGTTTGTGAAGACAATTTTGGACAAGGACAAGAACATATGGCGGCCAATGAATGAGTTGCATTTGGAACAGTGAATATTAATGAGACTTGAGGACATAAAGGCAGCCAATGAATGAACGCAAATGGGGCATAGGGACATAAAACCTACCAATCAACGTGAGCGACGCTGAGGTTTAGGACACAAATTTATGTCGTAAATGATATACGTCTATTCCAACAAGCACGAGTGGTTCGTAGAGCAACATTCATTTATAAGTATTCATAATGTTCTTCCGAAATTCAATTATTGTATCCTTGAGAAACATGTTTACATTGGTTGATTATTTATATTTGAACGATATCAATCTATCATTTGTTACAACAACCTCGTACTGTTTTGATTAAAATGACAAGTTATTTCATGTCTTTACTGATTCTGGACTCCTACAACTCGAAAATTGGGCAAGGCCTCTCCGTCAGTCTGCTTCCAAAACAAATACATCGCAAACCTAAATGGTCCCAAGAGTCTTCAAAACGTGAGGGAGCTGAAGAAGTTAAAGAGGGTAACCGGGCGGATGGTAACTACATTCTTGAATGGGGATACATGGACTGAATAGCTCGAGTGGAGAGTTGAACAGACTAGACTGAGGGGCCCCTTGAACAGAGTCGTAAATGAATGGCAGTAGTGGATGACGTGAGTGCTTCTTTGGCTTTGAGTGGGAATGGCATGGTGATTGTCCAAGGAAAGTAAAGGAGACTGGGTAAGTGTAAGTAAGTGGGTACTAGTGCGATTTTGCGGAGGATATGATCGAGGGAATGCCTGTAGTATGAACTGATGAAAGAACCGAAGTAAGGGCAAGTGACATTAACATCTGTGAGATGTAAAGAACTGTGATGACACTCACAACCGAGGTGTGGGGCATTTGGTTTGAGTTAAAATGGCTTTCGAAGACATTTAGTGAACTTATAAAACTTGCCAGACTCTATTTAATTTTGTCATACATGTAAGGTAGCATTCTAAAACATTTCTTAATTCCCTATGTTGCTGGAAAACATGTTCCTACCAGAACTGTCAATAGACAAGTTTTTGATATGGTGCTAAAATATACCCCCTTCTGCTAATGGTTGTGTCTGGAATAGTTCCAATACTTCATCAATAAGAATGGATGACGATTTAAAATCGAAGAAATCCGTGTTGAAGTTTAACGGCATGCCATTGGAAGGCTATTAATATCTAACAAGAGGGGCACATGGAAGCAATGTAAGCGAATACTTCCGGATTTTTCACGAACCACACTGCCAGTAATTATGTTACAATTGTGAATACTTTTTTACATGGCCTTGTTGATAAAATTATCCAGTTGTTTATCCTTTTTGTAAGTAATGCAGCAACTGCTGTATAGAAAGCTTTAAAAGAACAATATTTGAAATCATTCAAACAACTGTCCATCACGAAAGAACGCGAAATTGTGAACATGTTAAGTTCAAACATTTGTCGTGTGTTTCGGATGAATTATGAAGTAAACCATGACGAAACGATTTTACGACAACTGGGCGAAATACATGCCTAAATAGGCGAGCGGCAGGCTCACCTATTTTTCACACTTAATGTACCCACCTTACATACAGCAACATCATACAACATTTGAAAGCTTATAAATAATAATAATAATAATAATAATAATAGTTCTTTATTTCAGACTGAAATGTCCATATAAGGAAAATACAAAAGGAATCACCTGAAAAATTCTCTCAGTCCCTGGGATATATGCTTTTGCTCAAAAGTTTACAATTTGGAAAAAAAAAATACACACCAGAGCAAAAAAATTACAAAAGATACAATTGCTTTCTCCAATGCTTAAAGAATGTACTATTTGATACTCTATCTGATGAACAGATCGCAGCAAGTAACACATTTGGTGACTTTTCAAGCCTACACTTAAGACTGTACATATTACGCCTTATAAGTTCACCTAGAGACATGACATGGTTTGTTGCGAACATAGCTGATGCACTACAAAATGGAGGAAGACCGAGAAGTCTTCTCCAGACGTTGTTATAAATAGTTTTAAAGCTGTTCATCATTTTAACTTTGAAGTTCACCCAAAGATTACAACAGTAAATTTTGCTACAATATGCCATAAATAATGTTTTCTTTACATTCGGACTACATACTTTAAATTGTCTGAGTAACATGTTTGCTCTTACACAAAAAGTACGTCTCTGTCTTGCGATATCCTCGTTGTCACACCAATCACAACATATTACATGTCCCAGATAGGTGTGCACAGAAACAAAGTTCAATTTGTTACCATTAAGTTTTACTGAGGGTATTCGTGGAATCTTCGTTCTCCTCCCATTGAAAAGCATGCACACAGTCTTATTAGCATTATAAATTATATCATATTCCTTGCCATACACTTCACATATCCTGAGAAGCTGGCGTAAGCCCTTCACACTTGGATTGAGTAAAGTCATATCATCAGCGTAACCTAAAGTGTTAGCACTGACACCACACATAGTACAGCCAATATTGCATTTACAGAGCTCATTGATGAGATCATCAATATAGACATTAAAAAGATACGGAGAGAGTACTCCCCCTTGTCTTACACTGTTAGAAACAGAAAACCACTCTGATACAACATTGCTCCATTTCACAGAAAACAGTTGATTTCTGTACCAATAGTACAATATTCGTACAACATATAAAGGAACCTTCCTGTCGATGAGCTTTTTGACCAATTTAAAGTGATTAACTCTGTCAATAGCTTTAGATGCATCAAGGAAGCAAGTAAACACAGGTCCTCCATTACTGGTGTAATAACTAACGATTTCTTTAAATGCAAATAAACACATGTCAGTGGAATGTTTTCGTTTAAAACCAAATTGTAAATAGTGTGAATTAATAAATTACTCACAACGTGACAGTAAAATGTGTTCAAAGACTTTCGAGAAAACAGTTGCTAATGCTATCGGACGGTAATTGTCGACATCACTTGTAAGTTTAGTTTTGTCCTTGATAATGGGGACTAAGATTACCTTTATAACCTCACTTGGCAAATAACCATGGACAATCATCGCATTAACACAACGTGTCAGAACAGGAATAATAGAGGAATCTGAGAATTTCAAATGCTCAGCGGTAATTCTGTCAATACCAGATGTCTTGCTATCTGGTAACTTTTGTATAGCATTAAGAACTTCCTCTGGAGAAACATACATATCAGAAGAATAATTGACATATTTCATTTTCTCATCAATTTCAGTTTTGCCAGACTGGGAGTGAACAGAATTCAAAATCTCACTGAAATGCTTTTGCCACAAGTTAACAATTTCACTCTCGCCTGTTACACCATCTACTGTATCTGAAAGTGGCGATTTTCTGCTATTTTGCTTTCTTACTTCATTCCAGAAATCTTTCTGTTTGTGACAATGAAGATTGTTTGCCATCTTATCAGCCCTGTTTTGATTTTCAAGCCTTTTACAGGCACGCAAAGCATACTTAAAACGAGCTCTAGAGGTTTGCATGACTTCAAAAAGGGGTCCTTGTTTAGGTTTAACCCCATTGACCCACAATAAAAACATGGAGCGGGCATAGTCGTGACACTCTTTTACAAAATCATTCCACCCAGGCACAACATGAATTTTCTGATGACTTTTACACTCAATGGTTTCTTTTGCAGCACTATTTAAGGCATCCGCAATACTATTATAACATGTATCAATAGCCTGCAAATGTGAACGATCAGAACAGTTCACATCCGTGCACATTAAACCTTCAGACAACTTAATCTTATCAATCTTGGCTTTGGTACACTGAGTATAGGCAGAAATTTTCTGCCGTGACAGCTTTTTCCAATCAACACGAAAAGTGCGTTGCTGAGAGGGGCAACGATTAAGTCTTCTATCGGCAGAAATGTTACAACGAACATCTATTGAAACAGGAATGTGGTCAGAGCCTATAACATTGTAGAGATTCGAAACAGAAAGCACATTGCTATGAGAGACTTCAGTAGTTATACAATGGTCGATCCATGAAGTGCTACCATGAGCATCGCTAATATAAGTAAATGTACCGGAATCTTTGCCTAGCAAATCAACATCAGAAATGACATAGCCAAACTGCCAACAAATAGTTACATCAGCGTTTAAATCACCGATAAAAAAGACATTTGCTCTATTAACATCAGAAAGAATGGAGTCAAGTTTCACCAGATAATCACAAAAAATTTCAAAGTTGTCATTTGTATTAGTAGGCATGTAACAATTAACAATAACAAGTTTGTCTGTGTCGTTTTCTAAAACTAAACCAAGCAAACGACTGTCATCAAAGTCAAGAATTCTTACTAGGCTACCCAGAGATCTACGCCAAAGGATTGCAACACCCCCGTAAGGTCTACCGATACGAAGTTCAGAAGAATCAAATGCAGATAACCCATATGACATAAAATCAGGATGAATGTCATGTAAAATTGACAAGTCCTCTTTGGCAAGCCAATGCTCCTGTAAAAGACAGATATCATGACTTGCACACAATTCATACACTGAATGAAAACAAGATTTCACGGATCTGCAATTATACGTTACAATACGTAAACTTGTTTTGTGTTCCGTCATGTTTTCTAAGACTTATAATATTTTCTTACAAGAGTATCCTGAGGCCAATTTAACGGATCTAGCGCAGCACGAATGTCAACATCCGACAGTTCAACCATGAAGGATGCATAAGTATCATATTTTGTTTTCAGTTTCGTACATTTAACACTTACGCCAAATTTATCTGCAGCATATCGTTCAACATCTTCATATGGTGTTGTTGGATGCAACCGCGACACGAAAACTGTACATAACCGCCGTGGCCGTACGCCTTGTAAGCCAGCTGCTGTATTTGGTGCAGTGCCTATCACAGGTTGCTTTCTCTTCCGCTTTCTTCGCTGAACAAGAATGAAATCCTCGCCTTCAGCCCTGGAGACTTGTGAATTGTCACACGTACGAAGACGGTTGTCAGGTACTGGTTCAGCCACCACTTGTGAGTAAAGAGCTTTCACAGATGTATTCCCCTCAAAGTCGGCATTTGTATTGACGTTGCTTGTAAGATCGATGTCGTCTTTGTCCGTCGTGCGCTGGGTTTTAACACCTCGCATCCTGGGGTTGTCACCCTTTAGAGTCATGACATCATCAATTAACACCATGACTGTGTCATCAGCTTTCTGAATTTGTGTCTGCTGTTGCATCTGGACGGACTTGATAGTATTGACCTCATTGCGTACTTCTCGAATTTCTCTCAGCAAGCCAGTAACATCAATATGCGTAATGTCAACAGGGGAAGTTTCGATAAATTTTTAGCAACAAAATTGGGCATTTCTCCTTCATCTAGCTGCTGCAATAGATTGTAAATATCTTGCAAATTGTTCTGCTTTTTATGCTGTCCTTGCCGGCGAATATATCTCGTATCGGTTGCACAAAGAAATGCCGTAGATAGATCAAACAGCAATTTCTTCGCAGACTCAACATCATTGTCATCATAAAAATCAGCACACACTTTCAAAAGTGGCTCCAAGGGCATGATGTCCATTTTGCAAACTAAGAAGCAAAGGAGCTCGTTTATCACGATGTCATGAGTTTGATTGATACCTGCGTCAACATTTGGCTGGCCACCATTACTTCCAGGCAAATCTGTCATATCTGAGTAATCAGGAACACCACTGCAGCCACTTTGACGTTCCCGGTCACCAATCTGGTTATCATTTTGAGCGATCCTTCCACCAGAACCAAAACGTTTTTTCTTACATTTTGGACACAACAGTAGATCCCCTTGGCTTAGTTCAACACTACTGGAGGTTACCTTACGGTCTTCGCACTGTCGTGGCATATCTATGCAAATTGGGGTCCAACAAAGAAGAACGACTGCTGACAAACTCAGGAAAAAGTAAATCTTCTGAAATCCTCACCAACTCCAGAAATCCTTACCACAGGTACCGTACTACATGCAGCATGAATTCACAAACATCTCATCGGTAGATTACTCTTTCGTAGGTCCCGTGTGTCATAAAATTCAGCAATTTTGCGGGAACACACAGGCGCGATGTCTACACCTCGCCGATATGCAAATAGATATATCTCTACTTCAAGAAAAATGACGATGTGGTGCTGCCAAGTAGGGATATAACCCTCTAATTTGCATAATTCACATGGGTGCCCAATTTGCATAAATATTATATAAAATTAGGAAATTCATTGTTAACTACTCTAAACATACTTTTCAACTACCGAATGATATATCAAATGAAAGGTATTTGCTTGTAGAATATAAAATTGATATCCAAAAAGATATTTAAAATGGTTTAACTGAAACATATTCATATTTTTCTGGAAAAAATATTTTCCCCTTTTGAATAACAATATTTAAAAAATTTTAACACATACGGCGACATCATACAGCCACATTATACATCATTTGAAAGCTTACTATCTGTACTTGAAGATAAACAGACAACAATTATCTGTCAAGTACACTACTCGAAACATACTTTTAAACTATCGAGTGATATATCAAATGAAAGGTATTTGCATGTAGAATACTAAACAAACATCCAAAAAGATATTTAAATTCATGTAACTGAAATATTGTCATATGTATATTTGAAAAGTATTTCCCCCTTTCAATAACAATATTTAAAAAACTTTAATACAAAAAGCCAAATCGTACAGCATCATCATACGCCATTTGAAAGCTTACTATCTCTACTTCAAGAAAATTGACAATGTGGAGCTTTCAAGTACGGACGTGGCCCTTAATTTGCATAATTTACATGGCTACCCAATTTGCATAAATGCGATATAAAATTAGAAATTTATTAACTACTATAAACATACTTTAAATTATCGAGTGATATATCAAATGAAAGGTATTTGCATGTGGAATACAAAATGGATATCCAAAGAGATATTAAAATGATTTTACTAAAATGCTTTCCTACTAATGTAGAACAATATACTTTCCCCTTTTGAATAACGATATTTTAATAATTTTAACACATAAAACTGCATCACACAACCACATCAAACGTTATTTGAAAGCCTATTATCTCTGCCTCATGAAAAATGACGATTTGCAGCTGACAAATAGGGCTGTAATTATTTAATTTGCATAAAGCACACGGGTACCTAATTTGCATGATTACGATATAAAATTACAAAAATCCATTGTCAAGTACTCTAAACTTACTTTACAACTATCAAGTGATATATCAAATGATGGGTATTTGCATGTGGAATAGAATCATGAACGTAACTCCAAACGTGTATTCAAAATACTCTTATTAAATATTTTCAATTAAATCGTAAACGTCTTGACTGGTTTTCAATATTCAAAATATTATGTAATAAATACGAATAATGCTCACGTTATACGGATAAATATCTGAATTTGTTTTGCAATTGAGTTTTTGTTTATACACAGACTGGAACCTTTTCCTATCTAATTCCCATATAGCTGAACAACAAGAATACATAAAACCAATTGGGACTAATTCGGGATAATTTGGTCTTCATATTTTGCAAATTTTCTAAAACGTGTTTCGTGCTCTGTAGTTCAGTGTTGAAATATTGCAAGTTTATCTTAAAAAACAAGTAAAAAGAAAAGCAGATGTTTAAATTTGAAAATTAAAACGACATTTCTTCACCATCTAATTATCCAAAATTAGTTCCAATCTTGTTATAAATAGCTGTGTGTTGAATGGCCCTTTTGTATTATTGATGTCATTTTTGTTTCAATTTCTCTAGAAATAATGTTTTGATGGAGACATCATTTGTTCCTACATCTGTGTTACATCTGTATTTTCAGTTCAGTTATGTGGAATATGTAGGACGGCACCATATTTCATTTATCGTATTTATTGTTATATAATGAAGGAAAAGCAACTCAACACACCGTTCATATCTTCGTTTTTTGCATTTTGTGTATGATATTGTGTACATTGTCAGTGTATATTATGTCTGGCTGTTTTATATAAAGTGTTAATTAGCCATGGCGATTATTCCAGTTAACAGTAAAATACTAGCACCACTTATAAGTTGGTACCTCATGCTAAAAATACAAGTGAACAAAATGACGCCCACCAGGAAAGTTCGTGGGCCGACAAATTATAAGTGAATGATGCAGTCCAACCTTTCACAGATCAGAATTCATTGACTATTTTCTCAAACAAATCGTGAAGAAATAAACAACTTACATCAAAGATACGACAGATTTTACACGGAAAATTGAGACAATAAAAGTTCCGGCCAATGCGACATTGGTAACACTAGACATTGTTTCAATGTACACTAATACACAGCACAATGAAGCAATGGAATTAGTCGGCAGAGTATTAAATCAGGAAAGATCATCTAATGATTACATAATCAAACAACCAACAACAAAATACATGATAGCTATGCTGAAAATGATCTTGAAAAACAACACTTTCAAGTCAACAGTGAATTTTACCGTCAGGTATTTGAGTTCGGTACGGGATCTTCAGTTTTACCAGAAATTCCCGGCTTTTCACAAGACAAAATGAGAATAATTCAGCAACACACTGAACAAATATCGCTCTTACTGAGATTCAGAGACGATGTATGATTCTCATTGGAACTCAACAGGAGCTTAATGAATTCATATCAAACATAAACAAATGCATCATACTTTCAAATTTTCGAAAGCTCTTCTCAGGAAATCTTATCGTTAGACCTTATTATCTATAAAGGTCATCGGTACAACAAAGAGAACATTCTCGACTTCAGAACACACACAAAACCAACAGATACATTGCGGTCCATTAAACCAAATGGCAACATTCAAGGGCCTTGTTAAACGCGAAACATTACGATACATTAGAACAATCATGCAACAGCAAGATAATACAAAATACAAGATATTTTCGAGATAAAAGTAATGAAATGCGACAAAACGATTCTAAATCTTGTTTCATTATTACTAACTTTGGACAATCGGATGACATTTAAATAGTCTTGCTACCTCATAGGGCAGGACACGTAGATTAGGGCTACGTCTCGCCATGGCAAATCAGCACTATACATAAAACGGCCAAACATAACATAAAATACACTTACAATATACACTATATCACACACGAAATTCAAACAACTAAGATATGAACGATGTGAAGAGCTGCTTTCTCTTATTACATGTCACCAATTGTGTCTGCTAGCTATCAAATTAATTTTCCCTGCACATACCTTTGTTCCTGCCAAGGCAGCGATAACTGTGGCAACCCTTTTACTCATGACAATGCTGGTGAAGAAGAGGATGATGGATTCCTAGAATTACAAGATTTACTGGAAATGACATGAATCACTTGGATCATGAATCATGCCATTATTTTGACTGCAGCTTACCCTGACACATTGTCTCAGCTACAGAGCTACATTTCAACAACTACAATAGTGTCGTTCATGTGGATCTTTTTTATGTTTGCACTTAATAGCAATTGGTGATATTTTCCTTACACATCTTTACGAAATAATGTTGGCGTTCAGATCATTTACCATATATGTTAAAATCAAAATGTTATATATATCCTGTTTTCATGGTTACAACATTACAAGAAAATGTTGGTATTCTTGAGTAACATTAAAAGTTTCCTTATGCTGTGAATGGCTATATTATACTCCAAACAAAAGGCATATCCGAAGAATCAGCCTCTGACCTCTAAAAGCAGACATCGGTATTGGATAATATTGTAAACAAGAAGAGATGTTTATATGTTTTAAAACATACATTCAACAAAAAAGTCATAATTTTCAGAACTAATTTCAGCTGTTTGTTCTCTATGTTCTATGCACTTTTTTCACATCATAATGCTTGTGGTTACATTGATACTTTAGTTATTTTTTAAAATACATTATTCAAAAGAGGAAATATTTATTTCAACAGAAATATGAAAATATTTCAGTAAAATTACTTTAAATATCACTTTTGATATCAATTTTGTGTTTTACATGCAAATACCATTACCAAATACCATATATCACTCGATAGTGCAAACGTATGTTTACTAATTTTATATCTCATTTCTGCAGATTGCTTATCAGTGTAAATTATACACATAAAGGGGTACGGCCTTCCTTGATAGCTCAACATTTTCAATTTTCTTCAAGTAGATATAATAAGCTCTCAAATGACGTATGATGTGGCTGTATGATAGGGTATATGTGTTAAAATGTTTAAAATATTGTTTTTCTAAAGGGGAAAATATTTTTTCCATAAAAATATGAAAATATTTCAGTCAAATCAATTTTAATATCTCTTTGGATATTAATTACGTATTCTACATGCAACTACCTTTCATTCGATATATCCCTCGATAGTTTAAACGTATGTTTAGAGAAGTTAACTATAACTTTATAATACTAAATCGCATTTATGCAAATTGGGTATGCGTGTTGATTATGCAAATTAGGGGGTTATGGCCCGATTTGGTAGCCCAAAATCGTCAATTTTCTTGAAGTAGAGATAATTAGCTTTCAAATGATGTATGATGTGGCTGTGTGTTGCGCCTGTATGTGTTAAAATTTTTAAAATATTGTTATTCAAAAGGGGAAAATATTGTTTTCCATATAAACATGAAAATATTTCAGTGAAATCAAGTTCAATATCTCTTTGGATATCCATTTTGTATTCTACATGGAAAGACCTCTCATTTGATAAATCACTCGATAGTTTAAACGTATCAATAGAGAAGTTAAAATAAATTTCAAATATTATATCGCATTTATGCAAATTTGGTACCCTTGTTAATTATGCAAATTAGGAGGTTATGGCCCTACTTGGCAGCTCCACATCGTCAATTTTCTTAGAGTAGAAATAATAAGCTTTCAAATGATGTATGATGTGGCCGTATGTAAGGTGGGTACATTAAACTCCTAAAATTAGGCTCTTTTTGTGGATTCGCCGCTCGCCTAAAACGGTTACTGAGCACTTGGAGGTAGGAAACACTGACTGTCTGGCTGTTGGCCTACTACCATGCCATGAGTAAATCGCGGGTGATTCGGGTACAGGCAGCTTCATGGTTTCAATGTGCCACTTTACGTCTCCCTGTCTGTTTGTTAATCTGTGTCTACATGTTGATCATGTTACATGTGTTTGACCCGCAGGCCCGTATTTACACTGTAGTTTTCTTTTGGAAATGTGCCATGGCCCTGAATATGGTTCATTTGTAGGCTTTGGACATGCAGAATAATTACAAATGGTGATGTCCAATGTGAGGTCGATTTTGAGAACAACTAGGGAATGGAAACCTACAAGTAGCCACGGTCCCTCCGTGAAGTACCAAATATATGCAGTCATGAAGTATTTCCCTCTTGGCCTCCGCAACCCCATCATTGACCGCCATGTTCAATTTCTTGATCGAAAAGAGTGTAAAAGCCAAGTATGACAAACTCTTGATCGTCATTTACGAAAAGCGCAAGTTGTCTTATCGTCTTGTCGCCAGTCATGTCACACCTGAGCCCACCCTGTAGCGGACGACGAGTTATATACAATTGCTATGGTTATGCAAATGGTGAAGTGCGACGGCTGTCCCGCGACTAAGTGACAAATCGTACGCTATAATGTGCCAGGGATATTGTACAACTGCACATAGTCCCTCCGTAAGCTGCATCATTTTCAGTCGTTGCGATGAAGCAAGTCAATCAATTGCAAGCTATTAGGGTAGGGAGAAAGGGTGGGGAACGCTTGAGGTTGAAGCCAATTCTGTTTAACTATTAGGTAGCCTCGCCCGGAGACCGCCCCACTCACAGCCTCGAACCCGGCCCATTTAAACTACAATAAAACAAGTATTATTGTTCATAATAAAGACCCTTGCAGCAGTACTTGGAAAACGTTAAGACTAATCACAATAAAAAGATCTGGAAGTGCGATGTCATTTTTCTGTTCAGTAGTATTCAAAGTTCATTTTTGTAACATGAATAGAATATTTTACTTTCCTCCAGCGACCAGAGAAGATGCATTATCATTTACATTTTAGACTTTCACGTAAGAGTTTGTAGAATTACTTCTCGCCAATTTTGACATACACACATAGCGGTCAGGATTACAATTTCCAAGATAAACAGATACACTCATAGTTTATTACACCTACGATGTACTTACATACACTGTTTTACATTTGCCCCTAATACTTAATGGGAACTCTGCTGATGCCTTAAAAGGGGAAGTTCTAAACCTCTGGTTCTCGCATTACTTCTTGTTGACATAAAGTATTTAGATGGTGTTAGATCATTGTTTCTTGTTGAAGTTTTTTATCAAGTGAGTAACTTATAAAGTTGGTCAATTTATCTTAAGATAGAGCTAATAAATAACCTGCCACTTCAAGCAGTCCGTAATGTGTTATGAAGTAAATTATTGGAATAAAATGATATTTCTTACCGGTCTCGCAGTATTGGCCTACAAACCCATCAAGACAGTGGCAATCGGGCCATTCTCTGCGATAATTGTCGTAGTACTGGTACACATAACTCGTACATGAATCAAAATTTTGGCATGAGTTGCATTGATCTATATTATTTTTAAGAAAGAATATAAAAAAGATGCTAAAAATATTTTTGCCTTGAAATGTTGGCATTTACACGCCCTTGAAACGACAGTTTTTACTGGTAGAAACAAGAGAAAACTTTTACATTCTTTTACATATTATATACCGCCTACTTCGTCATCGGCTGCGGCCATCCAAGGGAATTCTTAATAGTCCACTTACTTAAAGTGTTCACAAATTAAGACCTTGGCCACAGACACAGTTTACATTACATACTGAAGAGCAAACGTAAGACATTTGTCACTTGTATCGGATAACGTTAGAAAAATAAACTTACCGTAATAAGTCATATTTAATGTCTCTCTAACATCGACATACATTAATGTCACAGATATTGAATATGTCTCAGATGTTGTCAAGTTTACTAGATTAATAGGCTCTGAATATGCCGTCACTGTCTGGCTGTCATTTATCTGCGAATGTCTCCAATATGAAACCTCATACTTTAGGGATTGAGATGAATGCCGATAACGTAGGTTAAAAGTTAGTGTGACCATTCCACGTTCATATGATCGTGCGTATATAGTGTTCAATCTTCGTTCAGCTGTAAAATATAAATTGATATCTAATGGCGCATCCGTGTTACTTATGTAATGTAGATTATTTCCATTATTGTAATCGTACTCTCTCGTACAGCAAAATTAACTTTCAGCATCGAACGATAGATCATTAAAATGAACTTCTAGTATGGTTAACGTTCAAATGACACCATTCATCGCAGTCAAATTATCCTTTTAGATATGTTAATTATACATTTACTTCTAACAGATGGATCCGTGAGGTTTATTAAGGATTTGATAACAAAACATCGGTTTATTTTTTATGAAATTTACAGTGCATACATGCATTGGATTTTTTCCATGACTACCGGAAGGGAACATCGCAATTAATCATTCCACAAGCTTTAATTTGATGTAAAGAAATATAGCGTTGTTCTCAATTCAAACACTGTGGATTGATTATTTCAATATTGGACATTGCTCTATGGTAACTATACATGTTCAATTTACAATTACTTTTTGATCGCAAAGTAATATTAAGTTCAAGAGCTGATTAATGAATATGTTGATATGACACCTCTTCTAGTTGGTTTTAGCCAAACTATAATTCCTACCTTGTTCGCAACGCAAGCCATTAAAACCATACAGACAGTGACAATCCCATTCTCCATTGTAATCACCATTGTAGTACTGAACGACATCACTTGTGCATGAACCTTCATGTTGGCAGGGACTGATTATGCAGGGATCTATATTGTTTTATTTAAGAAATGTAAATAAAAGTGGGAAAGTATCCTCACTGCAATATGCTTACTCTTCAGTTTTCACTTGGTAAGAAGATAACATACGACTGGAAACTTACTTTATTCGGAAGATATTCATCTCTTATTATACTCTAAGCACCGGATATAGAAGTAAAGTTCACTGTTCTTTAGACTGACCCCAAGGGGTCCTAAAACGGAAATGTTCGAGTAAAGTTAAAGTTTTCAGGCCGCGAGAAACATACAGGTAAATATGGGTCACAAATATTATAAATCTTTGGAAAACTATACTAATCACATTGTTATGAGTTGTGATCTCTGTATTTTATTATACACTGATATAAACATGAAAAAAATTCGTCACTGAAGACAACGTGTTTAAGAATTGAAACGTACCGGTGTAATTCATATTAAATGTTTCTCTAACACCGACATACATTAAGGTGATAGATATTGAATATGTCTCAGACAATGTCAAGTCAATTAACGTAATAGGCTGTGAATATGCTGTTACTGTTTGGCTATCATTGACACCCGAGAGTCTCCAATATGTAACCTCATATTCGATGTCATAAGATAGCCACCAATAATCGATGTTAAAGGTCAATTCAACCATTCCACGGTCAGGTGAGTGGATTTTTACTGAATCCAGTCTTTTCGCAGCTGTAAGATACCAAATTATGTGAAAAGGAGAATAGATGTATTCTCTTGATGTTACTATTTACTCATTCACGTGTGTTATTCATTCGTATCAATTTTCATCTTTCGACAGGAGATTTCATTATTTAAATACAATAAGTATAAATATTAGACTTCCAGTATACAGTGATACTACAATGAAATGGTTCATAACTGACCATATACACCATTGTCGTTCATTTACATAAACTAGTAATAACCTGTTTTGTGAGTCTTCTTCATGTGATCGTCTCTCATGCTTTCGAAAACGGACAATGTTCTATTGTTCAATGGAATGCTATTCATTCATTCATTTTTAAGTATATTTGAAATAGATGTTGCCTTTGAATGTTTGAAGAACAAAGTAAATTTTTCATATTTCTTGAGCAGCAATTTAATTTTTTGAATATTGCCTAGGTTTAAAATCCAAACTCTCTGGTAACAGACAGGTTCATTGTTAAAAGTAAAGGCAACACTTCTTACCGTATTCACAGGTTGAGCCATAAATACCATCAAGACATTGACAATTCCATCCTTCATTATAATCACCATGATAGTATTGAACGACAAGACCAATGCACGAACCGGTATGTTGACACGGTTGAATGGTGCACGGATCTACGTTATTTTATAGAAAGAAAAAAGAAAGAGGGGAGCGGGATCTTCACTGTACTAAGTTTATGCAATTTGTTGACATTTCATTTTTTCGCCTGTTGGAAAACAGCATGCTATTAGAAACGTTTAGTTTCTAGAATGGACTTATGTTAATGTTAGCATCGGACATCACGTGTACAGAACATTTCATGAGCTTGACTGACGTTAACGAGTCTTAGTTCATAAAGAGAAACGCCCTCAACGTTCAGGCATCAAGCGAAAAACGGTCTGGGTGAATATTTGCCACATATATTGCCATTCTCTTGAAAACTCCAGTAATTTATGTTGTCGAGAATTATGCAGTTGACGAATGTCATTAAATACTGAAGAATAATCGTAAAAAGCCATTTGTGATCAAGGAGAAGATAATATATGTAAAAATTTAAACATACCGATGTAGTTCACGTAGAGTGTTTCTCTCACATCGAGATACATTAATGCCACAGATATTGAGCTCTTCGATTTCAATTATGTGACTCTATATTAGGGGCGTATGCGTGTCGCAACTGAAAACTTAAGATGTTTGCTCAAACGTGCCTTAAGGCAATTTTCAAACATTCTCTTTCGAAATATAAAATAAAAACTGGAAGGTCATCATGTAAGTTTCGGTACTTAAAAAAAACCCCAATTTTTCCAAATTTGTCACCAAAAATGGCCGCCATGCCTAAGTTAACTCTCTGGAGAAAAATAAAAATTCCAATTTGAAATCACTGAAATGGTTAATTTTTCCTACTCCGGAAGCTTTAAAATGAGAACCCCAAGCAGTAGACTGGAATAGTATCGGAAAAAACAGAGCGTCCAAAAGTCTGTTTCAGAGGCATACTCACAGCCAAGTACCCTGGAAAATTTAACACCATCGGTGACATATTCAATATCTGTGGCATTAATGTGTATCTCGATGTGAGAGAAGCACTCCACGTGAACTACACCAGTATGTTTAAATTTTTACATATATTATCTTCTTCTTGGTCGCAAATGGCTTTTTTATGATTATTCAGTATTTAATGACATTCGACAACTGCATAATTCTCAACAACATACATTACTGGAGTTTTCTAGAGAATGGCAATATGCGTGGTAAATATTCACCCGGACAGTTTTTCGCAGGGTGCCTAACCGTTGAGGGCGTTTCTCTTTTTGAACTAAGACACTTTAACGTCAGTCAAGCTCAATGAATGGTCTATATACACGTGATGTCCGATGCTAACATTGACATAAGTATCGATTCTATAAAGTAAACGTTTCTAATCGCATGCTGTTTTCAAATAGGCGAAAAAATGAAATGTCTACAAATTGCATAAACTTAGTACAGTGAAGATCCCGTGCCCAAGTTCTTGGAAGAAAAGCATCGTCATGTGTAAAAACGGCAGGTGACTTTATGTTGGTTACATTCTAGTCTGCTAGAAAGATGATTAATTTACGTCGCTATAATCAGTGGGGTGGTTACAAGTCATATACTACTGAAGGCAATAATAACAGACAATACTAATCTCTTATGAGAATATAAACGTAAGCAAGGTATACAACATGTCGGAGTTATTCATATTTAGTGTAAAAACATACATGAATGCGATTGATAATAAATAATATTGTGTAAATCTTTCCAGGGTATTTGGCTACAACTGTTTGGTTGTTATTGATATCCAGATATCTGCAAAAGTAAATGTGTATTCAACACAAAGGCGTTAGGTAAGGATAAAAAACATATCAATACCATACCTGTATAATTCATTTCAATCGTCTCCGTCAGACCGCCATATCTCATCGCAACTACGATGGAGTATGTCTCATCGGTAGTCAAGTTTGCTAGGGTGACACTTCTTGAATATGTCGTTACTGTGACTGACTCATTGGCATTTGATTCGATCCAATAGGAAACCTCGTACACTACGTTGCCATACCATTCCCAGTTCTCGACAATGATGCTCAATTCTACAGTCCCTGGTTCATTTGTTTCAGCATTTATAGAATACAGTCTGAGGGGCCCTGGGAGAATGGGAAACTTGTTTTCTAAACATATTTGAATATATTTTATCTCAAAATGTTAGAGAATGCGACTCAAATAACGGTAAGCTATTGAGTAAAAGGAAAACTTCTATGTGTCTGTTTGGGGTACTGATGGGGTACAGTGTCTGGGGTACTACCTTAGTATTATTGTGAAAAGAATGAAGTAAGCTTCAAAATACATAATGACTAATTTTATTCGGGGAGCAGCAAAGCTTTGTTTCCCTCGGCCCAGAGCATCGCTCAAAAAGAATCTGTTTTCTACCGAGAGCCTCGTGAAACATGGATTTCGGACAACTCTCACTCCGTCAGACAACAAATGTATGCCGTTAAACGCATTTCCACTTAATAAATATATACTGCTCTTGGTAGTGCAATTGGCGTGGAACTGGGTTATGTGTGGGATAGTCTATTGACGATATATTATTCTGAGAGTGGGACACTTTCTAAACATTTCGACTGCCAAATTTTGTCCTTTAATGTAAAGTAAGATATTTTTATTTGAAACATACCAAATTGAGGGAAAACTTTGCATGCATTACAGGAGAGGCAGTGTGATTTTGTTGCAGCAACCAAACGTTAAAGCCAATGCATTTTTTCCAGATTGAATATGTAATTTCAAAGCAAACACAACTGCTTCGCCCTCTCAGAGAAACACAACACATTTGAATCAAATCCTTTTCAAAACTCCTAGACTAAATCTGCAAGATAATTACCTGTTGTTTCCACCAAGTACGGATTTTTGGTCGAGGTGAGTTTTGACGCTGATGGTGGCTTTGTCGGGTTAGTAGCTGGCGTGGTCTTTGGATCAGTGGAAATAACGAGAGATGCTGAGCTCACATCTTGCGTAGCACCTAATCTTGTGTCTCTAGTTGTAGAATCTGCTGATCTTGAACTTGACTCTGTAAAGGTAGCCGTACTTGTATGCTCTATAGAGAAACGCTGCGAGGAAACATCTGTTAAATCGGATGATTCCTTTGAGAACTCTAATGTCGTCACTGTTGTGGAGTCATCCTTACCGGTGTCCGTTGTGGTAATACCGACTGCTGTTGATTCGAAAAGGGTCGTGCTTGTTTCTTCTGTTGTAGCACTTTGTGAATCAGTTAGTGTGTTCATAAACGCCGCAGTTTCTGTTTCTGTGTTTAGTTGCGGAGACCCATTTGAAACTGTCGTTTGTGTCACGGACAGTTCACCTGAAGTGGACAAATTATGTCAATGTTACCGGAGGGAGCCATTCTCTTCAAATCGCTACTTTTTTATTTTGTGCCTACGTTCTTTCATGATTAACATAACTGGAAATTCATGGAATTTAGTGGGGCATTTCCGGAGATAGAAACAAACTTAGGGACTGGACACAAATTACAGGGGGGTGGGCCGGTGTTTTTCGAAACACCACTGCGTCAAAAATAGTGACCCTTCAAAAGTTCATGCACAAAAATTAGTGACCCTCCCCCTTATCCGTGCATGAAAATAAATGACCCTCCCCTGTTACTCAATACCCCCCAAGAAACCCGCAATGTGTTCAAGACCCCCGTCTGACTTGCTATACTTTTGAAATCCCCCTCCCAAAAGATAGGCAAAATGTGGCTGATATAACGCTTTGTACAAAAAATTTCAATCATATGTGTGTGATAATTCATGTAAATGTACTTTGCTTGAAGTGGCAGGTAAAAAGTGCATGCGTGTACAAACAATGTAATTTTTAGATTTCATCGATAATGTTGATTCACTATACATGGGAGTCTATGACAAAACTGTAAAAAAATTCTTTCACAATTAATAATATGCACTTTTTCTGCATATGGACCCTGAATAATTGACATAATTGTACTTGATTAGAAGAGGGTGGTAACACGTGCATCTGTGTACAAGAACTTTGTTTTTGGAATTTCGCATAAAAAGTTCATCCATCATACATGGTAGTCTATGACAAAAGTAAGAATAATTGTTTTAAAATACAAAACTTGGCAAATCTGTCTATTTATGTACACTCGATTATTGGTATAAATGTTCATGATTAGACTAGAGTGGTTTCAAGTCCATGGTTGTGCAAGAAATTTCATTTTGGCATATCACTGAAATGTTGATTCACTATACATGGCAGTCTATGACAAAACTATGAATAATTTTTTTCCAATACAAAACTAAGTAAATCTGTGCATTTATGTACACCTAAGTATTAGTATTAATGTTAATGATTAGATTAGAGTGGTTTCAAGTCTATGGTTGTGCAAGAAATTTGATTTTAGAATTTCACTGAAATTTTGATTCACTATGCATAGCAGTCTATGACAAAACTATGAATATTTTTTTTCCAATACAAAACTTAGTAAATCTGTGCATTTATGTACACTTAATTATTAGTATGAATGTTAATGATTAGACCAGAGTGGTTTCAAGTCCATGGTTGTGCAAGAAATTTGATTTTTGAATTTCACTGAAATGTTGATTCACTATGCATAGCAGTCTATGACAAAACTATGAATATTTTTTTTTCCAATACAAAACTAAGTAAATCTGTGCATTTATGTACACCTAATTATTAGTAGTAATGTTAATGATTAGACCAGAGTGGTTTCAAGTCCATGGTTGTGCAAGAAATTTGATTTTTGAATTTCACTGAAATGATGATTCACTATGCATAGCCGTCTATGACAAAACTATGAATATTTTTTTTCCAATACAAAACTAAGTAAATCTGTGCATTTATGTACACCTGATTATTAGTATGAATGTTAATGATTAGACCAGAGTGGTTTCAAGTCCATGGTTGTGCAAGAAATTTGATTTTGGAATTTCACTGAAATGTTGATTCACTATGCATAGCAGTCTATGACAAAACTGTGAATATTTATTTTCCAATACAAAACTTAATAAATCTGTGCATTTATGTACACTTAATTATTAGTATTAATGTTAATGATTAGACTAGAGTGGTTTCAAGCCCATGGTTGTGCAAGAAATTTGATTTTGGAATTTCATCGAAATGTTGATTCACTATACATTGTAGGCTATGAGGACACTACAAATAACTCATAGGTTATCTAATCCTAAATTGTTATTCAAAAGTTGTTCGACCTGAAGCATCCAGTTGTTATTGATGACATTTTGCACTATTCTGAATAGTTTGTATTCTGTCAATGTCCTCAAAAAATAAAAAATGTACATACGGCGACATGAACATTTGACACAGACCTATACCTAATGTATTGCCGATGGGAGAATGATATCAAATAAGTGATCTCCCAAATTATATTGTTATTGAAAGAGTCATAGTAGGGGACAGTTATGCACAATAGAGGAGTTGGATAAGTAGAAATCATGACAACTCAAATCAATGTGGCTGCTTGGATAATCAATACATTGTTTATTATACCTTAAAATTGCGACCGAAGGGCGCGCCAAAAATGGAAATGGCAGAAAATGAAAGTTTCAGGAGGTATTTTTTTCTTTTTTCAGTATTCCATATTCTTCAATACGTGCACATGCAAGTTCAGCTTTGATGCATAAAAAAGGTGACCCTCCCCATAGGCATACACAAAATTGTATGACCCTTCAAAAATGCTTGCGCGAAAACTGGCGACCCACCCCAAAAAAACACCGGCCCACCCCCCCCCCCTGTAATTTGTGTCCAGTCCCTTAAATATATACACCCGTGGCCACTTTAGTGTTGATCAAGCCCACTTGATACAGACCAGAAATTCTGCTTGTGCAAAGGCAAAACTAGCTCTGTCAGGGGTTGTAAATGAGAGTTTACGATTGATAGCCTGTGTTCAAGATTAAGATACAATGTAACATTACTATGCACTGGTCCATGTACAAGTATTGTTTATTTCAATTTCCCCAGATACACTGTCTGTGCTATAGCAGTGAGCTCATAAAAGTGTGTTGCCGCAATAAACTAATGGAGGTGGTATCTTGTGTTTCAATTTTTTAACACGGGGTACCAATCGCTACCTCTCATTTACAACCCTTGGCAGGGCCTGCTTTGTCTTTATACAAGCAGAGTTTCTGTCTGTATCAAGTAACCTTGATCAACACTAAAGTGACCACGGGTATAATATATGAAAAATTTAAAATCATTTGATACAAAACACCGATTTGTCTTTCAATTTACTTTTATAGTTTTGTGAGTATTATCTGCATATTTTGTATATGATATTGATTTTGTTTCATCGAAATTGGCGTATTGATATATGGCTACAATGCAAAGTATCACGATTGGCTCGTCTAAGCTGGGGTCAAATAATTAACATTACAAGTGTCAGGTATTTTGTCGTATTGCGATTTACTTACGGCCAATATTTGCAATCTGGCCTACTAATGATCTTTCACTTAGCATATTCTTTATGTATGGAGAGACAAAATCTATCGCCTTTCAAGGTATCATAAGAAGTCTCAAGAAGTTTATGGTTTCCCAGTTGGCTGGAAATCATGACATTATGAAATCATCTCAAAATAGCAAACATCTACACAATAACCTTTGATACAGATTCCTTAAGTTAATGTAAATACAATCAATGTACTGAGCATAACCATACGAGTTGCTGCATACTGCCCTCTACCAGCTCCATTCAGCATTTGGAGATAGTCTTGTTCCCTGACCCGTTTCTACCGTCGGCTGCGCTGCTAACCAAAGTAAAGGTAAGGTATGGGTTGATCTACTCTGTTCTTCTATGGTGGTATTTACCGTTGAAATGACGATTATCGTCTGGGATATTTTTTCTCGGGGGTAGCGACCTGGTGTCCTTTGCATGTACGGCAATGACTCAAAACAAATCAATTTTCGTTTTTCATCCAGTGTTTACAAAGGATGCTTGATTCGGGAAAGTACAAGGTAAAATTATTCCATGGGCATACGAAATCTAAAGTCGGAGGTAGCTCCAAGTTGGAAATAAATTCAAGGCAATCACTGCATTCGTATTTTTGACAAATGTTAGCCATGCTTACAATAGCCTATACGTGACCCTCTTTTCATTAAAAGCGCAGCCAGCTGTAGAAATGGGTCAGGGAACCAGATTACATTTTGAGATATTTCTACATGTAGGGTACGGTTAGAAACATTGCAGTTTCCGTGACCGTGACGTTAATACTACGTTTTGTGGCAACGGTAAAAGTATCGACTGCTTAAATGACGAGCACAATGTTATTTATTCACTTTGGAATTCAGTCTATGTGAATGGTTCGATTAGTTGTAAAGGCTTTTCTCTTAACAGTATCTCTGATCATTACAAATACTATGAAGTATTATGAAAATACCGCAAAGGATGCCGGCTGCACGAGGACACTGACGCAGCATATCACTGGAGGCTTAGCTTGGGGCGATTGGTGGCGTAATATAAATCACAAGATATCTTACCGTTAAACAAGCACATACCAATCGCTACAACGAAGTAGAATATAACATTCATCTCTGCCATGGATACCTGCAAGAAGAAGCGTAATCTGTATGTATGGAGACATGAAATGTCATGCCATGAACACGATTCAATTACTTCTGGCAGAGACAGAATATCATTGATACAACTTTTACGTGTATTTTCTTAATTTACCAGTAATATTTTGCATCATTTGTCTCGCCCCATATTTCCGATAAAGTTGGCGGTAAATTGTACAATTGATTGAACTCTACCTTAACACTACTTAATGAAAAACATAACATTGATAGGTGTCAAGACAATGACTTTTATCTATGGGTAATCAATTCTTACAGCTGAAAGACAGATTGCATTGAACAAATCAGTCTTGAATATCGAGTCATGTGATGCATGTCAAACTGCATGATTTGCTGGAGTGTATGGGCTTACAACAGCATGTTCACACTTCTACCCACGTTAAAGGACACACTCTTGATCTTCTCGTGACTCGAACAACTGACCAGCATCTACATTCAGTCAGATCTGATAACTCGCTCATCTCTGACCATAGTCTCGTCCATTTCAAGCTGAAAGTGCAGCGCCCATCAAATACGATGCTAAAGATATCTCGTCGCAGCTATGACAAGATGGACGGTGCCGATCTACATAACAAACTTTCATTAAAACTGTCGAATCGCCCACAGGATGCTGATATTGAAAATCTTTCTAATTTTTTCCGTGAGGCTGTCACAGAAGTTCTCGATGACGTTGCTCCAATATCGGACAGACTTATAAACAACAAGGTAAGAGCATCGTGGTACAGTAAGGAACTCATAGAATCAAGAAAGAAATTGCGACGGCGCAAGATGAAGTGGCGTAATTCACAGCTCTAGATTGATCGGCAGATTTTCATCCAAGAGCGATCTAAGTATGCCCGACTTTGTGATCAGATCAAGTCTCGTTACCACCGATCGCGAATACAAGAAGCGGACAGTAAGAAACTCTTTACTATCATTGCTGAACTGTCATCTGTGAAATCGCGTTCTGTCAATTCCGAACCGGATAACATCAGTAAGGATGATCTGCCATCGAAATTTCTTGAATATTTCGAATAGAAGATATCAGAGCTCCGGAACGGGCTGTCTGCGCAAATTGACCAGTGTGATTATACCAGACTACCATCCCACATACTATTTTAATTCACTCCTGTTACAGTCGACAACGTTAAGGGCCTCATCAAGAGTGCTCTATCAAAGTCGTGCGAACTCGATGTCTTGCCGACAAAGTTACTCAAGAACTGTATTGACGTTGCAACACCTTTCCTTACACATCTTTACAAGAGCTCCCTATCGTCAGGTATAGTTCCTAGCCATTTCAAGACAGCCATTATCCGACCACTGTTGAAAGAAAACGCAATCTCGATAAAAACATACTGAAAAGTTATAGACCTGTGTCTAACCTTCCCTTCAGATCAAAAAATCTGGAAAGAATTGTAGCCCTGCAATTACGCGATCACCTCACCAAGTTTCGTCTCTTCTCACGTCATCAGAGTGCGTATCGTCCCTATCACAACACGGAGACAGCCCTGCTTCGTGTACATAACGGCATCATGTGTGCGTTAAATGAGAAAATGGACGTTGTTCTCATCATGTTGGATCTGTCGGCTGCGTTTGACACTATAGACCACGAAATCCTACTTCAGAGGCTTGAATCTCGTTTCGGCAATACGGGAACAGCTTTATCTTGGTTCCGCTCTTACCTTGAAAATCGGACACAATCTGTAACAACTTGGACTGTGTCATTCTCTAGCTCTCATGTGAAATATAGTGTTCCTCAGGGATCGGTGTTGGGACCACTTGTTTTTACGCTGTACATAGCACCTTTAGAGGACATTATCGCGGAACACGGCCTTGAATGCATAATGTACGCTGATGACAGTCAAGTTTATGTCATTTGCAACACGCCGGCTGATGTGCGCTCTTGTCTCGAACATTGCATTAGCAACATTCGGATCTGGATGAAGTCAAACATGCTGATATTAAATGACGACAAGACAGAGGTTATCCATTTCTCATCAAGACTCAAGTCGGACGTGTCGTCGATGGCCAATCTCAGGATTGGCGACTTTGACATCACACCCTCCACCTCTGTGCGGAATCTTGGTATTAGGCTGAACAGTGACGGCTTCATGTCTGACCAAATCAACCAAATATGCAGGAACGGATATTATTCTCTATACCGTATCAGCGAGATCCGCAAATTACTTGACAAAAGCACCACCGAAACATTGATCCATGCCTTCGTCACATCCCAATTGGACTACTGCAATAGTCTCTTGTACGGGGTATCAAAAGAACAGCTTTCTCGATTTCAGTCACTTCAAAATGCTGCTGCACGTCTCGTCACTCAATCACGCAAATTTGACCATATTACACCCGTGTTGATCGACTTGCATTGGCTTCCAATCGAAGCTCGAATAAGATTCAAGGTTCTGTTAATTACTTATAAAATTATTAATGGTTTTGCACCCATGTACTTAAGCGACTTAATTGAGTTGTATGTTCCGGCAAGAAATCTCCGGTCCATGAAAAAGCTACGTTTAGTCCCGCCAAAAGGGAAGTATAATAAGTCCTATGGCCATAGGACCTTTTCTGTTCATGCTCCTTTCCTTTAGAATTCATTGCCACCAGAGATTCGCTCTGCAAAAAATGTTTAATGTTTTAAATGTGCTTTGAAGACTTACCTTTTTACTGAGTTTTATCAACTGTGATTTTTAGCCATTTTGCTCATTTTATGCGGTTTTTACTTCCTTTCGAATTTCTTTGCGATATTTGTGACTTTTTATTTTAAAAACTATCCTTGCTCTCATTCTAGTCATGTATTTTTTTCTTCAGTCATGTACAGCGCGCTGATACCTATGTGTAATGCGCTTTAAAGAAGTTTTTAATAATAATAATTAATATAAGTATTATATAGAAATAATAATGCGAATAATAATAGGATCAATTTCCGTGAAAATTTCACCACAAGGGTATTTTGGGTCGAAAAGACCAAATATGATATCGATTTCACTGCCCCGTGTTTCCATGGTAACCATTTTAGGGTTTGAAAATTTCAGTTTTTCTAATATCCAATGAAAATATACTTTGATTGATATGAAAATTATCTAGCAGGGGGAGGTCGGGTCAGAGAACACAAAAACCAGACTTATTTTAATGTTTTGAGTTGCCATGGTAACTATTCTGGGATTGAAAATGTTACTTTTTCCCTAATTCCTATTAAAGAACTATTGATGTAAAAATTGATAATAAGGGTTTTTCTGGTTAGCACATAAAAAAATCACACTCATTTTGATGCGAGATGTTTCCATGGCAACCATTCAGGAGTAAAAATTACCAGTTTTTCAAAGATTCCATCTAAAATCCAGGAATCAACAGAATGTGTTATATCAAAGGGATATTTTGGGTTAGAAAGACCAAATATCCAGTGTAAAAATCCAGTAATCAACAGAAATGTTATACCAAAGGGTTATTTCTGGTCAGAAAGACAAAATATGATATCCATTTTTACTGCCCTGTGTTTCCATAGTAACCTATTTGCGTTTTAAAATTTAATTTTTTTTCCTAAGTCCATTAAAAGTAATCCCAGTTACTATGCAAATGCTCTCCTAAGTGTATTTATAACAGCATGAACTCCATGTTCATTTTTGTTTTATGTTGCCATGGTAACCATTTCGGTAACCACAGTTTTTTTTATTCAAAACCATAGACCCTCGAGAGGGTCTATATTAAAACATAATTCACTTTTTTTTTATGGATTTCTAAGTAACAACTTTTAACATTTGTTCTATAATAATAATAATAATAATTATAATTATAATTTCTTTGCCTTCATTCTTGAAAAAATAATAAAGATAATGTATATTGGGGCCATTTTGGTCAAAATTATGTTTTCCGTTAATTTTACTGAGGTAGAAATTATTTTACATAGACCAGAAATAATTTTTCAAGCATTTTTAATTGTGTTTCATGCAGTCATCCCAAATAGGTGTTAAATAGTATATTACTAACTTATTAAGCATTTATCGAATTAAGTTTATGCCTTCAAATTAATTTTATGTGCTGAAATTAATAGTTCCAGGGTGGAATGAGCATGTGCGTAACTTTCATAATGCCACTCGCGATGCGTTAGAATTATGGACCGCTAATGGTAGGCCAAGAACTGGTCCGCTGTTTGATCTCATGCGTAAAACTCGTGCTGAGTTTAAGTCTGTACTCAGGGCATGTAAAAGGGATGAAGGTCAAGCTAAGGCGGATGCATTAGCTAACAATTTGACGCAGGGAGGTTCGCGCAAATTTTTGAAATCTGTTACCGCCACTCGGAGCTGTCCCCTTCCAACTAACGTAGGTGGTTGCTGTGGGCACGACAACATTGCTGACATGTGGAAAAATCACTATGAGAAGCTGCTTAACTCAGTTTCAAACTGCAATGACAAGCATTTTGTGTTGTCGTCATTGAAAGAAATTGATTTTCACAAAGATATGATGGTTACTGTAGATGAAATTACTCATTGTGTTAAAATGCTTGAAAAGGGAAAAGCAAGTGGTAAAGACGGCATTGCTGCAGAACATTTGATTTATGCTAGCTCAATTTTATACATTCTATTGAGTTTGTGTTTTACCAGTTTTACCAGTGTTTTACCCAACACATTTATGTATGCTACGATATGCCCTATTGTGAAAGATAAGTCAAACGATCTTACATCCGTTGACAATCATAGGCCCATTGCAATTGTAACAGCTATTTCGAAGACTTTGGAATTATGTATCTTACACAGGATTGATTCATTTATAGAAACTAGTGCTCTTCAATTCGGCTTTAAAAGCAAACATGCCACTGACATGTGTATCTTTGTGCTTAAGGAAATTGTTGATTTTTATAAAAGGCAAAATTCGCCAGTTTTTCTGTGTTTCATGGATGCCACGAAAGCATTTGACAGGGTCAAGCACTGGACTTTGTTTAGAAAATTGATCAGTCGCAACATTCCATTGTTTATTATTCGTATTTTGCAGTACTGGTATAGTAATCAGCTGTTTTCGTCCACTGGGCATCAGCTGATTCCAATCCTTTTCAAGTTTCTAATGGCGTTCGACAAGGAAGTATTCTCTCGCCAAAACGTTTTGCTATTTATGTAGACCAGTTAAGTAGTAAGCTACAGTCTGCTGGCGTAGGATGTTATTTAGCGAATCATATTATGAATCACTTATTTTATGCTGACGATCTGGCCTTGCTTTGTCCATCTGTGAAAGCTTTACGAAAATTGATCAACATTTGTGAACACTGTGGTAACGAGCATGATATTCTCTTTCATACCGAGAAAACTGAGTGTATGGCTATTTTTCCGAAATCTTGGAAGCAGGATAGAATTCCTCATGTATATTTGTATGGTAATTCTCTTAAATTTGTAAGTTCGAAGAAATTTCTTGGCTACATTATGTCCTCCACTGGGATGGACGATGCAGATATGCAAAGACAGCTTCGTAGTTTTTATGCGAGAGCTAATTTTATTGTTCGTAACTTTGGCCAGTGCTCTCAGAAAGTAAAATGTGTCCTTTTTAAAAGTTTTTTGTATAGTGTTTATTGTTTGAACGTGTGGTGTAATTTTAGTGCTAAACTAATGTCAAAACTGAGGATAGCTTATAATAATGCCTTGAGGTTGATTTTTGATGTGAAGCGTGACGTCAGTATTAGTCACAATTTTGTGACCAAGAACATTTTTAATTTTGCTTCCCTTCACCGAAGACTGCTGTTCGCATTTTGCAAGCGTCTGTCCGTGAGTGAAAACCCAGTTATCCGTACCTGTGTAAAGTCTGATTCGTATTTTCATTCAGCTTTTTGGAAACATTGTAGAAAGGTTCTCTATTAAGTTTTTTGCTCATTTTTAACTTCTGCATATTTTGTTGCATCTATTTATTTATATTATGGGCATTCATGGCCTGAAATAAAGATTAATAATAATAATAATAATAATAATAATAATAATTAGTATTATTATTATTCTACTAGTATCGGAACCCAATCCTCCTTATCACCCAATGTACCATTATATTTATCACAAGTAGTAACAGTAACGCACAGGTTTTTTGTTTTATTTAAAACATAATTCACTGGAGCTTATTTATTTTATGGATTTATAATTAACGACGTATGATAATGTTCATTTTATAATAATTTATTTTAATTACTTTGCGTCATTCCAGGAAGATAATAAAGACAAATTATTCCTGATTGTTTAACTAAAGTAAAGTTATGGCCATGTAATGGTGCATTATTTTTTGTGTGACCTGGCGTGACCCCATAAACTCTATGATTCTGATGATTAGCTAGATCTCCCCTTTCCATGGTAGCAATGGCTAAATTCGAACATGATCCCTGTATACCTTTAAATATTTTTGTAAACCCAGCAGGCCAAGACAAGGGGAAATATTACTAGTTAAATGTTTCATGTTTAATATTGCCCAGGGCTCGAAATTAACTTTTTTCCCTGGTAGTCCACTTGGGCAACCATATTCTGAAGTTGGTAGCCCGGTGACACTGGGTGGTAGCCAATGCATATTTTAGATCAGGGGTATCTTTTTTCGTTAACCAGACAAGAAAGGGCTATTTTACAAGGTTCTGCCCATGAAGTGAATTTTCTAGTCTTTTGATGTGTATATTTGCAAACCTTTAATGCCCAAGGAAACAGGTGTAATGGACGACAGTGGATATCAAAAGTTTTGTGACCTATAAATAACCCGTTTCACTCTCACAGTTGTATGCAAATTTTAAAAGTCGCCATGACAACATGACAACAATATGGCCTTTTCAGCACTGAGACTTACTGTAGCAGGGCTAAAAAAAGACCATGGCCCTTCTGTTGGGAGGATGCATAATTTCTGTGCCATTGTGATTGATACATTAGTATCAAAATGCAACGAGAATGCGTTGTTATTGGCCATCGTTTCCTGTGCCTGTCATTCAAGTACGTCAGTTCAGATATGGAAACTTTGTTGCAAAGTTCCACTGCACGGCCGGTCGTCTCCAGAACAAAGTCATACTATGGCAAATTTCTATGCCCAGCTGGGTTTGACTGCATTGATCTAGCTCGTCCCAAAGTGTCAGACGCATCTTTCAACCTTTCTGCTTGGTGAAACGCATTTATTGATTCGCCAAAGGCCTGTGGACTCTCTTAGTTTTGCACAAGTGCTATATGGACATAAGAAAAAGTTGTTGAATACTCACTGTTTCAGTGAATCCGCCATGATGAGAGTTCTCAAATCAAAAACTGTTGCCGAGCTCGAATACAAATGTCTTCTCATTAAATTACGTCATCGTTATACAAGAGTTAGCATTCCAAAGTCTGTCACCTTGATTTTTTCAAAGTTTGCAGAAGGCCGGCATTTCCATCTGAATGATTGAACGACGTGAAACGCAAAATTCCATTGCATATTATCTGGCAACATGTACTGTAAAAATACTGTATACCGTCGCTCCAGGTACGTATAAGCTTATATACTCCACAAAATGGCCACAGGCGGCGTGAACTTTCTGAAAGAATTTCCTAAACGTCCTACTTGTTAACTTAGGGACTTACTTGTGATGTCCTGAAAAGTATTCTCTGCAGTAATTCCAGTTTCTGTCAACATAGCACGAGACGTAGTGTACAGACTACACATTCACGCGCAGGTAAACTCAATTGCGCATGCTCATATTGGCAGACTACACTGGCAAACGAGTGGGCATGCGTGAAGGTATATTTGCAGCAAATACACTGGCATAGACTCTCCACAGTCGCTGTGCCTTGTTTTGTGCGCGCACGACTCCCACGATTGGCCTGCATTCGAACACCTCTTTTTCAGAATTCCCACAGCTTCAATGAACTTTTATTAGATTTCTATATAATACTTATAGCCCCTAAATTTGTAATAATAATAATAATAATAATAATAATAATAATAATAATAATAATGTTTAGGGTTGGGGTAATTTTATTTCCACAGCTAACAGAATGCAGCCGCTCAACGTGCTTGAAACAACAAGCTTTGCATTTAAAGTTCCATAAGCTGTATCTTTTGGCTATTTTTTCAGGACTTTTGTTTTGTGGTTTCCTACACGTAACTTATGCAACGAATCCCTAAACTGTAATTTAATGCCAATTATTTTGCATATCAACTCAACCTATATGAGTATAATCTCCATTGTTATTGATAAAAATTGTATTCAAGTCAGGACTAGAATTCATTTGTAAACAATAAACAATTATCACTATACACATACAAGCTGTGTTGACAAAAAGAATACTCGAAGTTTCAGCATGACAAACGGATTAGGGTCAGACAAGGTAGTTGATATACAGAAGCAGAATACTGAAAAACTTGCCACAAGTCACAGCTTATGCCCCTTTAAACACCAGCCAGTAACACCCTGTAACAAGGGAAGCGTGTCGTTTGTGCGCGCAGCACTAGCCAAGCTAGTATCCTCTCCAAACCATCCCATCTTTGCAATCAATAAAGGTCTGGAATCTTGTTCTTGGCCACAACGTTAAATTCGCCTGAAGAAATGTCCTGAAAGATTTAGTCGAAGTGTTATCGTGATATATTGTAGTGATTCGTCGCCAAAATTGTCTACAGGGAAGAAGATCAATTATCTATTGTCTACAGGGAAGAAGATCAATTATCTATTAACTAGCTTTAACAGAGATAATGCATATTTTTGGAATAACTGCCTAACTGACTCGCTGGCACATTCATAAAACGAGTGCTTTCTTTGTGCCAGTTGACCTCAGATGACCTTTGCTATGATTTATTTGCTTGTTTATTATGTGATGCTTTCTGCTTTTTCATTCGTCTTTTTTTCTGAAACTAACCAGCGTGACCTTTGTTACCACCGTAAATGGTCCCCGTTATTTAAGAAAGAATGGCAAAGGAGATAGATATTTGGGCATCTAAATTGTACAGTACTTGCTGTTTTACTGCTTGTGTACTCTCATTTGACGGTTGTTTTGGTGAAACTCGACACGTTACTCCTTCTCCAGATAGTCAACATAGGAATGGGAGACAGTTTGAATGCCAAATTTTAGTAGTACACTTTAGTCAATCCTTTTCTTGAGTGCCATATTTGCACACTGATGCCATTTTTCTTTATTTATTTTGAAAGAAAATAGTGTACAGAAGAGCAGAAGTTTCAGTCTATCCATGATCGGTTTCAAGACAAGTGTGAACAAACTTTATAAATTACATATAAAAGACACCATTGAAATATTTACCATATTTGTTTTTCCGCTATGGTTCCTAATTTAAGCCAGAAGATTAATAGTAATTTATAACAGAGTTAATTTTTCATCGTAACATGGTCATATTGCCATCAGCGCTAACTAGGACACCTGAGTGATTTCTTCACGTCGGAGTCTGCACTTTTCCGTAATGCCGTGTGTCGTGACTAGTATTTGACTACAGTCACGATTCTCACAATATCGGTAACCAGGTACTACCTCATGGAGTGTCTAACACAAAAGCGGGGTTATTTGTACTTTGAACCCTTTGTATGAAAACTCCTGAGAGCTTTCGCATTGAAAAGAAGACAACGGTGAATGAACAAAAGAGTGTCATTCGCGATACGAAAATAGGCAAGGACCTAACGTCTATTCGGTGGACGATTAGGGCAGATATGTAGCGTCTCGGAAGCTGATGTCCAATTGGGTGGCTGAATCTTACCGTCATAATAAAATAATGCAAAAAAGACTCCCTAATCGACCAATCAGATATAACCTTTCGAGCAGGAGGGAGATTTTTTTTCCCGCGTCAACTGTTAAAAAGTGAGTTAAATGGAAGGCCCGATATTATACACAGTGGTAAATAACATTATTACCGGCACCGAAAATCAATCAAGTTTTCCCAATTTTCGGTAGCTTCAATTCCTGTGATTACATTACATGTCTGGTTCTTTGCATGTCTAAAAGGAAACTACGTAACGATGTAAGAAAGAGCTTATTCCGTTCTCTTCTCCCATTTCGAATTCGAAAAAAAATGTACTCGTAAGTTGACTTCAATACGTACGACTTTTTTACGGCATTGGCAAACTTTCAAAAGAGTAAATGGTTTGGAAATAAGTGAACAATTTGTGTTTTGGAGTGCTGCACAATTCCTCACTCTAAAATAATATTGGTTTATCGTCCTGTGGATTCATATCTAAATCTAAGAGTCGCTACTGTCTACATTGGTGGCACGTACTTATACCTTGTTCATAGCTTGGATTATTTCAAGTTCAAATCACAGGGATATATTCAGGGACAATAAAAACTAATATGATAAATAGCAAATAAGTTTTGTTGTCTACAAGTTCTTTTTTTCTGTCTGCCTCTCTCTTTGCTATACACTCTGCTTACTTGCTCGCGGACTGCGCACTGTGTGTGTGCGTGCGTGCGTAGTAAGATGCGCCCTTTTTCGGTGAGCTCTTGCTTCCGCGGGTGACCTTGATATTTTGCAGGATTATCGAGACTGCAGGATTATAAAGTCAGACTTGATAATCCCACAGCGGATTCAGGTCACATGCGGAAGCAAGAAAGAGGACGCATTTTACTGTGCATATCTGGCACAGTGCGCAGTCCATCACGTCTCAAGCGAGCAGAGCGTATAGGTAAGAGAAAGGCAGACAGTAAAAAATACAACTTGTAGACAACGAAACTTGTTTGGTTTTTATCATATCAGTATTTATTGTCCCTGAATATATCCCTGTGTTCAAATGATGATATACTATTCCCCTGATACTTTTCTCTGTTCAGCGATGGGAAGACATGTATATCGAGACGTAATGAACACGTCACCTTTCGACGTCTCTGTATTGTCTTCGACTCATCGTGGCACGGTCATTTTTATGTCACTCGTATTTTCCTTCACTGAACAATCGCTTGTATAAACGAGGAATTCGTTATTCTTTGGAAAGTAGATTTCCTAAACGACTTTTGCAATAACATCAAATTGTCTATAGTGTTGAGTCATCAGTGAGGAAGGGCGCTCACGTACGTTGGACAAATGCCAGACAATCACTATGTGCAAATTTAACACCCCTCTCAGGATCTAAGCCATACACAATTCCATAGACAGCATAGGATATACAATCATAATGGAATGTTTAAGAATGAAAAGTCAATCCGGCCGGCCGCAACCGATAAATTTTGCAACACCTACCTATGTGGGCATTGTAACGCGACTGGTAAGTTGCTTCCTGAAATTATTCCCGTATGTCGGCCTTTCGCTCTCATTGTTTTTATCGGATTACATCCGTCGTAGTTCGTGAAAATGTTCGTGCCAAGACAAGAGACGTTTGGGGCCCAATGTGCGGTCGTACGGGGTAAAGTATTCTGGCCCTGTTGTTGCCTTGAAAACTGCCACATCCGATGTATTGGAAGTATTCTCAGTTTGGTCTTGACATACGAATACGAACTTCCACATTGGCGACCAAATTCAACGGCATGAGTAAAAATTAATGTATTTTGTTTGTTTGCATATGATAATTATGACTGTTTTTATGAAAACATATCCTCGAAAATAATTTTCCATCATTAATATCAGAGAAAAATCGGTTGCCGTTCTGTTTATTTACAAATATGAGCACTCCGGAGGTCGACGCAAAATAAATTGACGAAACAAAATTGATGACTCAGACGCGGGTTTCCGTGACGTAGAATGACCACAAATAAATTCGGTATTTTAATCGGAAGAGGATAACTTAGCTTGTGCATGTGATCGGACTCAGAGTCTCTCTAACATATGTTTAGAGTCGTTTTCTCTTCTGTGCTCGTCGTGATATATTTTAAATGTTTGACAAGGTAAAAGATTGGGGTATATTAAAGAATGAAAGTGGAGACTATCTGAACTAATGTCGTTAGAATCATACTTTTAAAGCTGCCGACAAATTTGAACTGAAAAAAAAACAGAAAACAACAACGCTGATTTTACATGCTCATTACGTGTTTCAAGGGTAACATATAACATTATAGCTTTCTTTATAGGGCGTGGAGTAAAGAAATATAATTGAAGTGGGATTACTTGTTCAGTTGGGTATTTTCGCTGTTATCGCAACGGTTGACTTATTTCCACGTCCGAATATGCTAGCACCAAGGACGCGTGAGTGTTTTACACTTGTCTGATTTGTCAAAGAGTTACCCTGAATGTAAACCCTTATACCTAATGTGGAGTATCTCCTTTGACAAAAGACCTGTCTGTCAAGCTCCACCTAGCGCGCACTAAAGTTAACCCCTAATCCCCGTTTCTCATTGCGACATTGTTCCAAAAGTACTGTAGGTACAGGTCTGGGGGAGTATCGACGCACAACAAAAAATGTTTTATAATATAGATGATAGGAGAGTAGATTAAGAAAATAAAAACAAAAACTTCAAACACAAACAATTCCCTTTTCTGCGATACAACATGGACACGACAAAAAAGTGAGGGGAGCGGGATATTTACCTAGGCGGATAACGCTGTACAAGAGTACACTTACCTAAAACAGGTCACATTCCTTTTGCAGCGGCTTTCGTATCAGTCGTTTGAGATTGAGATTTAGGGTCAATTCCGAATAAGATCCTTATCAGGTGGCGAAAAAACACTCCAGTAAGAGTAAAACGTAAGGTAACCTTATAAACGGGTGAATTCCAAGTTACTGCGTATCAGAACCACTTGTGTGGCAATTGTTGATTTCCTGCGTCCAGCACGCGGAAATAGAAATAAATGTTCACCACTTAGCTAGCCAATCAGAAAGCAGCGTTGGCGTGTCACTTTCACTGGCCGACTGGGAGTGGCAGAGTAACACAAAACCGACTGCATTTAATTCTGTAATTATTTGCTTGCGCATCAATAATATATGAAAGTATGGATGTAGTCTATGGATTCAAGTTGGTTGACAGTTAAATTAATGCAAGGGACAGAGGTATCATCGAGAAAGTGACAGTAAATCACCTTTTTTTAACAACGAGAAGAGTGATATGCTCTCTTGTTTTTGAGGTTTGAGGGCCAAGTCCCGGACATACAAAGGGAACGTATGTACTTTGTTAGTGTTCACTGAAACAATTCTTTCCAGTCATGGCATGTGAACTTTCAATCTTGTAGGCCGGTGCTCTTTGCACGCGTGTCTTGATTCATATGCCTATCAGGTGCTGATCATGTTGACAATGAGACTTTTCACACATTACTGGGACAGTGTCTGCACTTATGGAAGGATGCGAGGCACGTAGTTACGCAATAACCAATCATAATCTTCACATGTCGCGCAAAACTTAACATTTCACGCTCTAGATACATCAGCATCCGTGGACGCTATAAATCCGGCAGCAATTACAGGGAGCAAAGCAATGGTGGCGTTTCAAAATGCCAGCAAAATCAACAATATCTTGATGTCTGAACTTAATGGGAAAGGCAAGGAAGACGATGGACTGAACTGATGAGAGACGATGTAGAACTTGAATTAGATTATTAAATATGGAACCATGCTTGGCCCAGGCGATGATACACTTAACGTTTGTATATTACAGCTGTAACTTTTTTCTTGCTTTAATCCTCTTCTGTCAGACATAGTAAATCATAGTCTCGGCTATTTTATCGTGCACCGAACATATGTCAACAAAGTGAATGTTTTGTACTTTGGAATCTGTACGATTGTTTCTACTTAAAATTGAATTTTTGTTATGTGGATATCATATCTCCATCTCAAAGTCATCAATGTCATTATTACATGCTTCAATGTGAGTGCAAATCATTGCATTAATTTGAATAGGAACATCCGGGGAGTTAGCGGGCCGGTGAACGATGTACTGACCGGTTTCCATGGTTACCCGGTCCAGTGAACCCGTTCGACGTTTTCGACGTCAACAACGCTAGAGGTAGAATATCCATGCGCGCACTGCTATTTTGACTTTCGTTAAATCTGTTTGATACTGGTCGATAATGGTAAAATTGTTTCAAAATGCCCTGCAGACGCCTGCACGCATCATGTTTGTGTACTGACAACAGGAAATTGAACACCCTCACAAAGACAGACACTTCACCAATCCCGAGGATTGGTGACTGCATCGATCACTGCATAAAAATCCTATATTAAAGGCAAATTCTGATTAATCAAGTTGCCAATAATTTAGGATAATACACGTGAAATCTTGTGAGTCCACGGGAATACAGTCTCGCTCAATACAAGCAACAGATTTTTGTCTGTATTCATCAGTATAAGCACTATTCGAAATCCATGCATAATACTAAAAAATACAGATTGTACAAGGCCTTACTACAATTTGTATTACGAATGGATAAACAATGTATTCTCAAAGACCGGTCTGAAATGTTACAGGCAAATACAATCTGAGTTCATGTGAATTTGAGTCAATTTGCAATTTCATGACTAGCATGACATGACTGGTTTGAAGGTCAAACCTGACCCGATCTAAACATTCAGATAGCCAAAACACAGTCAATACATCACATTTTAATCCAAGCAATCAACATACACAGTATAATTCAATTCACCTTTCATACTTTAACAGAATCGACTGCATGGAGTAAACTGTTTTCCTGTATGTATGTAATATTCCATTTAATACTGCATGTAAATACACATTAGTGACTGTTGCCACCACTGATAATTACATCGATTTTATCACAGTCTCCATATCAACTTGTCTCTTATGGATAGAGAGACTGTGATTTATCCATCATGTACCATGTCTGACATTGATGATCAAAACAATTGAAATTTTGGATCAAACAATCGATATTGCTATGATTGCAATTATTTGGAAATGAATATTTTTTTTTGAATGTATGTTTTAAAACATATGAACACTTCTTCTTGTTTGCTATATTATTTTGATGTAAGCAAATGACGTCATAGAATACCAATCAGTGAAATGATTTGGCTTCAGTTTTCGCTGATGAATTATTGATGTCAAATGCAATCTTTGCCGAAATGTCAAAATTGTCAGTTTATAATTGGTTGTAGCAGCAGTATTTATACGATAGAAGCTTTGCAGACCTCGGTCGTATGGCCTATGAACAACCAAACACTTTGGCTCTTCGCCTCTGCAGTATAACCTCGTTCTGCAAAACCCGTAACGGAGCCGTAGGGATTATTATCAGTGTTTTGAAAACTGTCACTGACCTTAGATTTGATAATGGTCTGACTAAGCTCTTAGTTCATTCGATGTGTATCGAGTCAAAAAGCCATGACAGAATATGAAAATATTATTCAAAAACACGAGAAAGTTTTCCCATTACATGTTTTAACAATCTTAGAGATTCATCCGCAGCATGTAGGCATCCAAATAATTAGCGTTAAATTTTATCTAGCGTTATTTCAAATCGTTAGATTTATGTTTTAAACTTGGTTTATTAACATACGAAATAATGAACAATTACAAATATAATGAAATAATACATTTAAGAAAAGTAAACACTTTTGGCGTAGGTATAGTCAATAAATTGTACTATTAATTATGAAGCTTTTTAGATGTTGCATCATTTACCAGATTACCAACTTTATACCATTACTCAGAGTATATACCACATTTCGTAAATAGTTTAGTGATTTCGAAGTAGTACTTCCGCACAGATACAAGACCAATCATTTTAATAACCCCTTGAATACGTATGATGAACTCTACATTAGAATTTAAGTATCAAGATGCGGCATGAGGCAACGAACTAACAATTTCAATCCGAATTTGCGTATTATTTAAAAGGGAAGCCAATTGAATGACGCAACAGTAGGTCTTTCCGGATATTTGCTTAATAACATGTCCTATGACTGTGTGGAAAGGAATAAAAAATATCACTTGAAATAAAGAAACACAGCTTATGCGGAGAATTCCTTCCGTGAAGTCATAAAATTCACTTTGCTCACATCTGAAAGTGTGCATCTTGAAAGTTCAGAGAGACATCTTTTTTATTAGTTTTTCTCTATAGAGGCAATTCGTGAAAGATTCTTAAATGTGATTGAGTTAAAGGGATTGAAATAATACGCGAAGTAGGCTCAACATAACAATTCTTATCATTTAAATTGGTATGATTTTAAAATCAGAACATACTGTTTAACTGCTTTTGATACAACAACAACAACAACGACAACTACTACTACTACTAATAATAATAATAATAATAATAATAACAATAATAATAAGAAGAAGAAGAAGAAGAAGAAGAAGAATAACAATAAGAATAATAAAAATAATAATATTAATAATACACCATAAAACTTACATTCGAATAAATCGTTCATTCATATGAAAGAAATATTAAAATTTACCCGGATATGTGATGACTCATTGTCCTCTTAAATAAAACAAGAACTTTAACAACCTATATTCAACAAAACATCTCGATATTAGAGGTATGAACAGTAAATACACTTATAATACTGCAATGAAATAAAGTATTAAAAACTACAAATAACTTAAAAGGAAAGAGGCCCACAGTGAGAAATCTTAAATCCCTGTACATGCTAAATGTATATTTCGGCAATAACAGCCACCGCAGGTAAGAATACACGATTTTTCTGACGGGTGTAGCATGCTAGCAGGGTACGCTTACCCATTCCGGACACCTGGCACCACCACTAACTATCAGTGGTTCAGGATGGGTCTACTTAAATTTGTAAGTCACTAATGTCCGATGGACCTAGTAATGTATTACCTTGAATGGAAATGATTGTTGGACCAGTTTAATGTCATATTGGGACTAACAATGCTTGTTTTATACATGTAGCCAGAGCCGATAAGTGAGAGCTACCTGTATGGAGCGAACTGTTTCCAAATCTAGTTTTTACCAACCTGCGGAGCGGTTATTGCTATAATGCCACTTCAGTATTCATGTCTCTTGCTTTTAAAGGTTGTTTCTCCTTAATTTTAGCGATTAATAAAGGAGAACGCGGAGTAAAACGAAGCAATCTTCCTCGAATTCGGGACCAAGCATCGTCGACTTGAAGGAATATATTCGGCCATGCCTGTGGGAGCGACGCGGACGACATGTAAAAGTGAGAACGCTGATTTGGGGAAGTGCGAGCGTAAAGCTCGAATTAGGAAGTTTAAAAAACCTATATTCTAAATCTCTACACTGGTTATTGCGTGTATGTATTCTCTCATTTAATTAGTTCACATGCATATTTTTCTAACCGATGAAATCTAAACCTATATCACATCAAGCGTTTCCTTGAGCTGAGGGGCTCGTTTTAGCACAGGTAAATCACTTCTGCTTTTACAAAGGCCGGTGTGAGCTTCCTTCGATTCAAAGCAGAGGTAACATTCAAAAGAAAATGTAATTGATAGCATCGGATATATTTGTGAATGTGTGATAATGTGACAATACTTTTGGTCTTTTCCAAATTTGTATTTATACATATACAAGAAGTCTCAAATGTTTAGCTACTGACTATAAGGTATTGTTGCTTAGGGGAAACAAGTACATTAAAGCTGCTAAAAGTATAGAATAGTACAATTATCTACTCTTTCTTGAAGAGTATTTTGGCAAGAACAGGGGCGATTTAGATCAAAGTTATTTCCGATAAAAATGAAAGGTATTACATGACGACTTAAAAATAAAAAAAATGAACCGCCCATGAATACATCTGCCTATATAATGCGAAAAAATACCGTATTCAAAAATTCTGTAATTCTTGAAAATCTACCCTTCCCAACAGATTCTATTCTTTAACAGTAATTTCTTATTATGCGCCTGACGTCACGTCAAAACATACTATGTTCAACGTGTCAAACACAGCTGGCACGTGTTGACTGTCAACCAATGATGTGTTCATTGACAACTGAATTCTAGTCCGAACTGCAATTCATGAGTCAACAACTATTTTGCACATTTTACACATTTTATGTTTTTTGCAAGGCAGATACTGGGTAAACAATCGCTCTTCACATAGCAAAGCACTAAACTCGACATTGCTATCGCCACTGTTACGATTGTTGTCATCATTGGTTTGGGAGAAAGTAGCTTAGGTTTTTCCTTGTCGGTAGTTCAAGATCTCCACATCATCGTAGTCAGCTCCTGGTAACTGATGATCGTAATCAACTTCTTGTAACTGGGGAACGCCATCTAGGGTACTGACAGGATGAAGGTAGTCATCGTCGATGGAACCGCTTTCTCGTACAGCCATGTAGAAACCGGATTCTCTTTGAGCGACCTCACCTGGGTTATATTGGGAAGCCCTGAAGTGCTTCCACATTTTAGTGTACTTGTTCATACTCTTGTCCTCAGGGGAATCAGGTTTGAAGGTGTTCAGATTGTCAGGTTCATCAGGCAGAGTACGCATCATCAACCAATTTGGCCTTGGTGGTTGTACACTTTCCTGGAAAGAAAGTGCAGATATATCTAATCACTCGGTTGTCTCTTACAACGAGGGGGCAGCTTGGGCTCCTTTATATGACTTTATACACTCACCGAACCGCGTGCTTGTTAAACAATAGCAAAATTCATTATGTGAAAGAATACGATTTGAAGATGACGATTGCCGATGGCCTGGTGATATGAGTTTGAGCATAGATATTAGAGCAGAGGTCTTCCGCTCCACTGACTATGCTTCAAGCCAGGCGCAAGCTTGATAGTAAATGAGAAATTCGGAAAACTCTGCGTGTATTGTGTGTCCCTTCAGTGCAAAGGTTTGTCTGAAAGTTTCACAAGGAAGACACTTATGTTTCTGTTCACATACTTCAACTTGCAAACGCAAATCAAAAGTTTTGTAGCCCATCATCTTGTCCGCGCACGTGGCTATTGTCGAGTCGAGAGTTGTGGTCTATTTCTTCCAGGTTTAAGGTAGTATGCGCCTCGAAAGTGAAAGGCTTAAACTTTTGCTCAAATTTCCTTAAGGAATGTTTTAACCATTCTCTTTTATATAAAATCAAGAACTTTAATCCGACGTAATTGTGCAAATTTTGGTACTAGAGAAACCAAGAACCCAAGTTTACCGATATTAAAAATTCAAAACGGCCGCCATTCCAGTGTTAACTCTATAGAGAACTTTGAAAAAGTGAGTGAGTGAAAAGAGTTCTTACACCAAGAGCTTTAAAATGAACCCCCACAAGTTGTGTATCAGAAAAGAATTGAAAAAGTTTGAGAGTCCTAATATTTGTCCGGTGCGTTCTACTTAAATATGCATCACATAATTTCGATTCATTTATTTGTCCATGCAACAGGCTCAAAGTCTTAAAACATAATCGCACAATACACAAAACACAGAAAAAGAAATATAAGCAGATAATATATTATTTTAAATTTGAATGAAATTTCACGGAAATATTGTTTCAGCAAGAGGAATGAACGGGTGTCAAAATTTTAGAAATGTTTAAGAAACTGCACACAGGTATGTGTACAGTACTAGATGAAAGCGAACGTTTTATATCTAGCCCGCATCGTTAAAACATGAATTACACAAGATGCTTTGAGCAGTCGTGATTGATCTCAGAATGGCAGTCGGGATAAAAGGCAGGAGCAAGAGAAAGTTAATTTAGTCAATGCTGATTTCTAGACTTTCAATCAAAGCGACAGAGATAAGAGATTAAAAAGTATGCTAAGTTGTACAACAATTTTTTTAATGTGACGTCAGCGATAAGGATCACATCAAAGTCTCAGATGGCCGCCATTCCAGAACGTTTTATATCTAGCCCGCATCGTTAAAACATGAATTACACAAGATGCTTTGAGCAGTCGTGATTGATCTCAGAATGGCAGTCGGGATAAAAGGCAGGAGCAAGAGAAAGTTAATTTAGTCAATGCTGATTTCTAGACTTTCAATCAAAGCGACAGAGATAAGAGATTAAAAAGTATACTAAGTTGTACAACAATTTTTTAATGTGACGTCAGCGATAGGGATCACATCAAAGTCTCAGATGGAAGAAATATTGTTTCGAATACGATTTTTCTTGTTGGTTATGCTAATACAATCAGAAGCACTGAGATTCCGACTTCAAGAAACACACGATTTATAAATTCTAACCAAGTTCTCTTATAAACGAGTCATCGACGTATGTTGTGATATGATAGAAGTAGAACCCATTGATGTCAACGACTCGTAAATGCCGTACCAAAATGGTGGACCATACATGTATAGGTAATTAAACAAGATTTACCATGAAGAATTACACGTGTAGATCTGTCTGTTAAATAGGTCGTCAAGAGATCAAAAAAATACATTTCCCAGAATTCTCTAAGTTGTGGAGTTGTTTTAAGGAGAAAATAATATAATTAGTAAATTCAATTGGTTGGAAAAATAAGAATTTTGTACCACATTCTTATAAAATTATGTGAGGTGACTATTTCTTTCATTTTCGAGGATGATATGCATGTTGGCGCTTTGTTATTCTGGTGATGCTGATTAGATATTAATGGTGAAACACCTAGATATTAACTCCGTCAAATAAACATTATCTGAGATATAGTGACACGGTTGCCCTTCAAAAATTTAGATCAACATTCGAGATATGTAATATACAAACAAACATATTTCAATCGGTTATTACTCATTTTATGGTTAACTGAGAATTCTGTAAACTCCCTTCCTCTCATTCTTACATTGCACCACACTTTGTAATCGTGTAAACATTATTAATGTTTAATGAAACTGAGATAATATTTAGCGCATCAATTAGATTTTAAGGGACTGTAGACCAGAAATATGGTGTCAGCATTAAACTTACCGAAGGAAATTCACTTCTATCATCTGAAGTCATAGCTTGCTCTCGTGTTTTTCTGGTTGCTATATTACCCAATTGGCTACAGCATGCATATAGATCATACAAAACGAAGTTTAAAATTACTAAACTATTATAGGAATCAGTCAAAAAGGCACAAACACATGCAACATATACACTAAGTTTTGGTCAGAACAAATGTGTACATATTCAAAGTGATGCTGACGGTTTTCATTCACCAAGGCCCCAGCCTAGCTTTGTCACCTGTTGAATTACATATCTAGTAAAAAACACTAAAGGACAGGAATGTAGTTCAGAACACAATTTGATAGATGATATCATTTTAACGTGAAACATAAGTCAGGGAATTTGTTTATGTTAAGATGGACAAACCTATTAAAACAATATATCAAATTTTGTGACTGGTTGGCCCCTAGATATCTTAGACTTTTCCTCCTCCGCAAGGATATTAAGAACTTACCTTATTCGAGTACGCCAATAGAGTATCAGGCAAACCGCCACAAGGATGATAAACAATACAATTGCGACTGCAGATACGCCGACCAATGCAACGAGGTAATCTTCGTTCGGGGGTTCAACTGAATAAATGAAAAAAGGCATCGATTGCTAATAGCCTATCAGAGAATACCTATGTTTTGATCACCGTGCAAATTCTTTAGAACACCATCAACATAAAAGCAGGTAAACAGGGTTATTTATTCACGAATGCATCACCTGTATCTTAGTCAATAGTTCGAAATGTCTACATATCACATATCAAGTCTGATTCTGACTTAACGAAATTCAATGTCGTTGTACGATGAGTTCAATGACGGCTGCCTTCCATTATGAACATAATGAGCGTAGCATCCATGTAACTGATTTTTACCATTTTCGTAGAGAAAGAAAACACTTCAAACCATGTGCTGTATAGTGTATATAAGCTTACTTGGTATTTTTGTTGTTGTCAAATGATACGTTGTAGTTACTCGGGAAACGTCAACGAGTACAGT
>LD342971.1:77039-87357 GCA_001465055.1 Ptychodera flava | reverse complement strand
TATATATATATATATATATATATATATATATATACCATCGAGAACAATAGAACTTTGCGTAAGCTAAAGCAGCCGTTAGGAATACGCCCGTTTCGTTAGACGTACGGTTTCAAGGCGCTCCATCCCCCGTGGCGGTATCTGCGCGTTCACTTTTGAACGGTTTCAAGGGACTCTTTGAACGAGTGCCAGCAGAACATGTCTCGCGTGCTCTCTGTACCTCCGTGTGCAGTGCACACACACTATCCAGAACTTGCAGAAGCGTGTCCGAGATCGTTTCGCACGAAAACGGCCATTACGCTGACAATTTAATACCCAAGTCACGAATGTAAGATCTATAACAATAAGATTATTACGAAAATACCGTTAAGGGTGCACTCGGACATTTGCGCCGCGCATCGCCCTCCGCTTTACGTCGGGCGATACGCTACGCCAATGTCACCGTGCATCCTTTGCGGTATTTTCGTAATAACCTTATAATAAATAACTACACAAATGTCTTCACGTGAAATTGAAATGCTCGATGCTAAAAGCCGAGCCTTTAATTTTAACAACACACACTACTTTAATACCAAAGTAATTTTATCCGTTTTTTTATTTGTATTTCATGCCCCTAGAAATCATTATACCACTGTAACCCTCATGATGTATGACTTTGAAAAGGCATTCATCCTTAGAGTGTAAGTATGCTGATGATATCTAGATACACGAAAATTAAGTAAGATAAATAATAACTTTGTAGTCCAAGTACTTTGTGTTAATCTGCCTCGTATTATAAAAAACAAAATGTATCTTCACAAAAGCATGCATATATATATATATATATATATATATATATATATATATATATATATATATATATATATATAACGAATTGTTAAATGACCATGAAAATCGCTCTACTCGAAATATAGTAACTCTTGTAAAATTAACCAATACCAGTGACCAAAACTTCCTGGTCGGTAAATTAACTAATTAAAACATTAAAACTAACTTTGATAACAGTTTTTTAGTTTTTTAAACGTGCTTATATAATAATCCCCTTTTGACATGACATTAAACTACTGAAAGTCATCAAATATCCAACAAACAAACAAACAATACATACTACTCATATGAATCTTTCAGTATAAATGTAACCAAAGTGCTCTATATGCCTAATCTTGTACGATACATTATATTCAAATATCGAGTTCTTACATAAATTCAGTGAATATAAAATTAGGATAATAATGATGTGTTACGCTCGTTAAACTAAATCTCAGTAAGAAATAATTCAAAAGACTGATCAAACTCAGCGCATTCAAGAAAACTATCGAAATGGATACTTCATGCTTTGATACATGGCTAAATACCAGAATTTGCACATGAGCAATTACCAAGCAAATACGAATATAAAGCAATCGCTGGTGTATAAATCATTTATTACATCATACCAGTATATTGATGGCGCAAATACAGTTATCTGATTGTTCGAGATGCGAAAAGAACCGTGTTATATTGGCGATATACCACGGTTCGCATACGAGGGAACTCTTCGCTTGAGCAAAAATCCGTTTTTGACGTTCCACGCCAGAGTATCAATGTACTGTTATGATATAACAGCAATAAATCACACCCAGTGACGGTATACCACTCGATTTTGACCAGTTCACTTTATATATGCATTCGCTATCGCTCATGTATATATGTCGTGAACTGGTCAGATTCTCGTGGTATACCGTCGCAGGGTGTGCTTTATTGCTTAATTATCACACGTGTATACAATTTTTTGCTCGAGGTTCCAGATCATTTTCAATGACGCAGCAATTTTCAAGCGGGTGATTGACCCCTACTCTAACAGCTTTGACCATCTGTAAGAAAATACTGGAACAGATGAAAGAATCTGAGACACTATTTTTGAGTTCATTATGTTCGAATTGCAAATTGTAATGGCAAAAACATAAATGCTTCAGTGTTTCTACGGGGAAGATTAAAGATATACGAATTATCAGAGATAATTCGAATGAACTGTCACGCGACCCTCATGTAAACAATGATTATGTACATACAAATTACCATATAAGCCAATAAGCCGGCTTTCGGAAAATATTTACTTAAATTCGGTTTTTCGGATTTTGTAGGGAATTCGTTGTTTTGAAGGGTCTTATACTTGTCCTGTATCCCCAAGGATAGAATAAAGCACGATTTCCATATTACACTGCAGTAAACGTGGTTAGGTGATTGCACAAACACAACGTGGAATTGATGTTTGACTTCGGAGATACCTGAAATATAAGTTAAACATATGTGTTTGACTTCTCTAAATAAATTATTACTACAGAGAATTATCACACTAACGGTCGTTGCAGACAATTATTTCTTTTTACAATAATGATGATGTTTTTCAAAATCATGTACGTAAGAATACAATTTATAATGATTGTAAAATGACACGAAGAAAACTTGTACGTGTCATTCATGGTCAATTACACTGGATAAAACCTTTTCAAAATGCGATTTTAATGGCGCCTTTGAAATACACTGAAAGTTGCTTATTGCCCTGCCTTGTCCATCACGTACAGCTTGTGCGAGACCGTTTTAAACGATATGTTGGATAAGCAAAAACAAATTGGTAGATTGCAAAAGAAAATATAATATTCTTACCTTGCATCCACCATTTTGCCAGTTGTAGGTGTGGCCATCAGAATAACTGCATCTGTGTTGGGTGGTTGATACTCTGAACTCAACTCTATGACCTTAAAATGAACAAAACAATGACATCTTGCGAACATTCGTCATGTTTGCGATGGAGCAGAACATTTAATTGAATTTAATCCATAGGGAAACACTAAGTGCTATATAAATAGATATAGATTAATTTACGACAGAATGTGAATTGTGTGACCTGCGCTAGCCGTTTGTGAATGTTCTACAATAGATAATGACATAAAATGACCTTTACGTATATTTTCTTCTCATTCGGAAATAAAGAATGTTGTTGATGTTATATTTCTTTGCGTTTCTTTCTTAAAGGGCGGCAGTCGCCTCTGTTCAAAAGTTGCGAGCGATCAGTGTAAATATTTATCTAGGGTTCGTTGGCTATATTATGAAAATTAAAATATGTTTTTAACGATGAATATCGTAGAATTTAACTGTTGACACCAGTGAAACTAATTTTGGATAACTGGATCTTCATATTTTTCAAATTTCTCAAAAGTTTAAATTTACTCATAAAATAAGTGAAATGCAAATGAGATTACATCTGTAGATTAAATCGACATTACCATCCAATTATCCAAATTTAGTTTCAATCTAGTTTGTTGCAGCTATGTTGAAGTGATGCATCTATATATCAAGCATGGAATACATTGTTTGAATACAAGAAAGTCGCAAAGGGGTAGTTCGAACGACTGCCTACATTTAAGAAAAAAATGAGGCACATAAAGATCATTTAAATTGAATTTAAAAACCCTACAGTTCTTGTCTTCAAAGGAGAAAAACACATTACTGTGACCTTCCAAATTTTTTTATAAAAAAGCCAAGTACTAGAATAATTCCAGTTGAAGCTAAATACGCATAAGTTTATATCTAACTTGTTTTCGAAAAAGTCCATGCATCTACAATTGTAATAGAGAGAGAGATGAGAAGGAGCTAACAAGCGCATTCAAACATACTGTTGATCAGGTCAAAGGTTACATAGAAACTTCCAGCCTTGGTGACCTCTTCTTCTGGCAGGAAGATACTAGCGGAGTTGCCGTTAAAGATGACGTCAATCGATGATTGGAAACCACTACGAGCACTAACGTTTCCCGGTAATTCTGTGGACACGTATGCTGTGGTGTTCTCATGGACAGGCGAAGGCGTGGCCAGCATTATTTGAATAGCGTGAAAGGGATTGCAAGCCTGAAACATTCAGCATAATATGCACTATAAAAATGTCCTGTTCTTCAGACACTCTTTGAAAATATGTTAATACATAGAGGTGAAGTACAATGGCATGACAATAATTTCTTACTTCATGAATTATTGTTTATATCCGTGAAGATAATGAAAACAGATATGAAAAAGGTGTTAGCGATACATAAGCAGTCATCTTTAATCTTGTCTATTGATATAGTCAGATAGATGGGTTGCTGAAAAATAGACGGTAGAAAAGAGTGTACAATAACAGTAATAAGAATATGAGGAACTCACAATAATCTCAAACATGTAATGAGTAGCAGCGTCAGTTTCAACGTATTGCCCCACAAGAAATGTTTCATTTAATGGTGTTCGACGATTAGCGAGCCATACCTCAATATCTTGTGTTGTATTTTGGACTGAAATCGATTCAAGTTAAAAAAAAATAAAAGTGATGTATGATGTCGCAACAGAAAACGATGACATTTACCTAGTAAACAATTTCAATGACGACTTACTCTATTGGTACACACCTATAGGACCTACACTTACACAAAATACTTGAGATTTCGTGACCAAGATGATTTAAAGAAGTTAATTATTGTGTTGGTTGGTGACCAAAAGAATCTTCAAAAGTGATTAAGAGATTATTTCATAGCCTACTTTCATTGTGACGTAAGTTACAAATTGTTGCGGCCTGCTAACGATCGCGCATCCTACTATATTCGCTGTTATAGACCAATTACTTTTCAATATTCACTGTAGTTGTTTGACTGCCACACTCTTTGAATTCCAGTGGCGTGCGTTTACATCATAATGTGTTAATTGTTAAGCAAAAATTGCAAGAAATTTCATTATTTAAAGTCATTTATCGATCGTTTATGCTGTTATTTTCAAACAGTTAATTATAAAGCTGATATTTCAGAACAAAAGATAGCAAGGGACGACATGCAAACTAAGATTCACATTCTAACTATGGATTAAGAATACCCGTTTTCCGCTTTGAGATCGTTCTCATCGAACAGTAGTTGAAAAGGAACTACTTCTTTCAGCAATACATGTTCAGCAATACATTGAACTTCAATTATATTGCTCATAATGTCTCCGCAGTAAATATATTTGTGCCTCTGGACATTAGGGCTATATGTACACTCTTACTGTATTTCCTAACGCAATTTACTGACACATCAACAACCTTTTTTACAAGTGGATCATATAGAACAATGTATTACTCAGCAATTTTTGTTTGTAGTCTTTATGCACTGGTTGTATTTATATCGGGACTATTTTAATTATAAAAGTGATGTTTCCCCCATCTTCTCTATATTATGCGTCACTGGGGAACGTATTTCATGAGACTAACAATAATGTACATCGATCTTCAAAAGTTAGAGTGTTGTAGGTAGATTCAATATGAACAGGTTTTGATACCATACCTACCTTTCATCTCTCGGCCCTCTTCGCTTTTGAACGACAAACTCAATATGTCAGTTGTAAATTGGTCCGACGCATTCAAAATCTGATGCAACTCAGATCCCAAGCGAAATATCTGAATTTAGGAAAACAAATATATGATTAGACCCAAGCATCACTAAAAATGTAGTGTTAACACGATTGGATAATTGGATCTTCATATTTTTCTAATTTCTCAAAAGCGTTAGCGCCTCTATAGATTAATATTGCAATATTATAAATGACTCATAAAATCAGATGTATAACATAAAAAGAAAATCAGATGAGCTCACATTGGCCGATTAAACCGACATTACTTCATTATCCAATCATCCCAAATTAGTTCCAATCGTGTTTGTTTTACATTGTAAGCTAAGGCTTTAATAAGTAGAATTATTTTACAAAGTGATATATTTCTTTTCATCATCGCCTGGAGATATTCCCTATGTTTTCTGCGACTTAGATTAATTACTTACAAAAAAATAAGGGCAAAACTAAAACTACTTTGGAGGAATAAAGAATAGGCGAATTATTTTCTATGTCAGCATCCTCCCACATTTAAATAACACTACAAATTGTAACTGTTATCAAAAGAACTAGCAAAAAACGCTCAAAGCTTGATATAAACATTAGTTATCTATAATTCCTTTGCTAGCTTTTTTCCAACTCGAACACACCAATCGTGAACATAACGATACAAACTGCACACTGTCCTAAAGATGATACAGTTTCAGCATAAAATTACGACGATAATACTGCCATAGATTTAGAATAATTGAGGCAGGTAGCGACAATTTCCTGTAAAATACAGGATGGTATCTCTAGTCCCAAAGGCGCAAAAATCGATGGGCTCGCGACACAAGGGCAGAAGTGGCAATCGCTGTAGCAACAGTCATGGCCAGTAATGACCTCTTCTGCATGCAATGACTTTTTAGCAAATCAAGATTGAGAGTTTAAGATCTTTTGGGAAGTCACGACACTCAAAGTGTTCTACATAATTTTGATCCAACTGACCGCTCACCACAGTGTAGGATCTTTGGCAACCGATACATGACATTATTATACACCTGCGTCTGTAACCTATGGAGTTTCGTCGTACAGTAAGTTTCGGTATCAGAGGACGCGGAGTCCAATAACTTTGACGCGGAGTACAATAACTTCAGGTGTTATTGGACGCTATTTGACCTTTAACCTCAAAACACCTTTACGTCAACACGAGGAAAAAGAAGAGAATATTTTACATTTTTTTACAAAAATATATACTTCTTAACATTCAGTACTTAACAAAGTAAATCATGGTCAGTCCTAAACCGGTGAATTTGAGTGAAATTATGCTGTTGACGTAAAATTTCTACCGCGGGCACTCGCAGCGCGGGTTGAAATTTCGTTCTGTGTGCTTAGCGGACGCGCTGAACGCCTTCCCAGTCTGATCGCGATCGCTCAGTGCAGTGCGCGAGAAGCATAAAAAACCGCCTGAATTTCGACTTTTTCAGGTAAAATTGGACTACGGTATTGTCCTCGACGCTACGCGTCTCGGACAATACCTCCGCTGCACGATGTACTCGGACATAAATCCCGGTATTTTGGGAATAACCTTACATTATATTACCATGCCCTGTCCGTCGCATTCTAATTGGTCGAGCTAAACCATGTGACTGACCTCAAATAAGCAATAATGGGTTGTTTATTGGGGAAATTTTCGTACATTTTGACGGTTTAGGGGTCCGTTGCTAATATCGTGGAAATAACAGACTCCGCGCTGACCATTAACGTTTATTTACGGGCGCGGGCTCGAGGAGAGCTAAAATTAACGGGCTTGGCAAGAAGCCTCACTCGTAAATTTTTGGCTTCCTCTCGCCCTTGCCAATAAATAAACCTTAATGGTCAGCGCGTCGCCGTTATTTCTATAATATTGTGACAGTATTACGTGACAATATTGTGTCAATATTTCGTGAATAAATCTAAAAGTTTGATTAGTAACGATTGCACATGGTGCCTCAAACTTCCCATTTGATCAGATTTATGAACAAAAGGAGTCTGAAATCCCTGTAACAAAAGAATACCTTGGAATTATTCATCACAAAATTACCGAACAAAGCTTAGCGTATTGAAATCATGTCCGATATCTCTAGCTCTGACCATTTTCATCTACATGGAAGTTAATCACTTCTTGTTCTTTTGGCCAGAGGTCCATATATCTTTCTTTCATGAATTTGACTTTGTTTGTGTACCGTCTATTTACTGTCTGTTCTGTGCTGTTTTGTGTCTACGTTTACAACTATTGTCTTACAAATTTTGACCTAGTGTTATTGGATTATGGATTGGTATGATTGCGATTATTTTATAAACCGTACTAGTAATAAACAGGGACCTCGAAAATTACCGTTGTACAATAAGGCAGACGGGAAAGTCAAAACTAGGAAGTGAATTCTTTTCTCCAAAACCTACATACATTTCTTCAAACATTGAACATGTCACTAGCTTTGCATAAATATTTTTAACAAATTTTAATTTCAGCTGCGCACAAGTAACAAAATCTTCAATTGATGCAGATGGGCAGGTTAATAAGAATAAAAACAAGAAGGACAGTCCATACTTATTAAAGAGAAAGTATTCCAAGAAAATAAAACACTTGCTTGGATAAACATTTTTGCATTTTTGCAATATGCTAAGTATTTTGAATCTTCAACATCCGATATATACAGCAACTGGTCACAGCTGATAGATATATAATCCTATGGAATTTTGTTTGACCCATGCAAGTCTATATCTCAGGGGCGTGTCACTTTACGTCTTTCATTTCAAATTTACCAGCTCCATAAATGAAAAGGATATCCCATAGGAGCATATGTCAATGGATATATAGCTACACAATGTATACTTTGTTCAACTACTTGAAGTAAATACATACATACCACTTTGTTCAGCGTTACGTTACGAGTAAGATGTGGAAAGATGTGCTCGGCTGAAGGAATTTTAAATCCGGTATGAGGGCCAACCATGGAAGTGCAATTCGTCAGAGTCTGTATTGTGTTCTTTTCCAAGTGCAATTCGAGGAAAGGAGTTTTGAATACAACAGCGGCTCCACCCGTTGTCATCTTACTCAGAGTGAAGTTAGCTACGTTGTCAATCACTGTCATGATTATTTTCGTTAAATTTCTCTGAATTTCTGGACTTATGTTTTCACTGACATCCAACAAAGTATCATTGAAAACATCTTGTATTTTGGTAAAGAATCCTGTAGGATATATAAACCAAATAAGTGTTAACCTCTCCTTTAAAGAAGCTTATGTATGTCTTTTCCATATCTGTTAAACTCATAACTTTATCAGTGAAATCCTAACGAACACTTATATCAACATTTTGTCAATCGTTTGTAAAATTGTTGTAAGCTTATAGGAAAATCTCAATTATTATCAAATTTCTTAGTAGATGGCGTGACAGAAACCTTCGAACCGGGTGCATTTTTATGACGAAAATACAGATCTGAAAGTGCCATCATTCCAATTTTCCCCAGACAGAAACTGGCCTAGTTGGGATTATAACACAGCCAATTATTCTACTGCTCTCGATGTTAATCCACAAATGTCAGATCAGGCCAAGATTTTCATGTCTTTCCCGAAGCGTGTTCCTCTTTGGTCAAAGTGGCCATATTCTGCCTATTTGTATGACCTCTGGGCCTATATACTGGTCATGTGTTAATGTTCATTACACACAAAAACAGTTAAACTACAAAAAAGTTTCGTTTGAGACGCCAGGGCAAGCTGACTGCTTTTAACACCTAGAGCTGAGCAAAATTTACACAATATTTATTAACTTCTGTCATACGCTCCGTTTGTTTGTGCAGTTGAAGCACCACCCTGCTGGCTAGTTCGCCCTGATGGGTGTCTTGGAAATCACTCTGAAGCAAATGTATTTCGGGCGGTTTCTAGCGTCATTTCTAGTCGCATTACAGTGTGGAAAAATTACAATGCTAGTGAAACAGTGAATGAAAATATTGAAGTTTGAGTTTCTCTCTGCGTCATTGATTTCAGTTTCAAAAGGCGGTACAAATTTTTGCTGACATGCTCTTTACCTTGTTGAGTTTAACGCGGGCTCACGATGCATGGTATTTGTTAAGCAAAGAGAAATCCGCTTTTTAAATAGCTAGCCGAATTATGACCACAAGGCTATTGAGAAAGTCTTGTTAGCTAAAAGTGACGGGGATTGCCAATCTAACTTAAGGGCCAACTTGTATCTTTTCAGGTCTCATTTTTTTGATAGCTGAGAAGTGTTGTAAACGTACAATATGAATAGACATGGCCAGTTTTTTCTCTAGGCTGCGATAGCGACATCTGGCCACGTCTAGATCTGTGCGGGGAAAACTGTCATGATATCTTTCTCAAGAGATGACCATGAGAGAACAAATAAAGAAACAAACCTGCTACCCTTTGTATAGTCATATTAAGTGTGAAATTTCCTTCGAAGAGTTGCAAAATGTCAAGGTCAATATCGTTAAGTTGCTGCGAAGAAAAAGTAGCGATGGTTGGTATGTAAAGTAGAAATGCCTATAATCACATTGATACGTTTGACACAATATGAAGCAAGTAAAATAAGAAAAGTGGGCCAAAAGAGGGATATAAAAGACGTGAGCGTCATCAGATGGAAAAATGCTTAAATCCATGTTCGACATAGCCACCAGTACTAATATACCAAAAGATAATAAAAATCTACCGGTTTTTTAAATGAGATTTCTTTTCAAATCTAATTACCTGTGAGATCTTCATTGATTCAGTTGAGTTCCTGACGGTTGACAAGTAGCTCGGTACATTGTCATGTCGATCATCTTTATATTCACCACAACAAACAAAAACAATATTTAACAATTTGATGATATCTCGAGAAAATGAACGTGCTGTCCAAATAATTTGTAAGCTTTCTTCAGAATAAAATGTTCAAAATATTAACGTGAAGGCAAGTTGGAATACAACACCCCTCTCTCTCTCTC
>LD342971.1:17793-47196 GCA_001465055.1 Ptychodera flava | reverse complement strand
GTAATTTATGTCCAGTCCCTAAATGGATGTAAACTTATTCGAAGCCATGGATCTCGGCAATGCTTACTATTCAACGTAAATCAACACCAAGATGAAAAAGTACAAGTTTACATCGTAGTCGAAACGGGCTCAGTCAACCAAGGAGGCCACATATTGCAGCTATGTAGTGCGTAAGATGCAGACAGTTTCAAATTACGTGACCTTGGTTGTTAGGGATCGGCTCTCACTTACAGAAAACAAATCTGCACTGAAGAGTAACGAAAACGAAACTTTAATCTGCTCTCTTGACGAATACATTCATCAAAATAAAACTTTGAAAGACGGCTGTGCTCAGTGAGTAAACATGTAAACAAAAAGGGTTGCAGATGTACAATGTGGGGGTCCAGACACTTCGCACCAAAACCAATTCGCCCCACACAACTTCGTCCCAAAACCATTTTGTACCAAAACCACCTCGTCCCAAGTACTACTTCGCCCAACCCCACTTCGCCCCAAGTACCACATCGTACTAAAACCACTTCGCCCAAAGTAAAGTACCGTCAACTCGTCCTGAAACAACGATGTTACGACGTGTCATAAGGTTGTTTTTACCTACAACTTGGAAGCATTAATGTGTTAGGACATTTTGGCTACCACGAACCATTTATTGTTGCATGAAACCATAAACGATAGAATAAGAAAAAAGAAACACGCAAATGCTACAACTCAGGTGCCGTGCGCGGAATTGCACGATGTCAGTTTCGTGAAATGCGTACACTTTCAAGATTACAGTCCCAGGATGACAGGAAGGTAGTTATTTTCAGCTTTACCAGTTAGCGATAAGTTTCGGGCAAAGTGGTTTGGGGACATGACTTTTGGGGCGAAGTGGTTTTGGTACGAGGTTGTTTTGGTGCGAAGTGGTTTTGGTGCGAAATGGTATGGGACGAGATGGTATGGTGCGAAGTGGTTTTGGTGCGAAGTGTCTGGGAACCTACATGTGCGTATGCATTGGCAGATAAACACTAGCAGAGCAGTTGTTTGTGATCTCAGCTTGATAATAAAGAGCAGCAGCCAGCTATGCGCATTGTAAATCACACAATCTTATTACTCTTATGCAAAGATTTTAATTTGGATTAGGTTGTGGAAAAATTCCAAATTCAAAGATGTTTTCTAGATGGCCAAATCTACAGCAAAAAACTAAAGTATTCTCACATTTCTTCTGCGACATTTCAGATTTGGTAATAGTCCTTCAGTTTAACAAGAATGTAGTTCATGTTTGAATCTGTTTTTTCCCTCTTTGAATTCACTTCATATGGCCAACTCTTGCTTTCTGTTCAAATTACTAGTACCGTTATTAGAAATTTAGGGCAAGTAATTTTTCCTGTCGGGCAAGTAAAAATGAAATTCATGCGTCCCACGGTTGGTAAGTTTGAAAATTTTTTTTCGAGGCCTGCAGTATGGGTTGACTTTTTGTGACGTGTATTCACCATATTTTCAAGAATTTATAAATTAGAATGAGTATGTGGCAATGACAAAATGTTGTATTATACCGATCACAAACTGCCACCAGATTTTTCATAATTGCCACCTGATTTTAAATCCGGTGGCAAACTTTTGCCACAAGAAATAAAAAAGTATTTTTATCCCTGTTTACCGATATTCGAAATTCAAAATGGCCGCCATCCCTGTGTTAATTCTATGGAGAAAAATAAAAATTTTCGAAATACGAAAAACTAATCCGGTGAAAAGTTATCTTACACCAAAATCTTTAAAATGAACCCCCACAAGTAGTATATCAGAAGAGAATTGTAAAGTTTGAGAGTCCGAATGTCCGTCCCCGAGGTGCGTTCTACCTTAAGTCTCCTTACATAGTAATTAAGAATGTTATCTTCCGCTCTGGAAGTCAATATATAAGGGTTCATCATAACCTAATATATGCTCTCAATAAACTTATGATTTGATTGGTTCCAACAAGATGTGATTTGAGAATAGACATTTCACACTACACCTATAGTTTAAGGGTTGGAGATCATGGAGCACCGATAGTATGACAGAATCTTTCAGTCCAAGTCACACATGAATTGGAATGGACTCCATTAACGTTTTCAATAAATTTGTTACATTTTTTGAAAGTCACTCAAAATGTCAAAAACTTTGCCGTAAAAATGAGCTAAAGGAGGAGGCTTCACCATGTTCAGATAAATATCTATGCCAGTTATTGTCAACATGCAGAGTGTGTGATCTAGCGATCTACCCATATACCCCTCCACCATGCATAGAGAACAGTACAATCAGAGTTATGAGTCATGAACTGCATGAACCGTAAACAGTTACAACGGGACATACAGACAGGAGAGGATCAGCATTTCAATGTGAATCAAATAATTTTGTTTTGCTGTTTTTTGTATGAAAAATACCATGTATGCCGGTATAACACAACAATTATTGAGGACAATTTAATCATGAGTGGCCAGTGGTGTATTGCTGTATCCAAGAGATGCCAAAAAGTCTGTCATGAATCATAAGCTAAAGCATATTTTGGAATTTGTCCTTAAGTCAAAAATCTAATTCAAATGCATATTGTGTTCCAAAGTCACATTTTTCTGTTTTCTTTTCATTTTCAGATATTTCATGGTATTGTTTTACACCTGGCTTATGGATTGTGCATACATATTGGTCTGGACTATCTTACTTCACCAGACTTTTTTGCAAACTGAGTCACAGAGATGTTTCTGACGAAGACAAAGGTTGGTGATAAATGAAAGTAAGAGAGTTATCATTATTTAAGAAGGGAGGGGGTGTTGGAACAATTTGTCCAAAAGCCCTGAAAATTACCTACACCCCTGGGCCTTTATAAGAACTCTACAAGACATTACACAAAGTTTTGATTGAAGGCCCTGTAAGTTATTGTATGCTTTGTCTGGATATGCATGATTTATTGTCCAAGTGTGACTTATAAGTAGAGTTGATAATAGTATATTGATGACATCATAGATACACTAATTACAGAACGATTTCATAGAGTGTCTGTTTTGCTTTGCAGAGCTTGATAAGTCTACATGTTACTGGTTGTCAGAACAGTAAACACTTGAAGCAATTATAGTAACCCAACTCAGCATGCATTATCTTTGGTATCAGACTACAGTAAACATTTCCCATGCACTCTCTGAAATCACAACATGGCAATGATTACATTCAAAATTACTTTCTTCATGTCCTGAGTGCACTCACACAACATCTTTGACACAAAACAAATGTTGATTGGCAACATTATTGACAAAACAAACATTGTTTTTGTCATGCAACATTTCTGCTCTTGAATATTTGCCTTAAAACATGGAAATATTACACAACAACAAAATAAACTCAAACAATGTTATAATATTTACTCAGTCACCTGTGGTTAGGTACACAATGAACACCTCTCTTCCATGTCAGAGAGGCAGTCACTGTCTACTTAACTATAGGCGATTGTGCATTTTACAGATGGATGAAAAGCAAGTACAGTTTTACATTTTCTGCTGTGTTGCATCCATGTGTATAGGCATTGTGAGAATGTGCAGCATCAAGCATCATTTTAGTGTGCACTGGACATGCTGAAATGACCAATGTGTTTGCAGACAGTGCAATTTCACCTTTACTGTCATCTGACACCAATGATAATGCATGCCGAGTTGGGTGACTGTGATTCTTCCAAACGTTGACCGTTCTAATGACAAGTAACACATTGACTTGTTGAGCTCTGCAAGGCAAAACGAATACTCAATTTAATACTCCTGCATGTCAATATTTCTAGAAAAGATTCCTCGTCTTAAAACCAATTCAAATTCAGTAAATGCTGATAACATTTCTAGACCAGGGTTGTCACAGCATAGAAATAAAAATATGAACATGATAGTTGCTTCAAAGGCCACTGAGGTCTACAGTGGATAAGATGAGTTTAACGGTGTCACTGAAGTTACTTTGAAGAGTTTAGGAAGCATTTTGACATCATCAGGAATCATACAGTATACACTACAAACATTATCTCTACAACCTTCTTGACCATCCTGGCTAACTTAAGTACTTAAGGTACTTAAGTTTCCAAGGATGGTAAGGAAGCTAGGTTGTAGAGATAATATTTGTAGTGTGTACTGCATGATTCCTGATGATGTCAAAATATTTACTGAACTATTAAAATGAGCAAATTTGCTAAATTGCTGTGATATTAGTGTTTAGTACAATAACGTGGAATTTATCTTATAGCTATCGGTACTATTTTGTTAATGTCATGATACAGACAACATGGAATTTTGATTTTGTCTGTATTATTCTTCAGTTCCATAGAGAAAACATGTAGTGCACTAATAAAACCTGCATCATGTATGTATCAAATTCGGATGAAAACAAAGGCAAGGAAGAATATTACACAGAGTTGAAGAAGCAACATTAAAGAGATAACAGGCAGGTAGACTGCATCTATTTCAGGTTAATTCTAGAAATTCACATTTAAATATTTTTGAAAGACTATAGAAAACATGTAAGAAAGCACCCTCAGCGATGGTATACCACAAGATTTTGACCAGTTCACAACATGTATGCACGAGTGATAGCGAGTGGATATATGAGGTGGCCTTTTCAAAATAGAGTGGTATACCACAAGATTGACCTGTTCACAACATATATGCACTAGCGATAGTGAATGCACAGAAGTGGACTGGTCATAATCACGTGGTATATTGTCGCTGGGTGTGCTTTAGTCCCCACTGACACAGTCCGGGGGACTTCTAGGTTTGGTTATGTCCGTGCGTCCGTGCATGCGTGCGTCCGTCCGTCCGTCCGTTCACGCAGATATCTCAGACATGCCCTGGTCAATTTCTTTTAAACTTTGCACAAGGATTTGTTTCACAATGCGATCAAATTTGGCCGCGTTAGGGGACTTTTTAGTTTTCACCTCCATAGACTCCCATGTATAAGGCAGTCTCCATAGACTCCCATGTATAAGGCAGTCTCCATAGACTCCTATGTATAAGGCAGTCCATAGACTCCCATGTATAAGGAAGTGCATAGACTCCCATGTATAAGGCCAAGAAAAATAAAAATTTAGTTTCTCATCGTATTCATATTTCAAAAAGGATGCAGCGACACAGTTTTTAGTCCCCACGGATGAAATCCAGGGGGCTTATAGATTGGGTCATGTCCGTCCATGAGTCCATCCATGAGTCCATCCGTTAACGCAGATATCTCAGATATTTTGACAAAATGTCACGTGACATTTGTGACCTTTGACCTCAAATATATAAATATATATGTCCATAAGTCAGTAACTACAAGTGCTACACCCTTCATGTATGGTATGATGGGACAGCTCATGACGCCACATATTGTACCTCATTAATTATGCACATATCTAATTTTGAGCGAGCAAATAGAGCTAGAGGTCTGAGTTTTGGTATATAGAGATAACTTAGCAATACAATTTTTTTGACAAAATTTCATGTGACCTCGGTGACTTTTGACCTCAAATATACATATTTGTCCATAACTCAGTAACCACAAGTGCTACACCCTACATGTATGGTATGATGGGACACCTTATGACGCCACATATTCAACCTCATTAATTATGTGCATATCTAATTTTGAGCGAGTCAATAGAGCTAGAGGTCTGATTTTTGGTATATAGCGATAACTTGGCAATACAATTATTTTGACAAAATGTCACATGACGTTGATGACCTTTGACCTCAAATATACATGTTTGTCAATAACTCAGTAACCACAAGTGGTACACCCTTCATACATGGTATGATGGGAGACCTTATGATGCTTCATACTGTACCTCATTAATTATGCATATATCTAATTCTGAGCAAGCCCATAGAGCTGGATGTCTGATTTTTGGTATATAGGGATAACTATAGGATAGAAATTTTTTGACCAAATGTAATGTGACCTCGATGACCTTTGACCTGAAATATACGTCTATGTCGATAAATACGTAACCACAAGTGCTATGTCCTTTATAATTAGTAGGATGGAAGAGCCTTATGACAACACACGCTTTACCTCATTAATTATGCACACGTCTAATTCTGGGCGAGGGAATAGAGCTAGAGGTCTTAGTTTTGGCATATAGGGATTAATTAGCAATACAATTTTTTTCAAAATGTCACGTGACCTTATGACCTTTGACCTTGATTATACATATATATGCATAACTCAGTAACCACAAGTTCTATACCCTCTAATTCTGATAGGATATTAGACCTTAAAATGTCACATCTTGTACTGCACACTGATTGGTCAGTGCATGTATACTGATTGGTCAGTGCATGTACACTGATTGGTCAATGCATGTACACTGATTGGTCAGTGCATGTACACTGATTGGTCAGTGCATGTACACTGATTGGTCAGTGCATTTACACTGATTGGTCAGTGCATGTACACTGATTGGTCAGTGCATGTACACTGATTGGTCAGTGCATGTATACTGATTGGTCAGTGCATGTACACTGATTGGTCAGTGCATATACACTGATTGGTCAGTGCATGTTGATTGATTGGACAGTGTATATCTACTGATTAGTTAATGCATGTACACTGATTATCAGTAAATGTTCTCTTATTAGTACTGATTGGTCGTTGCATGTTAATGACTGGTCAGGACATGTTCACTGATTGCTCAATAAATGTTCACAGATTGGTCAGCACATGTTAAAGGTATACAGTCACCTGTAATTTGAATTTGCCAATATATAGTCAAAGGGGCATTCCTCAGTATTCAAATTGCTCATGTGAGGGCGCTGTTTTTTAAAAGCCGCCACCTGCTTGAAATCTGTTGTTGGTTAGATTTTCTCTTTCCATGGTAACTGTGGCAAAATTGGAACAGGGACAGTATACCTTTAACTGATTGATCACTTTGTTTGCCCTGCAAAGCTACGTTGGTTCTATTTCAATGTTCAAATCACAATTTTAGACAGAAATGGTTAGTCTGAAAGAAATAGTTTAGTCATGACTTTATATGCATGTGATATATGATGCACACAAAATCAAAAAGTTTATGTAGTTGTCTTGCCAACGTTTATTGAGGTGCATAATGTTTCCATACTGACAATCATGTACCAGTAACACTCTTTTTCTAGTCATTATGAGATCAAATCATTTCCAGCAATTATCATCATTCAAGGAAAGTGAATCAACAGGTCCGAGAAACAATAAAAACACTGACAAAAGCAATAACGCAATCTCAAACCACATGAAAAGTGGTGGTACCAGGTGTCCTGAATGGGTATAAGAATACCCTGCTAGCATGCTACACCTGTCAAGATTGAACTAAAGTGACAAAGTAGTTCTTCGGTAATTCAGCTAATTGACAAATAATTGCTGTGAGTCGAAAATTACTGTATCTGGTAATTACAAAACACTGCAGCTAAAATCAGTGGCAAGTGTTGCTGCCATGGGTCAAATTTGAATTTACACACACTTACAGACTGAATATCAGAGATGAAGTTGAATTGTTTGAAAGAGCTATTTGTGACTCTGATTGTGACTCTGTCACTGCAGTAACCATTTATTTAGTCCAACAGAACTACCAATAGTGTATGTCAATTAATTTGCAATAATGCACAGAAATATGTAATTCATATGCAGTTTTGAATATTTGGTGCAGTATAAATTATTCAACTCTTATCACTGTGAATGTGATATTTTACGTTGTTGCTACTCATGAATATGGTGATGTGTAATTTAGGAGACAAGTCACTAGAAGATGATATGGTCTTAAATTTTTCGTGTTGAATTCTGGCTATGGTGAAAAAATAGGGTTTTGTGCTGGCATAAATGTGTGATCATCATGTTTGCTGTAAGATGGTACCAGAATAAGCTGGAAATTAATTCTATAAATTGAACACAACCTATCTGTTTTTCAAAACTTCCCAGATTGTTGAAACAATCATTATGCCAATGTAATGGGCAGCATTACAATAATATAACAATATCAGGTAAACTAGGGCATAGCATTCCTAAATCTTTGTAAAAAATTAGTAACCACTCAAGGTTCATGCATGAAATATAATGCCACAGAATGAGGAAAAATGTTTCCAAGGAGTGTAAAGTTTTCCCCAAATGTATGAGCTAGTTCGGACTTTTGCTTTTTGTTTCGGCCCTACCATAATCCCTAAGATATAATTGGTTTCTGAAACATAAACCCTGGAAATTGCTTGTCGTCTCAAGAAACACACAAACTCTGATAACATATCACTGAAACATATCTGTTTGATCCATTGTCGACATTCAAAGTTTATCTTATGTCTTTGATTCTATAAAATCAGTGAAAATGCAGAACAGAACTATCACTTCTACTGAAAACAGATGATGTGTACTACCGGTAGTATAGCCCTGATGCGAAGTCCATGCTGAAGAAATGTCACAATCATATCACATACAATTTTCTTGTTAATTTGTCACAGATTCCATAGATACTCTAATGACAATATTAAGCATAATGTGAATAAAAGTAAAGGTTTACAACATATTCCTGATAGTAACAGGTATGCTTATGTGATATACAACTGCTTTTTTCGATTTTGAGCTCCGCTGTCAGCGACGCGGAGCTTATCGTCCGTCGTCCGTCTTCGTCGTCGTCCGTCGTCGTCTGTCAACAATTGCCTTCTCCTCTGAAACCGCAAGTCCGATTGCTTTGAAATTTTATATGCAGTTCACTTTGGGTGACCTCACTCAAGTTTGTTCAAATGGTGGTGAAATTTGCATATTTGTATTTTTGGGGCACTTTTTTGGTGTTTTTGGTAAAAAAATGTTCTCCTCTGAAACCGCGTGTCCGATTGCTTTTAAATTTGATATGCAGTTTACTTAGGGTGACTTCAGTCAGGTTTTATTCAAATTGTGGTGAATTTTGCATATTTGTATTTTTAGGGCAATTTTTGTCATTTTTGGTAAAAAAATCTTTAAAAATCTTCTTCTTCAAAACTACCAGTCAGATAGCTTTGATATTTAGTACATATGTCCCTAGGGATGATCTATTTCAGATTTGTTCAAATTGTGCAGAAATATGCAAATTTGCATTTTTAAGGCAATTTTTGCCATTTTTGGTCAAAAAATGTATTTCTCAAGAAGTACTCAAACTGGTAGTTTTGAAATTTGGTAAACAGGTTTGTATTGATGAACTGAGAAATATATATTGAATTTCTGATGAAATGTGTAATTTTGTATTTTTGGGGCAATTTTTACCATTTTTGGTCAAAAAATGTGTATTTCCAAAACTACTCATCTGATAGCTTCGCAAATTTGGTATACAGGTTTCTACAGATCACCTTAATGATATTTATCGAAATTGTGATGAAATCTGCAATTTTGTATTTTTGGGGGCAATTTTTGCCATTTTTGGTCAAAAAATGTGTTTCTCAAAAAGTACTGGTCTGATAGTTCTGAAAATTGGTATAAAGGTTTCTACAGATGAGCTTAGTAATATATATTGAATTTCTGATGAAATCTGTAATTTTGTATTTTTGGGGCAATGTTTGCCGTTTTTGGTCAAAAAATGTGTATTTCCAAAACTACTCATCTGATAGCTTGAAATTTGGTATACAGGTTTCTATAGATGAACTAAATGATATTTATTGAAATTATGATGAAATCTGCAATTTTGTATTTTTGGGAGCAATTTTTTCCATTTTTGGTCAAAAAATGTGTTTCTCAAAAAGTACTGGTCTAACAGCTTTGAAATTTGGTATACAGGTTTCTATAGATGAACAAATTTGATCTTTTGAAATTATGATGAAATCTGCGATTTTTATTTTTGGGGCAATTATTGTCATTTTTGGTCAGACAATTTTATTCTCAAAAAACTACTCATCAGATAGCTTTGGTTGAAATGTTCTTAGGGATGATCAGATGTGATATATTCAAAGTATGATGAAATCTTCAATTGTGTATTTTTGCAGCTATTTTAGCCACTTTTTTCTGGCCACTGCATTGAGCTCTCAAAGATTTCCACCTTCTTCATCAACATGTGTCAAAAATATTTATTCTCTACATAAACACAGCGGAGCTATATCGGCCGCGAGGTCGCTTGTTTGTTAAAATGACACCTTCGTAATGCAATAAAACGTTGAAATTTTAATTGATAATCCATTTTATGGTTAATTAAATTGGATATCTGTTGATATAAAATACGTAACACTAGTCATTGGTGGAAGTGCGTATAAATGGTATTTGACCAGAGCAAGTTACCCTGTATATTGATAGAAATGGCCCTGTGCAGTTTCCAATAAACATGAGTGTATTTACTTTCACAGCCAAGAACATTTGAAGTCCCTAGTGCCAAAATGGCAAACATACTGCATTTTCTTGGCATATATGACTGGTTTTCAACAAATACAATATCTCTAAAATGCACCCCCCCCCCCCTTCCTGGAAGTTTAACCGATGCTTACTCATACATTTACTGTATGGAGCCACCTTTGCTAGAATCTAATAAGAGCGTATCACTTCATATAAGCAAATAAAACTCTTCACTACACTATGTTTCATTGCAGAAGTATGTCAAGTATCACTGAGTAAAATTTCAGGGGATTTTGAGCAACAGTGCCTCTCATGATTTTAGGTACCACTAAGCAATTGTTGATCAAAGTGAATATTAGAGTAAAAATGACTGAATACTTTACTCTATGTGATTGATCTCACCGAACTATTAATTTTCAAGTTCATATCCATAACGATAATCCTGTAGTATCATTGGAAAGAAGCTGGAACTGACCGCGAGTGATGGAACTTATTAATTGAATACGGAAGCATTGCTTGGCCTAACGGCCTAGCCGCTTATACATGAGTCTGCCGGTTGCTTTGTTAATGTCTCTGCCTGAGTTAGTCCTGTCTCCTGTGTTGAGTCTTGGTCACTCCACAAACGAGTGACCATGGTCCAAGTTGGTCTTTTGTGTGTATGTCCATTTATACAGTATCGTGGTTATGTCGGATACAGACGCCATAAAGAATGCAATAAGATGATATACAATACTTTTGATTTCTCTCCTGACGTTAGTAAAGATAGAAAAGTACAACTTATCACTTGCCCGTGTATGGCATGCTACAATTTTTTGTTTCAAACCCACGCTTTGAATAAATTAAGTTGATAACAACAGCTCAATATTATGAATGGTTGAAATACAATAGAACATTGTGGTAGTACACAGAATACATCCATGACAAAGATAAGTTGCCGAGTGAATTTTAAATGTGCAAACTAGTAAGACTATGTTGTCGATACCGTACAGGTATTTCATAGCGCCAGTATTGTTAGAGTTGCAAATTGAGAGGAATTCGAGGGATTTATCGCGTCCATGGCATGGACGTTATGTATCGAGAGTGCAAAATATTATGTTTCTTTGCGGCAATTTGGAAGATTATGACCAGGCGAGGTAATATCCGCTGGCTTTAAAGAAACATTGAAAACCAGGTGCATGCACGCTACGAGTACTAAAACCATTTAATTTATTATTTCTTCAAATGTTGTATGTAAATTCGTTTCTTTAATACTTTGCTCTAGTTTTTACGCGCGCATTATTTTGAGCAGTCAAGCAAAGTTTGCATCGGAATGAGAGAATTTCGGCTGCTTGAAATTTCAAAATATTAAGCTTTATCCATCAACCTATATCCTTCGATTTTTAAGCTCCAGCTCTCTATTTTTGCTGTGTATTGCTAACCGAGATAAGATTGTGCATTTTCATAGCAGAATGCCAGCGGTGAACTGATGCTTCATTCTGTTAGCATTTTGAAGTTTGTTGAAACACTCACAAACCGACAAATTACCATATCGTTAATGTTGAATTCGATTTGCATAAAAAATCACCATACTCATATTTCACATGATATCACCTTTCAACCATGGCAGAGTTGGTAAGTTGAAGAATGGGTTTATCGTAGCATAACTATTAAAAATTGAACTAACCTTTTTCAACCCGTATAACATCCAGGTAGACTTCCTTTGTTTCTTCAGGGATTTCTGCATCACTAACGATATGATCTGCATACGCTGATAACTTCTCAGTTTTCATCACCACTTCAGGATGGTTGGTGGCAAGGACTCGTGTCTCCGTCTTCACATCTACAAACTCACTGAAAATACTATTAAAATTACGTTCCTCTACTCTGTCTCCCTCAGCTATCATGGATTGCAAAATTTCCCTTCCTCGACCCCTGTCTCTATTCTGTGATCTTATAATCCCACTACTTATCGCAAATGTTTTGATCTTGGCCTCAAGATCTTCGTTCTTCTCTGTTATCTCGTCATCTGACAATAGACGTACATTTGCAACTTGTGTCAATTCAGAGTCATCTGCTGGTCTGATCTGCTCAAGCATCCTGATAGTATCTGTTAAAAACAACGATTTAAAAACAATATATGTCTATATTATTGATGATGGTGATGTTTACAGACTTCATATCTTTCACTCAATGTACTAACTACGTTAAAAAGCGAATGAAGAAACATGGAAATGTGTATGGTATGCACAGGATTGATGAATGGATGGATGCACATCAGTATAAAGCCGACAAAAGCTGGTCATTTACATACTGACACATGACAGTGAGGGCACTATCACGATTTGTGGCCTGCCCAGAGGATGGTGATCCTGACCAAAATATTGATGATGCCCTAGCCACCAAAAAGTATCTTTACACTATGAAAATTTGTCGGGTAAGAGTTCCTGGCGACTGTATTCTACGATGCATGTGCTCGCTTCGAACTTGCCTCTTAACGGCTAGCGCGTAGCGGGCAAGGGTCGAGGGTAATATCAAATCGAACCATTAATATCACTTTTGTGGAATGCTATGTGGCGGAGTTTTAGCCAATCACAAGATCAGTACTTTAGGTGAGGTGTTATAAATATATTTGTTGTTCCCATTGTGGGGTAACATACCTGTCGCCGACTCCTGTACAGGTCTTTGACGTTCCATCTGTCGCCTGTCTTCCTTTTCTTTCAAAAGCTCGTCAAGCATGGCTATCTGGCTCTCAGTTACGGTATCTCCCTCTCTTTGGAAAGATTGCAGGAGATATCTGGCCTTATTCACTCTTCGCGGTGAGCTCTCTGTCTCCTTTGCCTCTATATGTTCCGATTGATCAGTATCTCGTTGCTGTAGAGGATCCTGCGAAGCTAGTCCTACATGTACAGATAGATGAATGTAAATAAACTCAGTGCGGGAACAGGTGAATGAAGATTAAGGCAAATGAATGTTGGTAGTTTTATAATAGATATTTCGATATTCAGACCCCTACAGTACATAAAGACAAGCCAGGTTTGGCAAACATAAACCAAAAGACAGACTTGTTGAATCATGAAATAGTTTCTTTTCAGTTGGTGCAGAGTTTATCGCGGGTAAAATTGATGTGCACTGTATTGTGGTTTCATTATCAACCATAGCTTTAGCTGCATATTGGACATCAAACAGTCTTCTTACGTTTTATTGAGAATAATAAGAAATTTCCAGTTACTCCATATTACTGCAAACAACGTGAAGATGTGAATGCGTACAGCAGTCACAGCAATACAAAATTTAAAAATGCGTTGAGGTATTAAATAACACCATAACCTACACAAAAAGGGTAAAGAATGTGTAGATATTGCATCATGTGCATATTTACCATATTTTTGGATCAGCTCCTGTCTACACAAGAAATATTCTTCATAGTCAATGGTTACGTCAATCGCCAGGTAAAATGCCCCGATTTTATCAAGGAGTTCATCAGACAGGAATTTGTCTTCCATCATATCTTGTAGTTTACCATTCTTGTATTTTCTCATCAGGCATTCCAGCGCATCCAATGACTGACAAGACATCGTATAGGAAATACTTCCCTGGCCTATATCCGTCACTTTGATCCCATTGTGTTGCTCGTCAAGTGTCTGACCAACTTCTTCAGTCTTCTCCTTGACTTCATCACTTTCATAGAAACCTCTTTCAACCTCCTCAACTGTTCTTCCTTGCTCAGGAACGACTTCACTTACTCGAACCCTAGCCTTAATGTCTCCTACACAAGTTAGAGGATACAATTTGTTTCAGCTCAAAATACATCTAAACGCTTATGGGAACAGGAGTCAATTTAACTTTTAATCTCAACACACAAGACAAAAATCTAGTGCATTGAGATCAAAGGTTCAATTGTTTCAATTGACAGTAATCAGCTGCCAGCACAGATGAATTTCCGTGCAAAAAGGAAACTGATGGTAGTCACTGAAGCTGACTCTTAAGCGATATTAACACCCTGCATTGTATGAAAATCTTATGCAATTTTCAATAGATAATATTATTTGTAAACAACCTAATTAACACGGTACATACCTGGTTCACGTTCCTGTGATTTGTTATTTCTGGATATTTTGTGAGAGTCTTGATTTTGGCTGGTTTCACCGTCTTGATAACATGTAAATAAATAAATATATAAATCAGAGTTTTCTTTCTCACTAGGAAAACTATTAAGCGATCATTATGTGCTACACCAAGTCTTCAACAAAGCTAGTTTATAAACCAAAGGTGTCACAATTTAGACTACAATCTTCGCACAGCTGGAGTACAATACAACATGTTCACTCTAGCCCTCAATGGTAAAAACTAACTCAAAGCGATGACTTTATATATTTATGAATTATATACATATATATATATATATTATATATATATATTTATATATATAATTCATATATATATATATATATATATATATATATATATATATATATATATATATATATATATACACACAATTCATTTATTCAGTCGAAAATAATTTCAGCTCTTGGTGCATAGCTGTGTTAGTTGACAAAATAGCGGATGAATAAATTTGCACACGTCCACTGATCTTGGTGTATATTTTCTGTTTATTCTGTTGGCAATTTTGACACAACTTTTCGTCCTAAAAGAAGGACTTCATCAGGTTGAAGATGACTACAAAAGGAGGATACAGACAAAAACAGAACAACGTAAGGCTAGTGTTGATCTTCATTAAATGCTGAATGTACTTTATAGGCTGAGTAAATTAGAAAGTTACAAAAGATATAGGGTATGACAATTCTTACCATTTATGTGTGGCGCAGACGGAAAGAGGCAATTCAATTGTGTTTCTATTGAAAATCTTCTGAAGTTTAGACCCCTTTAAACACTTTCCAAGGGGATCTGAACTTCACGCAACAATAAGTAACATAATTTGATGGGAAAAATTACTGATGTGTTCTCAGTTATACATAACGACCATTGTAAAATTTTCAACATAAAGTGAACAAATTTTTGCACAATTACCTTTTGTTTTGGTAAGAGGGGGCTGTGTCTGTAAGGCAGCTTTGTATTTCTGCTCTGTGTCACGCTCAATCACCTTAAAAAAGTCGTTGTTAATATCCTCGAGCTCTCGTTTCACCTTGCTCTTCATTTCCTTCTTGATGTCCTTGGCCTGTTTAAGGGCGATCTCAAACTGGCACAGGAATTTCATGATATGCTTCGCCAAAACATCGGAACTGTTCATATCTACGACGAGCCTTTCTTCACGGTCAGGTAAATGTTCCTCGATCAGTTCATGACTTTGAGAATCCCGAGGAACTATAATAGGAACGCCAGCACACATGGCGGCCAGCGTTAGGTTGACATAATGTACAGAAGATGGAGGAACAAGGACCAAATGGGATTGTCCAAGCTCATCGTTCAATTCTTCAGCTGATGGCATTCGACGCAGTATGACCTTCAACTTCGAATGAGGATTCAGAGTCTTTATAATATCGGAATCACCGCGCTTTGGTACTCCGAAAATTTTCCATTTAAGAGGTGATTTCCCAACCTTGTAGAACAGATCTGCAACCGAGTTCATTGCCTGCACGATAGCACTGTCACTTTTCAGATTCTCGAGTTCATCTTCTTGAAATAACGACAGAATTTGCACTGTTGTACCTTTCTTGACAGGCCTTGGAGAAGGAATGTCGAAATAATCATCATCTACCATTTGAGTTAATCTGTAGTGTGTTATCTTCGGAGGTTTTCGATACATTGTCTCATACTGTTCGAAAATGCTACTCCCAACAGAAAAGACGGAGGTTGCCGCTTTGCTTTCTTTTGGTATGTTTTTGCGGCGAACCTCAAGCTCTGGGATGACGCAACTTGCAATCACTGGGGTAATGAGATCTTTATCATATAGATTGATCAAGTAGAATGCTGCTCTCGGGAAGACATCCTTTTCAATTTTGAATGCGGCGTCGGAATTTATCATTCCAAACCCGAAAACGAATCTAACATTTGCTAGCTCCTTCAAATTAGGAAAGTAATCTTCATGGCGATACAGCCAATCAGCATTGGGTGTTTCACCTCTTGACTTGAACTTTGGAATTGGAGATGGTGCTATGAGCTCAACGCCATATTCTTTAGCTTCCTTTATTTCTGCTTCTGTAGCTGTGAGGGCAGTGCAATACACTGATAACCCTAATTCACGGAGAAGTTGGATTAATAGATGAACAGTATCTGTTACTCCTCCTTGGATTGGCCCTCCCCAAGTATGACTGAGGATCAAGGCCTTATTTCCCATATGTTTCCTGTAGAAGGGCAAGAAAACACATAAATGTTTGTACTTAACCTTGTTAGATGACATTGATACTACTAGTGATTTAATGTAACTCAAGGTAAATAAACAATGTTAAAGGTATACAATCACCTGTAATCTAAATATGCCCATATATGGTCAAAGGCGTTCCTTGGTATTCAAATTGCACATGTAAGGACGCTGTTTTTAAAAAGCGGCCACCCGCTTAATATCTGTGATTGGTTAGATTTTCTCTTTCCATGGTAACTGTGGCAAAGTTGGAACAGGTGACAGTATACCTTTAATGTTCGGGAGATCTTCTGACACAAAAGTCTGTTCTGGGCAATATACAAGCCATAGGTACAGTGTGAGCGGTTGTTTATTTCAATAACAGTCAATGTAGATGAATGGTAGCATATTATTCCGTGCATTTACGATTATAGATGGTTCGTTTACAAAACAAAGCATCCAAATGGACTCGAAAATGTACAGCTCCAAAAATGGTAATATTATCAACACATTTGACTCTATTATGTTAACATTTTTGTTCTTGCTAAGTTTTATAACCTGCCATGGATTTTCAGTATGCAAAGCGCAATTTAATCCCCACAAACTTATTTCATTTTGAAAATTAAATCATAAATAAAAAATGCTTAAACATACAGCTGGTGAGGATTTAACATTAAAAAGATCCAAAAATACTGAGTATCTTTACAACTATCCGACGGAAATCCGAGAAGCAAGCAGAACATTTTTCATGTGATCAAACGTCTACTGCTTTGACATATGTGGAAGTCCAAAAGTGATTGGTACTGCATTGAAAGTATTCAGTGTTCGAGGATAGATAAATATTGAATAGTTTAGGCAGAATCTTAAATAATTCCCGTAGATAGTGACTTGCAATTAGCGATGAGGATTGTGTCGTTAGGGAGTGGAATGGTGGAGAATTAAGATTTATTTTACGGTCTCTACTAAAAATTCAAGTTTCGTGCGAAACTGCCACGACCATGCACCGCAGAACATACACTGTTACAAACGTTTGGACTTTATGCAAGGTTTTGTAATAAAATCTTAATTGGCAGTGCTTTTCATGTAGATAAGAATATCAGCTTATTTATATTGCGGCTATGTTAATTTTTCATAGGAAGGCAAGTAGGAAATAGAAAATCCGTTTTGTTTAGAGATTACAAACAAAATCAACCGTCTGCATTCACCAATTGTGTAATATTTGACCCTTTTGCAGTTATGCACTACCACAAAGAGGTCAATAAAGGGACTTTGCCCCTACAAAGAAATTACGGCCGTAAACATAAACTGACCAGACTTGTCGGACAATATACCTCAGGGCGCATTATTAATTCAGTGTCAATTTCCGAAAAAAACATTGTGATTCTGCCAGAAAGAATCATTCTAGTTTACGGCTACATAGCATAAGAAATACTCGAAAAACATCTGCATAGCTTGAAGGTATAGAAACACCCAAATATTTCGTATTTTGACACAATGATTACTATCAACATTGAAAACATTCCTATGTAGTCATGATAAAACTCTCGATTTGATCTCTCGCGTGTCGTTGATGTCCTCAACATTTAAATTGGCTTACTTTGGCTTTTGTTCCTCTTCTGTCTTCCTTCGTTTTCGTTTCGATGTACATGGACTTGAAGGAGGGCTGGTATCCTCACATTGTTTTTCTGGCTTGGCTTCAGTGCCCTTGTCGTCCTGCGGGTGACCTGTGGCAAATGCAGACGGCCCCATGGCGTTAACACGCGCAATGGCGGCGTCGGTGGCAGCCGCAATTCGCCTACGATCACGTTCACTGTACTCACGGCCATCGTCATCGCCTCCCCTTTGACTATGACGTTGTGTACTTAACATGATGCTCGTGAATTCTGATAAATTCTCTGGAGAACGCAACACGCGAGTGCTTGTCCCGGCGTCAGTGTTCTGGGCTGTACATACGTTGGCGGATGTCACTAACTCGTTTGAAGTTAATATTTATACAAAATTTATGACTCACTAAAATGCAACTTTTCAAAGGACCATGTTATGCGTCAGAGCGTCGAACTATCTCATTTGGCTTGTTCCCGTCATTGATGTGAAATTAAATTATCAATGCAGTATTAAAAGTATACTTTCAGAAACGAAATAATGATGATTTCGTAGACTCACACACATTTCGCGGTACCACCTGGCCATGTTGACGATTGATGATGATGATAGTGATTGTGACTGCTTTTGTTGTTGCTGCTGAATTTGTTTTGATTTTATGTAATCGGCGTTTTACCAAACTTTTAATTTGTCTTTGAAAATTTTCTATACACCTCTCAGAAATATCACAGACGGAAGTCTCCATAACTTTTGCCTTGGAAGCGTGATATGTTCACAGCACACACAGGCAAGCTAACCTGTATGCAGTAGCAGTCGTGCCATATGTGTAGACTCTGCATAATGAATAATTATATTTCAATACATTTAAGAAAGACAGTGAACAACGTATTTCAAAAAAGAAGCTTGTTAAGCTGCAATATTTTCAAATTAGAATTAATTGGCAACATATGCATTGCCTTGAACCACATGGAAAATTTTCGAATATCAATTCATAAACAGAGTAATGATGTGACAATATCATGTTTACTGCATTTAAACCTTGACACTGGTGAATTTGCGCTGGCCAATTCATTTGTTTATTTAAAACTCCATAAAGATATCACAGCAAATATATATCGAAGCAAATTCGATATACAAGCGCAGACTTTTATAAAGGTCAGCTTCAACCAGCAGCAGTCTTATCTGTGTTTGTCAGGAGTGGGATTGGTGATCTGTCGTAATTCTTGTACAAATACCGGAGAATGATGCTCCAAACGATAAACTCAGACGAGAAGTGAATTAGAAAATAAAGGCAACACACTGCAAATCTCGTAAAAAGTGTTTTTTGGATTATTGCCAGTGATGAAAAGGGTAGCAATTGCAGTGCCAGTGCTAGCAATTGTAGCCAATGGGCTGTGCGTCGGCCGGCTTTTTCTGACGTGTTGCTTGTGCAGCGCCGTCCCGTGTCTACAGGCCGGCGCTGCACTAAGCCAACACGTAAGAAAAAGCCGGCGGTCAGCCCGTGGACAGCCTACCATTATTGCAGCTATATATGTCAGTGCGAAATACGAGCACTGTGAATCATTGACTCAAGTATATGTTTGGTGGACAGCAATTTTCGTGTACACTACGCTGTGCCGACATAGGTTAATGACGACAAAGTCGAGAAACCCATCGATTTGATGGTTAATATGGATTTGGCTCTAAATAAGATGCATTTTCGCTCATAAGTATCTAAATTATTCAGAATTATGCCCGTCGACACAAGTTGGCATAACTCGCCGAAATGAGGAGACCCTGGTAGCAGCGATAGAAAACAAACATCAGACGTGAATGGTTACATGCAAATTATAGGCCCTGGTATCATCATAACTCTGTTGTTTAGTGAGAGAGGAATTCTTGGCTACAGTTCAATGCCCACGTTATCAGTACCGTGGACTGAGTGCTACAAGTCATGTGAGGTCATGAGATTGGGTCTGTTTGCCTTGTCGTCAATATCACAGTGATAAATTATAATATACTTCTGCTTTGCATTTGTATAGGTCAAATCAGGTCAGACAGCTGTGTCTGATACCTAGCTAGACGGGTACTTTAACAACTGACCTGAGATTTCACGAAGGGTATGAATCGATAATTAATCGAACCAGTGCGTTTCGTACGTAGTGTTTCTCATGATTGGCTGGGTAGAGTGAGATACCATGGCTCTGTTAACTGGAAGACTTAATACCAATTACGTCATTGGTGTTCCAGCCTATTTGTAAAACACAGCTTCTTGCTCTACTTCGGAACAATATCGAGATGCCTATTGTTGGACAAAACCTGTATGCCTGTATAGTGATATGGTATTGGTCAAAGTGGAATTTCAGTCCAGATTTGAATACATTTTTTAACTGCAACACGGCATGTTGTTGAAATTGCGTTGTACTTCAACGGCAACGAATTAGCATTTTCCATCAGTTTATTTTATTTTTGACAAAGTTAAGCGAGAAGGGGAAGACAATTTATTTATGAACAAAATGAATTAAAAGATGATGTTTTCTGCAATTAAATGTCTGTTTAAGGATAAATACATCAGGGGTATCTAGAGGATTGATTTCTCTTAAAGTGTCTATCAGGAGCAAACAGCAAATCTATTCCTGCAGAAGCTCTTTGTAAGAAATTATTTTCAGCGGATCCACATTTCCCATCAACTATCAGTAAATTGGCCAGGCAGGCAATTTTCTCTCATCATTAGCTGCCGAGAAAGATAATTTTCTTGGTCAACAGGCAATATGAATAAGGTCCAGGGCGTAATGGGCGAACTTTGGAAAGTTTCAGCTTTTTTCAAGAGTTCTGCTAATTGGCGGCAAACAATTTTCAGAAAAGCGATCGCAGTTTCAACTTTTGTTGTGAGGACATTTCTTTCCGAAGTGGATCGCGGGAGGAGTTGCAAACAACGATGATCTTAATCTTCCAAATTTTAAGAGTACATAAGAAAAGCGTGAAGAGGCATGTAGATCACAACAATGTACATGATGTCACAACAATTCCGCGTCATCGAGACCTGAAAAAAAATGGCGATTTAATTTCTACATCGCATTCACTAAAGTTGTTTCCGTTTTATTTTCATGTTTATGTGACAATATTTTTTTTCAGATCAAAGAAGTAACATACAAATTTTAACGTACCATGTATGAAATAAAATATGCAACTAAGGTAGTATGCATCTCAAAAGTGAAAGACTTAAACTGTTGCTAACATTTCCCTCGAGGAATCTTTCAGGCCTACTCTTTCAAAACAAAGAATAAAAATATGGTGGAAAGCGTGTAAATGTTGGTACTCGGGAAGCGAACCAAATGTACTGATAAAATTTGACTTAAAAATTGTCGCCATCCCTATGTTTACTGTATGAAGAAAAATAAATTTTGTATTTTCGATAGACTAAGGGCTTCAAAATGAGTCCACACATGTGATAGATCAGAAAAGTATTCGAAAAGTTTGAGAGTCTGAATATCTATCCAAATGGCGCATCCGTAACACATCACGTATTAAAAACCTTGACGTTTTACGCTCCAGCTCTCTGTAAAAAGTTCATTTTTGACACTATTATGGATGGAAAAGAATACTTGTAGGTATTATACTTCTACACTGCCCATTTTCCAATTCAATTATTATATTTACTGATTTACATACTTTTTTATTTTCAACTCCTCCTACAATAATTATTGTAATATTAAGTGTTAGTTTGAAATTCAATATTTTTCCAACATATTTTTAAAACATCTTTCCAGATACTCTTAGCAGCTATACAATCCCAATAAAGATATTTATAAGTATCATACGCTTTACATGGATAGCGCAAAGAACACTTTCTAATCTTACGACTATAGAATAATTTAAGACCATTTTGCACTCTAAGGGATCATAAATTTCCAATGAAAAGAATGTAACTTTGTTTATTGAGTAGTTTTCTTAGCTAGTACACACAACTTGCTTTCATCGAAATTACATTTACACTCCATTCCAGGATAACTGAAAGTGCACTGTAGTGAAGGCTGACTAAAAGAGAGGCAGGACTTGACAATTAATCAAGGCATGCTGACTTTATTATCTATCAATACCAAATGTTACTCGTATGTACGGCTCCGCTATAGAAACACTCGTATTCGATGACAATAAATAAAAATGGCCATTGGATTACATACTAGTATTTGTCATATGGCCAATTTTTGTTACTTTCGTTTGATATACATTCAGAAAATTATTGTCACAGATTGCTACAGTATCATTACGATGTGTGTTTTATTTTCGCGGATTACTTTCTTTTGGTGAGTAAAACGGCCCATTACCAAGGAGATATGCAGATAAGGTATGTGTACTTTCAGTCATAAAATTCTCTAAAGTCAAAATTTTGATACAACGAATCACGCCTATGCCAATCAGACATATCGATTCAGTCACGTGTACTCGGTAATCAATCATTGTCTCGAGCTATTGCGACCACTGGCGGGCAGGGGGATTTCACCGTTGTAGCCGGATTTGATGTCCACTGTGTGCCTTACTACCAAGTACACGATCTTATTTAGTAACATTGAATAGTGCGCGATTACAATTGAAAAGTTGGCAAAAGGAATTTACTCGTCTTGGCTTGCTGAGAGGTGCATAGGATCTCGATTTTTATTAATTTCAAGTAGTTAATTCACGAAGACATGAGCGTTTGTTGTAAACTACGTAGTCTTTATTTCTAGGTTATCAAGCCTTACAGGTGTCTTCGCCATAGATATGCTTCTCCAATGTCTATGTGTGTCTTGATGTATTCTTCAGTCATTCTGTCCTTCTGCCCTGTCCACTTCCTTGTATTGTTTAAGCATGGAGCTTTAAACCTTTAACACTTTAAAAGTGTGATTTGAATCCGGGGCTCGAAATTAGCGGTAGTCCAGCATCCACAGACTACCAACTTTTCCTTTCGGTCTACCGCAAAATTTGAAATGGTAGCCCGCATGGACTACCGAAGACCAGGACATAAAATTCAGTCAATACTTGGCGTGCCATATCCGGTCATTACTTTGGGACGAGCTAAATTTTAGTCAAATCGAGTTGGACACAGTAAGGCCAGACTACGACTTTGTAATGCGACTTACAAAGACACCCTGCGGTGGAACTTTGCAACAAAAAAGTTTCAATGTCTCAACTGATGTAATTGGATGACAGGCACAGGAAATGAGGGCTAATTAAAACGCATTTTCATTGTATTTTGATCATAATGTATGTCTCCTTCCTACAGAGAGCCAATGGTCTATGTTTTACAACTGTAGCAGTATGTCTAGTCTCGATGTGCCCAGAAGGTCATGCTCGTCGTCATGAAGACTGTCAAAATTTCAACACAACTCTGAGAATGAAACGTGTTGTCAATAGGTCACCAAACTTTTGAGTATCACTGTTGTCCATTAGGCTAAAAAGACCGTTTCCGATCACCGCGTACATCATTTCAGAACCTGCGCGTCACGGCATTTTTGGGGATTACATGCTAATCAGTGAAGCTATCCTTTATATCCCTGTTTGCATGTCAAAAACTGCTAAACAGAAAACAGAAGTATTATGCAGCCAGTGATAATAATAATAATAATAATAATAATAATAACTTTATTTCGAGAGCCAGCTCAGAGAAGAAAAGTATAAAAAATAACAACAACAAAAGTTACAATCGATTGAAACAAAAAAGTCACAGCAAACCAAATAAAATGCCAAAATAGCAATACGACAAAAATGGGAAACCAAAGTTAATGATTAAAATACTGTGGACATTTTCCACCATTTACTCTCTCTTCTAATATAATGAGACATGACTGCACTTATCAAGGTATTAATACTCCTGTTAAGTCTAATGTAAAAACGAGCCCTCATAGCCCGCTGCTTACTTTCAAATGTCGAAATGCAGTTCTGCACAAAAGTATCACTAATGCTTATTCGGTTTCTGATATTTAACAAAATTCTGAAAGAATTATTATACGCAACACGAACATCACTCAAATTCTGTTTGGTGTAAGAACTCCATAAATGTGAACAATACATTGAAGAACAATAACTTTGAAAGAGGGTAAACTTAACTTTAGTGGAACATTTACAAAATTTACGGATCAATAAATTCGCTTTAGAGTACAAAGACCTCAATTGTCGCCTGATATCATTATTGTCATCACCCGATGAATTCAGAATTACACCCAAATAACAGTGTTTGTCGACAAATTTCAGAATGGTGTCATTTAGGTAGACATTGGGAAAACGTGAGATTTTACAACGTAGTGGTTTAACCAACAAACATTTCGATTTTTTAGCATTAAAGACAATGTCATTATTAGCTGCAAAGCTACAACAATGTTTGATGAGTACATTTAGTCCTTTAATCGAAGGACAGATAAGGACAATATCGTCTGCATACAACAGATGATTTACACATTTTCCAGCAAGGAAACACCCGGTTTTGGTAGAGTCTAGCTGATTACTAAGATTGTCAACATATACTGCAAAAAGCCAAGGTGAGAGTATACCTCCCTGTCTGACACCATTATACACTGGGAAAGGGTCAGATAAAATATGACCCCATCGAATACGAAATTTCTGGTGTCTGTACCAGTACAATAACAATCTAATTAAATACATTGGAACAGATCTGTTGATCAGTTTATGGAATAACGTCCAATGGTTAATTCTATCAAATGCCTTTGTGGCATCAAGAAAACACAGGACCACGGGACTGTTATGCCGGTTATAAAAGTCAATAACTTCTTTTAGAAGGAAAATACACATATCTGTTGAATGATTTTCTTTAAAGCCGAATTGATGGTCACTTGTAGTAAGATGATGCTTGCACCTCTCCAACATGATAATTTCGTATAATTTGGAAATAGACGTAGTGATGGCGATAGGTCGATAATTATTAGAGTCAGTAATATCACCATTCTTATCTTTTAAAAGTGGCACCAATGTAGTGTCCAGCATTCGAGAAGGCAAAAACCCATGAACATGAACGGAGGATAACAGAATTGACAAGAGTGTACTCAGACGTCTATGTGCATATTTTATGTGTTCAGAGGCAATGGCATCTGGACCAACAGCCTTGCCAACAGTGAGCCTGTCAATGGCCTGCATAATCTCAGCAGGTGTGACCATCATTTCATTTGAAAAGTGAACATTAGACACACTTGTTTGTACAAAAGATTCGCTGTCGTTATTTGAAACGCTTGACAAAAGCCCAGAAAAGTGGTCACGCCACATGTCTGCAATATTTTGGTGCCCGTTACACCCTCCAACGGACGATGAAAGTGTTACAGACTTTTTAGAACCCACATATTTCCAAAATTGTCTCTTATCTTTACAATTAAAAGCGTCAGAAATCTGATCAGCTCGTATTTGGTCTTCGTTTTGTCTACAACACTTCAAAATATATTTAAATTTTGCACGAGTTTTCCTCATAATATCAAAAATAGGTCCACATCTAGGTTTCTGGTTATCACGCCATAGAATAAATGCATCCCGAGCCAGATTGTGGTAATCCTTCACATGCTGATTCCAACCAGGTACACATTTTGTATTACTTTTGTACTCTGAATGTAGACTTTCAACAGCAGCAAGACGTAAAGCGTTCACAATTTCATTGTACAATCCATCTATAGCAGATGTATGGGAAGGATTATTACAGTGAACATCATGGCATCCAAACACCTGGCTTGAGATTTTGATTTTACTGAGTTTGTCACCTGTTAAAGAGTGATATTTTGACAGAGAATAATTATCCAAAGAGGACCATTTAATATAACCAGTTTTGTCAAAATGGGACTTTGTCAATTCATACTTCTGAAGGTCATTAAGATTACAACACACATTTATAGGAAAGTGATCTGACCGTATGTATTGATGTAAAATGGAAATATCTGTGATGGTGTTGTGGGCAGTTCCCTATCTCCACTGCGCAGTGATGTTTCGTTGGATATAGTTGTGGAGTGGTCGCGAGGGCCCATAAGATGGGGCCTCGTATACTGCGCAATGATGATGTATGTGCGACTCACGGTACCATGTACCCAGCTAGTCCCTGTAAAGGGTGGGTGGGTGGGGGTGCTGCACCTGCTCCGCCGTGTGATGTGACACCTGGATCACTGGGTATCCCCCTTTTATACGTATCTCATGAATATTAATATTTACTCAACCAATCACAGCACAGTGGAGATAGTTCCCTATCTCCACTGCGCAGTGATGTTTCATTGGATATAGTTGTGGAGTGGTCGCGAGGGCCCAATCGCTTCCACCCTACGTTTTAGTTTATTCCATTGCCTTCCTCTCCAAATCTCATCAAAACAAACCCATCAACAAACATAACTAAACATACTAAGGCAAGCCCAGGAATCAGTTTCTCATGAATCATTTTATTTGACTGGTTAATCATTTCAAACTTCTATCTGGGAAATTCCTTCCTCTCTATATACATTTGATATCTCACACAGTTTGATCAGCTCTGATCGTCATAAAGAAAGGATGAATTACAAGGGTGGAAAAGCCTGAGACACACCCGTCAATTCATTACTTGTGGTGAACACCCTCTGTATTTCGTCAAAAGAGGCAACGCTCAAAGTACTTGCTGTCGATGAGGGCAGCATTACCTTTGAAAGTTGTGTATAGTATGATGCCGTTTGTGGCCTTTTCCATCCGACATGTTGCATGATTTCATCATGTGGGGTACCTGAGAGCGCTAATGCAATAGCACAAGAACTACGAAATCCATGTATGGTTTCACCCTGAAATATATCCAACTTTTGCAAGTAAAGTTGCAGTCTTGCATTCGCTGCATTTGTCGTAATTGGTGCATTAACAATTTCCCTTTCTTTATTGGTAGATCGAAAAAGAAAACCTGGTGAAAGGGTCACCCCCATAGACCTACTCATGTCAACATATTGATGGATGGCTCTGACCGGGCATAAATGAACATCGGTGTTGGGTAACAGTGCCACAAGCCGGGCAGTCCCGTCTCTCAAAGTCTTCCCCCAAACATGATTAAGAAGTAGGCCCCCATTTGACAATGTTACTATTTCTTCTGATTTTACAGATATCGCCAAGTCAGTCATTCGCACGATCTCCCGTAAACATGAGAGCAAGAATAAACGCTTTATCTCTCAGCATAATAAAAGCATGAAATGGGCTTGAACGCAGACAAGTCTGAATCTCCATGTCGATGTAGGAAACGACCTTCCGAACTTTCCCTACAAGTATTGGGGTTGCCTGTTTAGGTACAAGATTTAGCTTCAGTTGCTCTTCAGTAACAAACTTCAAGTAATCTTTAACCATCCTACTGGCGGCGGGATTTCCTAAACCCAGTCGAGGGTCCCACTTCCCCCCTCTACCCACATCCTCAAATATCGTTCTTATCTGTCCTATATATGAATCTATTGTTTTGAATGCTAATCGACTAGGACAGTCACATGATGTTACCCCAGTATCGCAATCCTCTTTATGGAGTATTGTCCGTCCATCCTTATCTTTCCATATGAGAAAACGTAAAATATCTTTAGGAGAGGCCGCAACAATGTGTTTGGGTGGCGTCATGCCCTTCAGGAAATCTTCCATTTCCCTCCAGAGGCGTGTTTTCCTTGTATTGTATGGTTTTGCTTGAACTGCCGTGGTCACCTGCAACAGCCGCTCATCAATATTATCTATATCAACGGCAGGAATCACTTGTCCCGGTGTACTTTCATGTCTGGGATTACATGCATACCCACACTGTTGACAAAAGTTGTACCCGACGTCATTTGGGTATTCACATTCTGGGCAATGAACTGCTGGTAACCAGAGTCGCGGCGCTCCTACAGAAGGGGCCTGGAAAAAATAAACCAAATTCTACTAATCCCTATATACATAACACAAAAGAAATATCTCAACACAGTAGATATACCCACACAATAAGGGACACAAATAATCATCGATCCTTGTCGTTGATCATCGATCAGCGTCATTTGCTATCTGCAGAGGGCGCTCTTCTCCAATGCACAGATAGGTATAATCCTAACGGAAATCTAAACGAAACGCGTACATATCATAAAAGGCCGACCTTGGCACCCATCCCCCCTCTCGTGTTGGGACTTCAAACGCCACTTCCCCTGCTTTAGCCAACCTTACCCAGCCAATAGCCCTTTTTTCAATTAGCGGCCACCAATATTTCCTAGGGCATGTCTTTGGGACAACAATTGTGACTAGCGCTCTGTCTTCCTCTAAGAACTTCAAGACCGGACCAACCAGGAAAAAGGGAGGGAAAACGTAACAATTATGACCCTTCGTCGTTTGAACAAACATATCAACTCCACTGGATTCTGGAGTTTCCCATGGTGTGAAATGTTTCAAAGGCACCCCCAACCTATCGTTTTGCGCATTGGAATCAAGGGCCATTAAGTCAAGGGAATGTCCATTTGGCCCACCAAACCGTGTTTCTACAGTCTCCCACAGATGCGGAAGGAGTCTTGCATCTGATGACGACAATTTCCGCGAAGGGCGATCAGCCGGATTTTGATCCGATCGTACATAGAACAGCTTGAGGAAAATATCGAGACCTTCTACCGTATCAAACAATTGCTTGGTGGCTTCATTGAGATCAAGACTACGGCTACCCAAATTTTCCCAGCAACCAATGAGAGCTGTGCTATCCACCCGGGCAATTACCCGCGTATCGCGAACCCGATGACGTAGGGCTTGGAGGACCTTAACCAGCGCCAATATTTCCTTATATGCGATGGATTTGCTAGCTATACTATTTGGCCAATAATCGCCTATCTTTTCCGAGCTACCCTCAATTTCTATCACGCCTCCCCAGCCTGTCAGTGAAGCATCTGATGCTAGAGATATAGAGATGTGTTTCTCTGTTTTCCATCGTACCCAATCTTTACCCTGATCAATACGTTCCCATGATTTAATCTCGTCTCTCAGTTTGCCTGTTAAGGGAATTTTCCCTCTAGGCGCTCTATCTGCCTGTGCCATATGTCTGATATGCAACCTGGCGCCCGGAAAGACCAAACGAAATGCCATACATTTCCCTAAAAACCTCTGTATGGTCTTCAGTGTGGAGTGTGGCTCTCGTAGTATATTCTCCCTCAAGTGCGCAAATTTCTGTTTTTTAACGTCAGAAATAGCAAACGCACAACGGATTGTATCAATCAAGAAGCCAAGGAATTCGAGGACCTGCACAGGTATAAGTATACACTTATCGAGCGCAATGAAATACCCCAGGGAGGTAGCCACATAACACATAATGTAGCAGGCCG
>LD342971.1:3611-15793 GCA_001465055.1 Ptychodera flava | reverse complement strand
CACATACTTTGCGTTCGATGCTGGTCATTACACGCCAGAAGTCCAATATACGGCTACGCCATTTAAATCGCAGTTACTGCATTATGACTCTCCCTTCACATGCTGCTAAAGCAAGGCCATGTTTCCCTGTCACACATTATTGACAATCTTTGCGTGTCAAACCACTCAGGGGACACCAAATATCATTTCCACCGTGTCAAACCATCACATGGGACACCTATATAAGTATAATGTGTCAGACCACCTCGTGGGACACCTATCCGCTACTCAAACCACGTGTCAAAACCCCATTCAGGCGACACCAGCGGTAACCCGTGTCAAAAACCCATTCAGGCGACACCAGCAGTCTCCTTTTATGTACATCCTATTGTCAGCCAAAATTTCCACGTAATAGGCTCACATTCAAGTAAATCTCGTGGCAGAGTAAAGTTGTGCAATGCAATTACCCGTTGGCAAATAGTTCCGAAAAATTTTACCGCAAAATGTGCAGACTTGCTGTACAATATCACCTGTGGTCGTGCAAATTCCAAAACGTGCAAAGAAAAGAAAAAAAGGAAAAAATTCCATAGCACTTTACGTCTTGACAAGCTCTCATTCCAATCACAGCTTCCATCCGTTGTATCCTTGTACTGGCAAGTACACGTTGACAACTTTTTTTTTTCCCCCGTAATAATTTAACAGCTAAAACAAGCCTTTACATAACCGTTCCACAAGTAGTTATATTTCAACCTGCCATAGCCCTGACCGCCAACATATATGCAAAGAAAAGTGCTTCATTCACTATACTCGTAATACTCACCATAGTCTGTTGAGCTGAAGTCGACGCAGCCCCAACCGCCTCTGTCACAGTAGCCCTTGTAGTCGGAGTAGCCGTTTGCTGTGCGCTAGTAGATGGTTGGCTCGTTGGCGGTCCCATCGGGGAAGGTGTTGTGGGCGGAGTCTGTGGATGTTCAACGCTGGCAGCAGGTGGCGGACGAGGTCTCTGTGGCTGACTCATGGTACCGTGAGGAGCAGTAGAAGAAACCCTCGTGCTGCACTTGCTCCGCCGTGTGATGTGACACCTGGATCACTGGGTATCCCCCTTTTATACGTATCTCATGAATATTAATATTTACTCAACCAATCACAGCACAGTGGAGATAGTGACAGTGGAGACACAATGGTCAAGCCATGACGTAGTATGATGTGCTTCGCTGATATATGTAACATTATTTGGGTTGTTACCCTCTAACAGACTAAGGTCTGAGCAAATAAGATTATTATCATTGCAAAAAGACATCATTTCATTACCAAAAGACGATTTATGAACATTTGCGTTCCAATCGCCCACAACCATGACGGCATTGGTCGGAGTTTCCACCATACAGTGTTGAACTTTTTGTAAGTACTCAAGGAAAACATGGTGGTTTTCATTATTTTCAGTTGGCATATAAATATTAATAAGCAAGAGAGAACTAGAGCCATGGCCAATCTCTAAACCAATTAATCGACTATCATCATAGCGCTTAATATTAACGCTTTTTAGTGATTTTCTCCATAAAATGGCTACGCCACCATATGGCCGGCCAAATCGTACACCTGACTCATCATTCATAGCAGTCTCTCCAATTGCATAGAAATCGTCACTGATCTGTGAAAGCTACGCCAACTCTGATTTTGTGAGCCAATGCTCTTGTAAAAAACACACATCGCATGAATCGCAGATATCTTTAACCGTTTGAATGGATGATTTGATCCCTCGACAGTTATATGATGTAATGTTTAAATTCATAGAGAACAGTTACTTTTTTGCTGGATAGAATCTTCGTACCAAGATGCCCGACGGCCAGATACTGGAATTCATCAAAGCTTTGCTATTGTCAGCCGTAGTAATTATCTTAAAAGAAGCATATGAGTCATATTTTGTTTTCAGAGTTTCAGCTTTGATGTCAATAAAACCTAATTTATTTAGGTGTTGAATAATGTCAGTACCTGTTGTATTTGGTTGCAGACAACTAACGAACAGTTCAGCGGGTGGGCATACATTTGCAGCTTTCAAAGATGTCGACATTGTGGTGTTCGCACCAGTGGCCGTCGATCTCATTTTACTCGTTGCACGTCGATTCCGACGTTTCACCATAGTAAAATCGCCATCATTCGATGCCGTCACTGTACGAGTTGGTACCTCGAGGTTAACGCCTTGACTGACGCCAATGAATGCACCCGGTGTTGTTTTATTGACATTCCCGGTGTGTCCTGTGACTGACTCATCTTGTCGATTACGTTTTATTGCATCACTATATGAACTCGATGTATATATTTCTTTAACATCAGTGTCTTCGTCGTCAGATTTATCACTAGATGACTGATCAGTAATTCTAGAAACAGCCGGTACAGGAACAGGCTCAACACCGACCACCTGTTGATCTAGTGAATTCTTGAGCACAGAGAATTCATTACGCAGTAGGGTCAAATCAGCCCTCAGACTTCCACAATCATCAGAACAACGGCTTTTCTTAAATTTAGATACTTCTTGTTGCAATAGTTTTATCTCTTTGATAAGGACAGAAACATCGATATGATTAATATCAATTGGTGGTAATCGTGACAATTCATAGGCAACAAAACATGGCGCATTATTCTCGTCCAACTCGTGTAAAAGTATCAACATATCTTGTACATTATTAGCACGTTTATTCTGACCTTGTCGGCGGATATAACGATTTCTGTCGTCACTGCAATAATCGAAGAGAAGCTTCTTGGCATGTTCCACCTCTTTGTCGTCGTAGGCTTCGACGCACAATTTTACTAGCATATCTTGCGGAAGAATGTCAATCTTGTTCCAAAGGAAACACAATAATTCGTTGATAACTATTGCTCTATCTGACGTTACTGGTATACTGTCAGTTTTCTTACTTTTCCCGTTCTTCTTTCTTCCGGCATTTTCTTTCCTTCTCTCAATTATATCAGGAAAACGAACCTCTTTGCAATGGGGACACAAATCAAGGTCACCCCTGCACAACGAAACATTCTCTATTGTTCCACAGTCAGCACACCGCATCTTGTTACGTAATGAACTTCTAAATTAGCAATTCAATTGCAACTGGCGGGACCATGAGTCAGATCCAATGTGATTTTTCCAAGGCGAAATATGACTTAGAGTTACCAGTTTTAAGTAATGGAAAGACAGCAACTGGTCTGCATGGAGTTCAAAACCACGGCAAATGACAATTCGTAAAAGACAATAAATATTGCATCAATAGTGCCAAACCAGCTTAGTTAAGAATTAAAAGAAAAGAAAAGAAAAGAAAGGAAAATCTAGTTTGCCGCATTACTTTTGCTGAATGTCAAGGGCCAGAAACATTTTATGGGGGGAGGCAGGGCTTATACCTGTTTCCTTTCGGTATTAGGTGTGTAAGTATACACATCAAATGACTAGAAAATTCACTTCGTGGCCAGAATCTTGAAAACTTGCTTTTTCATGTCTTGTTAATGAAAAACAATATCCTTAAACTAAGGGCTACCAGCCATTGTGCCTGGGCTACCAACTTCAGAAAATGGTAGCCAAAGTGGTATACCGGAGGAAAGGTTAATTTCGAACCCTGAAATCATAAAATGCTATGAAAAAAAGATTAAAGATTTCATCCCATCAAAACATCGATAAGATGTTGTGCTCCAACTTACATGTCCAAATAGATATTCATGACTGACACAAAGCCATCGCCATACTTTAATAAGTTTGTTGATTTTCTTAAACAAACTCATAAACATAATACGAATCTTTTGTAGTCAGTAAAGTGCCTGTTTCTGTTTTGCATGCAAATCGATTTACAATTGAGCTGCTGCTGTATTGACTGTCATTGATGTGACTTACAGATTGATATATGGCGGGTGTCATATGTGGGGCAGTATGCGCTTACTATTTTCGATACATCTGACATCACTTCTTGGTCTTCTGGCCAGAGGTCCATATATCTTTCTTTCATGAATATGACTTTGTTTGTGTACCGTCTATTTACTGTCTGTTCTGTGCTGTTTTGTGTCAATGTTTACAACTATTGTCTTACGAATTCTGATCTAATGTCATTGGATTATGGATTGGTATGATTGCGATTATTATATTGATATTGACGCCAACTAAATTAACTTTCTAACAATGTATTGTATACTCATCAAGTCAATACTGAATAATTAAAGCTCTAGCGACTATAAACTTCACTTTTTTATGCAACAGTCTTATGTTTTGGTGAAATATTTTTGAAACAAAGCTTGAAAGCAACTCACAGTGTTTGTTTAAAAAGCGTAGATTTTATCACCAGAGATTATATCCCAGAGATTATATTTTTAGTTTCTATTAGAGTAGCTCGACGCTCTGGCAATACTGAATTTGATACACATCTGATTTAAAAGCAATCGGATTAGCATATTCTGAGAAATAAATGTTTTGACCAGAATGAAAAAAATATCTCGGGAAATATGATTTGGCTAGTTTTGCCGTCATTTGCATAGACTAGAAGGAAACATCATTGCATTCTCACAACCAATTATCAAAATTGTCGTGGCAGTGGTTCCAAAGAATTTTGCAACAAAATTGAATAAGAGGGCAAACAAATTCATGAAAAATAGACAATTCCAGATGTCAGCTATAAAGTAAGCAATAAATACTTGCAAATAAACTTTTAAATCTCTCTAGAGATTTATTTTTTCACTCTTTTTCAATTTTAACTTTTTCTGCTTATTTGGACAGTTTTGGCAAGGATAAATTCATTTGAACTAATTGCTATGTTATACTCAGTATGCATCTACACACGAAAATAAAAAAGTGAAATGTGCAGCGATTTTCGAGTTTTTGCAATCGGATGCTCAAACCAACAACAGCAAAAATTGACCCCCAAAGAACTGGAAGTTTTGGTTTTTTTTACGATTCGGATGAAAGTAATAGATGGTCTCTAAAAGCGTAATATCGAATTTCCAATTTACCTGACAAGCAGATTTAGTTTTTCTACCAAGAACAGGGAAAAGCCACTAATGTACAAAATATGCAAATGTCATAATAATTTTGAAATACCAACTAAGGTCGTCACTAGGAACGTTCATATCGAATTTTAAAGCAACCTGACAAGCAGTTCCAAAGAATTTTGGATAAAACACGAGGAAAGCGACCCTGACTTTTTACATACAGGGGAATGCCAATTGCATCCTTATTTGAGCTAACCTGACTGAGATCACGCCTCGAGTCCTCCACAGAAAGTTTCAAACCGATCATAGAAGTCATTTCTGGGAAGATTGTTTTATAAAAAAATGTAAAATGTAAAATTAAATATTATTAAAGAAAATTTTGATACAACGAATGATACCTGTACCAATCAGACATATCGATTTCATCACGTGTACTCGCCATTCATTACCTCGAGCTATAGGCAATTGCAAATGACACAGGAGAGGACAGTGGGAGTTTTTTTCGTCGTAGGGAGTGAGGAAACCGAGATCTTTTCTGGTGGAGAGTGGAGAATGAAAACTCGTTAATGGCAGAGAAAAAAAATAAAATATTAGTTGTAGGGCTATCATCGGCCTCTTCAAATTTCAATTTGTTCAAAATAAATTCGTTAACGTGGCCTATAAACATGTGACAGCAATGGTTGGTATATTGCGCATTTGGCAGGTAGGCTGCCCCAACTATAAACACCAACTCTTAAAATAGTAAGCATAATTACAATATAGAAAAAAAGAACAGGTGGACAATTACAAAATGGTTCTAATGGTTTAATAGAACGGCACTTTGAATTACTTAGTCGAAACAGTTCTCTGCGGGCAAAATTGATACGATTTGTTTGATAACATAATTTCAAAAAATGACAAGCGAGGACCACTTATTCAGGCACAGGCAATATTTTCTGATGAGACGGTTGCGGTCTCTTATCTTTCCTGTCTTATTGCTTTGTTCCAATGGCACCAAATGGTTCATCGCTTACTACTTTGTGTCAAGTAAGGAGGTATGGTTCCCTCTCGTATAACATGTGCGGTTCATTCCATTGCCGTCTGCAATTACCTTTTAAATATTACAAGTTCATTGACCGTATTGACAACCGGATTCTGAAAAACTTACGCGTTGGACGAAATTTGCCATCACCAAAAGTTGTGGGAACTGACGCTGTCAGTATTGATCATGTTAAGAATATTTAATGGAGGTATAACAAAAATAGTAGACTGTCGGATTTACATTACAAACTATTTACCCTAATTCTACTGTGTTCACATATCTGTGTGTACGCTAATTGTCTACGAAGTCTTTTATAAGGCCATCTGTGCACGGTCGTCCCTTTCGTTTACCCGCTAGCGACTATTTACAGTTTATTTTTATACATGGTTGCGTCGCTTTTGATTGAAAGCACCTAACCATGTACGTCAAAAAAGTGGCCCATTTTGACAAATTAAGGGAAGGTTTCCGTTATGTTGTTGCCAGTGAAGGCTTTCCTTGCACATAAGAAGATTTTTTATGTTGGCGACCACTTGGAGGGTTATGAACGGATTATCCAGCATGTCTAGGGATTTCTCATAAAAAATGACCCATTAAGCCCGAACATTTACTTGCACTTTAGAAGTATTATCATGGAAATAGCCCCAAGCTGTTTACTGTATTCTAGGTTGCCGATTCCTTACGTCTTCAACTCTGCCGTGTCTACGGATGCGACCGCGTCGCCTCGTCGGAGGAGTTGGCGAAAATTAATGGTCACCGGAAAGGCGTCCTGAATTAAGCCCATATCGAGATGATCAAACAAAAGCACTGGAGTCAAGCAGCGAATGACGTGTTCCGTGCTAGCTGCAATTAAGTCATCACAGCGAGAGATTGAAAAATAATAAAGAAACACTGATCAAATAAAAAGGGAGGCGCATGTTAAACTATAGGGAACAGTCTGGGAAATAGCAAGAACCTGTGAAGAAATATTCGCCCTCAACGACCAAAGATGACACCAGTAAATGTTGAAGGAAAGTGGTTTCCTGGAATTATGCACAGTTGCCTTTGTATGATGCAACATGAGTCACATGCTTTCCTTCATGATGACTGAGATAGCGTGACAAGTGTCTCTTGACTGTCTCTTTTCTGACAAGTAAAATAATTTTTCGATGCAAAGATAACTTTCTTGCCTGGTCTTATATATGCCAAAAAGCTTGTCAATATATAATGCATATATATATATATATATATATATATATATATATATATATATATATATATATATATATATATATATATATGTAATATTAACTATTATTTATAATGTTAATAATCTACTCGGACGAGAAGTCGCTTGTGATATGGGCCTAGTAATCAGAACTGAGGAAGTTGTCAAGCCTGTTAATCCAAAACAAACAAACCAAAGCGTGTTTGAAGACACAGGCATATTCAATTGCAAGCCAGTAAAGATACAGCCGAAAGATGGGGCGAAACCATACAGTTTTAATACAACAAGGCGAATTCCATTTCCAGCCCTTTCCAAAGTAAATGAAGCATTGCAGAGAAAGATAGAAGGCGGAATCATCAAAGAGGTCATTGAACCTACAGATTGGTGTGCCCGGATGATGGTTGTCGCAAAATCAACTGGGAAAGTTCATATATGAGTGGATCTGAGGAAACTCAACAAAGAAGTGAAAAGAGAAAGGTATGTGCTTCCAACTTTAGAAGACATAGCCCCAAAACTAGCAGGGTCCAAAGTTTTCTCGAAATTATATGCTTCGAGTGGATTCTGGCAGATTCCATTAGATTCAGCAAGTTCAAGGTTGACTACATTCATCACACCATTTGGTCGATTCTGTTTTAAAAGACTGCCATTCGGAATCACCTCCGCACCAGAAATATTTCAGCGTTTGATGACAGATTTGTTATGTGACAATGAGAAAGCAGAAGCAATTATGGATGATATAATTATACATGGCGAGATAGTACAAGACCATGACATCCACTTCGTTAATACGCTGCAAGTCATCGAAGAGTCAGGACTGAAATAGGCCAAACCCGGAATTTGAATCGACCACGGTACAAACAAAGCCATGTGCGCAAACGCGCATAGACGTACGTGTATTTCCATACGCGTTGGTACACATGTGGATTTGTTTGTACCGGCATCACGTGATTATTTGGGCGTACTGAGTCTGTAGAACGCATCGCGTCCTTTTTATTCCGGAGTAGAACCATTAAACCAGAGTAAATGTGAGTGAAGTAAAACAAGTGTTAAGTTCTTTGAAGGAATAATCAGCGCCATTTGGGTCAGCGCAGGTCCAGAAAAAGTAAAGGCGATTCAAGAGTTGAAACCGCCAACAAACAAACACGAGCTGAAACAACTGCTCGGTAAGGTAAACTATCATGGAAAATTCCTATCAAATTTGTCAACAGCAATACAGCCAATGAGTGAAATATTAAAGACAGGTGTCGCAAGCTGAAGCATTCCAGAAAATAAAGCAATTGGTATCTACTACGCCAATACTTGCATTCTATGACCAAAGCAAGCCAACAAATATGAGTGCAGATGCCAGCAGCTATGGACTAGGGCCACTCTTGCTGCAACAACATGATTATGTCAATAAGCCTATTGCATATGCTTCACGTACACTAACGATAGCAGAACAGCGGTATGCATTAATTGAAAAGGAGTGTTTAGCAGGCCTTTGGGCTTGTGCGAAATTCTCCCAATACATCACTGGTCTGGAGTCATTCATACTACAGACTGACCACAAACAACTCGTACCACTGATCAATCATTTTAGAATGAGGATAAATAATGCAAAATAAAATAGTCCTTTTTTTCTCACATATACTCTTCTTTTGAGTTTAATTTTACATTTCAAAATATAGTGTCAAGTATTTGACTTAAATTAATTTTTATCATTAAAACCAAAATTAAGGTTTTTTACCCAAAATATACACCCACTTCATCTTTCGAGTAAACTTCTGCTACCATACTAAACTTTCGAGTCTCTGCTTTTTGAAAATATATAGTATGAGGGGGTTTCCTTGTCATCTTTGATGAGAAATATTGCTTTGAAAAAACTGTGTTGGCAACATGCAGCTCCACCTTACGTAGATAGCAACTAGATTGCCTTGTGCGGGGCAGAATAAACCCCATGAACTCAAAAGAAAGGGAGATGTCTTGAGTTACCGAGAGTTACTATGACAACAATGCTAATTAGTACCAGTATCAGGTTACTTTACATAAGACTACATAAGACAGCGACACGTTGCTAGTTAGTCGACAGTCAATTGAGTTATGTACATAGCTTTGTGAGAGCTAGTAATAAATTGAAAACGACATCGAGCCTCGTCGTATTTCATGACAGCCAGGAAGTTCTCTTAACATTAAAAATTATACCACCAACGAAGATGGCTGCGCAAAATAGTTTTCGTGCATAGTTTTTCAGTGGGCGGACAAATTAAAAGAAAATTATCAGCGGGCAGGGAAAAGAGTCAATATTTATAGTAGTCGGGGAGAATAGTCAATATTTATAGTATCAGGGAAGAAATTTCAGTTACTTTGGACGGGAGACAATTATTGGCAGTGGGTACCAGAAAATGGAGGGAGGGTGACATTCAACGTCAACCTTAGAGGGAGCAATGTCCACCGATTGAAATAAAAAGTGTTTTGCGTTGATTTTGGTTGCCATACCAGCACGCGTGATCGGAAGACAGCGCTGCTTGTGGCTAGGAAAACCGAGGGACTGAGGACAGTTTAAGTGTCATGTAGCTTTACATTTGAAAAGAAGGCGTATTGCATCCATAAACTGAGAACGCTCACCTGGATTTAGATAAAAAATTACGGAAAGGAAATGTACACATGGGAATATGTGCATCTAGTGGGCAGTGGGGAAGTTTCAGTGGTGAGGAGAGGGGCACTTTGGAGCTTGAACTATTGTTGGGAATTTGAAGCGGGCTTACCGTAAATGTTTGAGGGCTCTCAGCCTGCGCATCAGAATTCATTGGGAGGGCATATTCCGCTTGTGCCAGTGGGAGGGAAGCCACAAAGGGGTCTACATTCCCCTCCAAATTGTGTGATTTTGTTAAAATTGAAGACAATTTACCAGTTCGCGGCGACTAATTATGGTATGATATTCAATCATAGGCATGCCAGTTCCGCAACAATCGAAAAATGATAACAATTTTCCCGTGTCTAGTATTTACCACGTCTCGTAACTTTTTTTAAAAGCAAGCCCAACAGGTAACAGCGTTCGCTGATCTCAGCAAACGTTGGTGACTGCATACTTTAACAAACGCTGAACATGCACAAGGCAAGATTCATATCACGCTCGCAGTATTATTTATCCAAATTTTGAGTATAGAGAAGTGGTGACATTAATTCTGTGATATAAATAGAAAAAGAAAACAATATTCAGTCACGCTGTTATTAAAAGCTGACTGCCAAATTGATTAGCGACAAGCAGCGCCTAGCAACAGCCTTGATTCTAGTCATAAAAAAGTAATAGCCTCATTTAATGACAAGTTGACACCAGACTATGAATAACTTTCCTGGTTCACCAGATTAAGTAATACCCCAATCTGCGCGCTACAGCTACATCATTGAACACGAAAGTTGCACAGCAAATTGCTATTTGTAAATACTATACTTAATCAACTCTCTCTCTTTAAATGCAAGCGTTAAGCAACTGCTCGGTAAGGTAAACTATCATGGAAAATTCCTATCAAATTTATCAACAGCAATACAGCCAATAAGTGAAATATTAAAGACAGATGTCGCAAGCTGAAGCATTCCAGAAAATAAAGCAATTGGTATCTACTACGCCAATACTTGCATTCTATGACCAAAGCAAGCCAACAAATGTGACTGCAGATGCCAGCAGCTATGGACTAGGGCCACTCTTGCTGCAACAACATGATTATGTCAATAAGCCTATTGCATATGCTTCACGTACACTAACGATAGCAGAACAGTGGTACGCATAAATTGAAAAGGAGTGTTTAGCAGGCCTTTGGGCTTGTGCGAAATTCTCCCAATACATCACTGGTCTGGAGTCATTCATACTACAGACTGACCACAAACAACTCATACCACTGATCAACCATTTTAGAATGAGAATAAAAAATTCAAAATAAAATAGTCCTTTTTTTCTCACATATACTCTTCTTTTGAGTTTAATTTTACATTTCAAAATATAGTGTCAAGTATTTGACTTAAATTAATTTTTATCATTAAAACCAAAATTAAGGTTTTTTACCCAAAAGATACACCCACTTCATCTTTCGAGTAAACTTCTGCTACTATACTAAACTTTAGAGTCTCTGCTTTTTGAAAATATATAGTATGAGGGGGTTTCCTTGTCATCTTTGATGAGAAATACTGCTTTGAAAAAAACTGTGTTGGCAACATGCAGCTCCACTTAAAGTAGATAGCAACTAGATTGCCTTGTGCAGGGCAGAATAAACCCCATGAACTCAAAAGAAAGGGAGATGTCTTGAGTTACCGAGAGTTACTATGACAACAATGCTTATTAGTACCAGTATCAGGTTACTTTACATAAGACTACATGAGACAGCAACACGTTGCTAGTTAGTCGACAGTCAATTGAGTTATGTACATAGCTTTGTGAGAGCTAGTAATAAATTGAAAACGACATCGAGCCTCGTCATATTTCATAACAGCCAGGAAGTTCTCTGAACATTAAAAAGTATACCACCAACGAAGATGGCTGCGCAAAATAGTTTTCGTGCATAGTTTTTCAGTTGGCGGACAAATTAAAAGAAAATTATCAGCGGGCAGGGAAAAGAGTCAATATTTATAGTAGTCGGGGAGAATAGTCAATATTTATAGTTTTAGGGAAAAAATTTCAGTTACTGTGGACGGGAGACAATTATTGGCAGTGGGTACCAGAAAATGGAGGGAGGGTGACATTCAACGTCAACCTTAGAGGGAGCAATGTCCACCGATTGAAATAAAAAGTGTTTTGTTTGCACAATTTTGCGTTTATCTTGGTTGCTATACCAGCACGCCTGATTGGAAGACGGCGCTGCTGCCAGCTAGTAAGTGCTGCTTGTGCCTAGGAAAACCGAGGGACTGAGGACAGTTTAAGTGTCATGTAGCTTTACATTTAAAAAGAAGGCGTATTGCATCCATAAACTGAGAACGCTCACCTGGATTTAGATAAAAAATTACGGAAAGGAAATGTACACATGGGAATATGTGCATCTAGTGGGCAGT
>LD342970.1:42363-55995 GCA_001465055.1 Ptychodera flava | reverse complement strand
AATTTTTTTAAAATTATTACAAAATGCGTTAACTGTTATTACAAAGTGCGATATATTACAAAATGCTGATACCCTTGTTACATTTTGCGTAGACAATATTTTATTACAAAATGCTGATACCCTTGTTACAAAACGCGTAGACTGGTTTATTACAAAATACTGCAGACGTTATTACAAAATGCGTCAGTTATTACAAAATGCTGATACCCCTTATTACATTTTGCGTAAGTTATTACAAAATGCGTCAGTATTACAAAATGCCGCAGTACAGACCTTTACAAACATTCCGTTTTACGGGTTTCAAGTCATCGAAAAAGAGATCACCTTTTAACAATAATTCTAACTACTTTTACTAAAATTGAATACAAAATTGAAAGGACAATGACTGAAATATTTACCTTCATTTATATTTTGGCTTGTTATTGTACAGAAAACAAGAAACTTATTACAGCCTAAAAGTCAATATTTAACAACATATAGGGGAACCTTTTAAGTATTTCACGCATAGACTAGCATGAAGGAGAAGTGAAAATAACATATTTATTGTTCGTACTGTACTTTGAAATATCCTGTTCTTATCACTTGTCAAACAATGTTAAAAGCACAGATATTACTTGTTTTGTATTGCAAATAAGTGATACAATGTTTTCTCATCGACTATAATATATCTTGAATAAACATTTGCATTGGAAAAATATTCTTAGTTTTTCCTAGGCTGCCATCTGTAGTTAACAAACATGTCGGGTGAAATCCCAAAATCAATTTTCTTGCAATTATGAACTTTTTACCTTCAATTTCAAGCAAATTAAATTTTCATAAATTATCAAACATTTATAAATGTACAGATGTAGCTTGCTTTTAAGGGGAAATTGTCAAAAGTTTGCCCAATAGACTCCACGATTTATTATGTGATATTTTTCCATGAAACACTATATTGGCCAAATCATGCCTCATACACTGATTACGGTCTTTACTATTTTGCAAAATAGAATTTCTAGCATTGTGTGTGGAATAGAACAAGAAATTGCAATTGATACACAGAACAAACAGTACTGCAAAATTGGATAGAAGGAACACCTAATGTCCCTTATATACAATTATATTAATTATTTTTAGTTTTCCTGACAACTTATGGAAGTCATCCTTTTTGCTGTTCTTCTATTTAAAAGATGAAGTTTTCCTGCAGGAGAAAATATGTCAAAGCAGCGCCCGCCTTCCCGGGAAGAAAAAGAAGAACACACACACACACACACACACACACACACACACACACACACACACAGATATAATTTGTCGATATCAAAATTATGACCATTTTATTTTTAAGGGAGAATTTTAAAATTATAGCAAGTCTGATAAATGCGTTTTGAGTTTGTTACTGGGCATTTGAAAAAATCAGATAATTTTCAGGGATTCTCTCGCCCATCCGCGCCAGACGTGTTTGTGAATGAGCTTACGATTTTTGGATTAAATACTTGTATAAATATCATAATTTAATTCAATATTTATCATGAAGTCATGGAATGCTTTTTGTCAGTATTAACTAACCGTCAAGTATTATTTCATAATTCTACGTTCGAATCATTTTTCTCGTTTTAGTTTATATTTCCTTGCCATTTCAAGTTTAAGCTTTCGTTCTTTACATTTTCTGATCAGTTATTCAATTATTTTACCATTGATCTTCAACATGTGATGATTAAGAGATTCGCTTAAGACTGAGTTATTTCGTTATTGGATTCCTTTTTGGGTTCATTTATTGAAGACAGCATGCGCCTCGAGGACAGATATTTGGACTCTCAAACTTTTCCAACTGTTTTATAATCTACTACTTATGGAGCCAATTTTAAAGCTCTTAGCGCAAGAAAAAAGTTTTACCGTTCTTGTTTTTCCGAAAACCAAGAAATTATTTTTCTCCATAGAGTTAACACAGCGATGGCGGCGATTTTGAATTTTAAATACCGGTAAATCTTGGGCCATTTGTTTCTTTAGCACCAAATTTTTTCCTTAGTTTCGGAAGAATATGGTTGACAGGTTCCTTAAAGAAAGTTTGAGGAACGTTTACGTCTTTGACTTTCGAGGCGTTTTCTACCTTAGGATTTCAGCTCAAATAATTCCTAAAACATTCACTCATTTCACTCAAGTTTATGATTACCATTGGGTATTACCTTGAAGCATCAAGGCATCAAGGAAATCTCATTGTAAAAAGTCAAGTCATCATAGAGACGTGTGATTAATACAAACACTAAAACATATGATTGAAACATAATTATAGTGTAATCCCTGTTTTGTACTGTAATCGTGTGGACTTAAAGGGTTTATTTGGCAAAATTCACTAAATTCATAAGCCTAGATCAAAGTTAGTACTGTCACACTTACCAAAAAACAGTACTTTCAGAAATCCTTCTTAGCAATATGCAAATGAAATTAGGTTGATTTTAAAGCTGCGTGTATTATTCAAGATTATATACAAACTAAAAGTCCAGTTTTGAAGTATTTCTTGAATACGATTTTTGTATAACCGAAATTAAGAATGTTCAAAGAATTTCAATAAACTGGATTAACCCAATAGTGAAGCCTGCATTAAAAAAGCTGTTGCTCTTTCGAGAAAATCTTTAAAATGTTGCAGTGCCGTCGACAATAACCACAGCAGAGTAGTCATCAACTTATGTTGTTTAAAGCCTGAAATTATTGTAAGAATGTATCACGCAATAACTATGTGTAGCATGTTACACAGAGATCAATTAGTTATTCCATCTTAAACGTAGCTCTGAAAATATTTTGCCTCAAAAGCGTCATTATCCCAACGCATTCTTGCACTTAGTTAGTAAACAATAAAAATGGCCACCAAATAACACCATTTTAATAAGGAATAGTCAAAATTTTCTGTATAAGGAAGGGAACACCCTCTTAACCACCCTAAGTAATTGGATTAATTGTGTTCAAAATTCAACTCTTTCTGTACATTGAATTGTCACATCTTAGTCGGTTTGTGCCAAATGCCTTCACCCTACTAGTTATAACAAACTTAATCACTAGAAGTGGTATAGGTTTTCTTACAGATTGCCATTGATGACTTCCGATTTGTCTCCATCAGTGTTTTTACTACAGTAAAGGATGCTTCTACGTGTATTTTCTTTCTAACTTTCCCGCTTCCTGATGCAGACGCCTATAGTTTCTTCCCCTTTTCAGTTTTGTAATGTTACGTGAAGAAAAGTATAGTAACGAAAAAGAACAGTGAATAATGGCATTTCAGTGCACATGAGCGCGCGAAAAAATATTCCTCAAAGTTGGGAAGTAAAAAAATGCCTGAATTCACACAGTTGGGAAACAATAATACCGGGTGAAGCAGGGAGGAAAAAAAATAATGCTTCAGAGTCAATCTTCGAGGCCCCGCCCAAGAATATCAAATGGTCCACACCTAAGCAAATTTTCCCAGACCTACTGCAGATGCAATATTTCCCCAAATCCATCAGCTTCTAGTGAACAGTTTGTGAAATAGTTTACGCCACGTTCAAAACCTATATTTCAAGCCTTAGGAGTGGCCACATATTTAAAACACGAGTGCTTCACGTCAAGTAAAATGATTCTCACTAGGTATTTTATTTAACACGGACATTGCTAGAAATGCCACCCACACAATCGGTCTCAACCTCTTTTTATGGGGCTTGTAAACTGTTGTCTCGACAGTAAATCGTTGGTCACAATTCATGAAGCCTACAATCTGTGCCTTGGTAAAAATTTGTGTAATGTGCAATTTTACCCCTTTCACAAAACAATCCATTAATTTTAACAACGAACGTAATCTTTTCTGTTACTCTAGGACCAGAAGTTATTTCAAAACGGGAGAAGGAAGACATTAAAACGGGTATAGACCTCTTCGCTATATTAGAAGAAAAAAGATACTTTTTAAAGTCGGATTTAAGTCCTCTGAAATGCCTTTTAAATGAGATAGGGCGTCAAGACCTTGTTGAAAAAGTAAATGGCTATGAAAAGAGCACTCGTTATCGACTTTGTGAGTATTTCTCTGTCCTTTTTTTCATGTGTGTTATATTCATCTTTCTCGTTATCCTACAGGTAGAGATAATCATTTTGTTTTACACAAAAGGATAATGCAGACGGTGCATATTTTATGAAAAAAACAAATGCTCAAAAAACTCACATTTTATTTTAACATTTAAAGAACAAATTTATTTTTTTATAAAACCTGAAAATGCTCAAAAAACTCACATTTAATTTTAACATTTAAAGAACAAATTTATTTTTTTATGAAACCTGAAAAAAATGCACTGAAAAAAAATCAGTTTTTAAATAATTAATATTAGTCGTTTTACGAAAAAAAAACCAAGTTGAATATTTACTTTACTATGGATTGAGTGATTTCAGATACTAAGAAATCATGGTTCGTCAGGGCATTTTTTTTACATTTTCGAGACCTGTACAAGGGGACTGTGATCGAACACGACACATGAGTGTTATCTTCCATTTCCAATGTCATCTGTACAACGTGTAAGTAGCTAATGCAACAAAGAATATCAATACACAAAGTAACATCGAAATACTAATAAAAATCTACATTGATCTAAATAATCCAAGGCCTGAAGGAAGATTGACAAACTTCTTAAGCAGACAATATCATAGTCGGTCCGTAAACGTAACTCGCAAAAACAAAACTGGCTCCATAAGTATGTGCAGCACTTGTCTGTTCACAGTTTAACTTGTATCTGATCTATAGATCTGGCCGTCATCTTGGTTTCGCTAATTTAGATGTTCTATTTCCAATACTCTAGAGATTTATGTCTCATTTGCACCTAGAATACAATCATTGTATGTTTTGAACTTGTAGAGGTACACACACAGGTTTGTAAACCATTAAAAGAAACAAAATGTTCTATTACTGCCATTTACAAAAAATTATAAACTCACAAGAAACAAAACAACCAAACACTTTCAATTTAGTAAGAAGTGATTGGTAAACTAAATGTTAGTCAGCACTATCATTGAGTTTTCCTCAAAAGATCTATAGACAACTATCAAAAGAAATTAGGTAAATTTGTACCGGCATTTGCACTGCAGTGCAATACCGAAAACATTATGCCATTCCTTTATGTTAATGAGTATTTACCAATTTTGACCCGGAACTATTTTTGTTTGTAAACACAATAAATGTAGTCTACAAGATTTCATTTCACTTTGGTTCGATGCTAGTTATAGTAAAATGCATGACATTACCGATTAAAATCTACGACAAAGAAAATTGTCAGTATTTGTTATAATAGTGTGAGGATGATTTTATTATCCGGAAGAGCAGTTTGTTTGTCAGCGAAGCAAAAACATTGACAACTGGCGACGTCCGTTTCTAGTTCCATGGATCCACGGTGGCCGCCGTACCACTGCGGCCATAATACATCGAAACACACGTAACTGCTTACGCAGCGGAGCCAATTAAACAGTTAACATTTTTAGAGACGTTTTTGCCAGTAGTTTTCTCACCGGACATTCCCTGTTTGCAATAGGAAGTCACTTTTGCATGGATTTTACTCTGTGCTTGTGTGTCCTACACGCTAATGATAACAGAGATCGCTGTGCACGGTAAACACTGAAATTTGATCGTTCGACAAGTTACGTTTGCCGTATCTTACTCTTAAATTTCCCGTAAAAATCTTCGAACTGTTATTTGTATCGATCATTTAGAAGAATTTCAAGCTCAAAATGTGAAAAAATCAAAAGCGTTCCATGTTCAAAGTTCTCTTCGTTTGGCTATCTGTGGCCACAGGTTATCGTAATGTTGCTTGGATAGTCGTTCGAGGTGGGCGGCCGCAGGTCGCCGTTTATCAATGGCAATATTCATTTCCTGGGGATTCCGCAAACTTGCCTTGTATCCGCCATACTGAATTCGAACTAACTTACCCACAATTCAATGCGAAGTCCAATTAAGTCAGTATGGCGGATACAGGGCAAGTGTGCGGAATCCCCAGGAAGTGAATATTGCCAAATTTCGGCACATGTAACGTTTCTAGGCCAGCCATATTTGAGCAATAAACATTTGAAGGTATTCGTGATCGTCAAGGATCATTTATTTGACGACAGATTGTTTCTTTTGTTTCTTTCTGGCTGCTTGTCTGAAATCGATGTCTGACCTTTCTTTTTTTTCAAGTAAACAGCGACCTGCGGCCGCCCGCCTCGAACGACTATCCAAGCAACGTTACGATAACCTGTGTCTGTGGCTACGTATGTATGTGTGAGCGATCGCAAAGCAGCGTTCGAGCCCTCCGACGTTCCTCTTATGTCATCCTTGATAAACAAGTAAACAATAGTTTAGCCAATCAAAATAGAGGGTGTGACGGCGCTGACCAATGAAATGTGAAAGCTGATTCGATGCCTCATTACATTATGTCAATGTTATATAACTCCGCAGGGTCGCCCTTAAGCTTCGACAGACAAGTAGTACGCTCGATTAATCGTCGATTCTCTCGATAAATGATGCAAATAAAAGATTGAACATATGTAAAAATAACAGAACCCCATGGCCTGTGAGTGCAAGCGCGCCGTACTAGCGGTATTTGCACTCGTGCTGCGGTGTATTCGACTGTCCTTTTACTCGCTTCGCTCGTGAGAGGACTGCCGCCGAATACACCGCAGCACTCGTGCAAATACCGCTAGTACGGCGCGCTTGCACTCACCGGCCATGGGGTTCTGTCATAATATTGATCTCAAATTGAACCCTAACCTTCGGCATCACATGACTTCCTTTCTGTTCTGCGATGATTTTCTACCATATACATGTAAAGTATATCTCAAAATTGATTTCTCAGTTTCAGTAAAACGAACAGGCAAAGTTATACTTTTTGTAGATTGTACCAGTAGGGATGTTGGAAAGTTTGAACGGAAGATGATATCACGTATCCAGGAGAGTGTATTAGATGTGTTTATCTGTGCCTCTGTACTTTATAAGAGATTGAAGAATATCATAACATGGTACAACATGACTTCGTTTTTAGTATATGACCTCAAGTATACCACTTGAGTTTTGTTAGTTTTATATGATACCGACAGGTAAACTATAGTTTACTTACTGTCTTTGAGTTGCTTGCATATTTAGACGAATAGCATGAAAAGCACAGTCCGTCCACTACAGGACTGTGATACTAGTTATAATCTTAGTACTTTCATATCAAAGTTTTCAAAGTCACCGCAATTTTCACTTAAGAGAGCGCAGCAGTGCCTGTATCTTCTTCGAAAATTAATTAGTTTTATTAGTTTATGTACATGCTAGTTTGTATCAGAATATTCTTGAATTTTCAATTTTTCTTGTACTCTTTTAATGGGCAATGGCTGTAACTATTGATATTTTTGCAGTTATTTTTGCTCTGTTCATAAAGAACAATTTTTTCTTCTACTGACAAAATCAAACTGAATTCCTAGACAGTGTTAAACTAGTGAACACAGCCTGAAAAGGTGTTATGTTAAACTTCGTTGTTGTGACTAGATTTTTAGTTATTGAAACGATGATATAGTAGACTGTAAACAAAACGTGTGCATCGGCATATATTTTGTATTTCGAAATGCTTTGTCCAAAATAAAGAAAATATATTTGTTCCCCAATACAAATATTGTGGACATTTTATCAAAAGTTACAGCGATTGCCCGTTTAGTTTTTTTTCCATCAGAGTTTAACGTTTAGAAAAACAGTTTTGAAACGGTTACTGCTGTCACGTATTATCATATACCCGTGCCCAAATCCCTCCATCCTGGTTACGTTTGCCGTAAAATATCAGTCGAGATATGCACGATAAATGTGTTCCCAAACTACATTTGCAATTCGACAGTAAACAAAGTACTCGTGGGTGCCTCTCTCCGCCTCTGATGCTATGTCGCAGACAAAAATTTTAAGGGCGTTTGAGGAACAAGGTTATTTCGTAGACAAGCTCTAGTAAATAGCACACTTTCGCACAGTACGGTCTACTTCCGAACAGGTAGTAAGAGTGTGACGTGACAGCGATATTGGGCGCTACACCTGTTGACATGGCCACTCTCAGTGTAAGCAAATCAAATGACCGCCTCTCTCCGCTCTATACCGTCTGATCAGGGGCGATCGAAATCGGGAGAGATGTAAATAAGATGAAGGTTTTTGAATGGTAACGATTTTAATTAGATCTCTCACCTTACAATTTCTTCATGTGCAACTATTTTTGAATGCCGTTATCTGTTCTTATGGTGTCCATTAAGATACGGAGAATTTTATTGTGCATGGTGTTGACTTCTACGCAAACGTAGTTTATGAATGGAGCCTGTTTACACGAATATAATTTCCATATGTATGGCGCATGGCTGAATTTTATTGTGCATGGTGTTGACTTCTACGCAAACGTAGTTTATGAATGGAGCCTGTTTACACGAATATAATTTCCATATGTATGGCACATGGCTGAATAAAAGCAAAGCCTCAATATTTAGGTTTTATTTGTAAAATTCTGGGCATGGGTAGATGATAAATCGGTTATTACCCGGTATTGCCAGTTCTTTGCTCAGTATCAGCATTCGTGTCATTTGTACCGCGTCAGATACTCGACTTCGTCTAGTGTCTGACGCAGCATAAATGACACTCATGCTGACACGACACAGGAACAGACACTAATGGGTGACAATATCTATAGTGGTATTTGTCACATATTTTCTTATTCAACCTTCAATACCATTTGGAACGGATAATGTGATGCCACTATGGTACCACGTGACATAATTAATTTCCATACTATTCCACTATATTTAGTCATTCATTATATTTTATTTCAGATATTAATACATTTGTTATCTTACTTCTTAATTCTTAACCGGTATATATTTTAAGTGGGTTGTTATAGATTAGTTTGACAGTTGTTTTACTCGTATTTTAGGATCACAAATTAACGATGTTTGATGTTAATGTATTTTAGCATCGATATATTATCAATCTAGTGAAAAAAGAAATTTAGTGAGTCAATAGTTTTGTAGATTTGGATCAAAAATTCACGACTTTTGATGTTAGTGTTGTTATTTGAGCATCGATGCATTATCCATCTATAGCAAATGTTGTATATCATACATTGTGTGATGACATTCAAATCTTTTCCTTGAAAAACAAATCAAAGCGAGCACAGGTCACCAATTCCGAAACAAAGATTGTTGGCGTCAAGCGAAAATGATCTATAAAGCTTTAAATGAACATTAAGAAAAACAATTCAGATTTATCAGCATGGTACACAATTCCGTTCAACAAGTGGTGAACCCTGGACGCCCTTCACTCAAAACACTCCTTACAAATTCACCTCCAAATTCAAATTTGTCTCCAGAATTTGTTTTAATCTGCTTTTAACCCGAGATTTTTGTAGATCATAGCTTCTACCATACGTATTTTTTTATTCAACTTTATTCAGAGACTCACATAATAACTCGATTGGAACTAATTTGGGATGATTGGATCTTCATATTTTTCAACTTGAAATTTCTCAAGAGTGTTAGGTGCCCAAAGCTGAATATTGCAATATTACAAATTAGTCATAAAAACAAATGTTTATAACTTAAAAAGAAAAGCAGATGAGCTTACATTTGCATATTTAAACCGACATAACTACACCATCCAATTATCCCAAATTAGTTCCAATCGTGTTCAATATGGAATTGTTAGTATGTGAATGAATAAACAAAGTTTCGAGTTTTTACATGCGTTTTGGTGTCAATATATTCTAATAGTAGACAGAACTGTTTTGGATTGGGTTTCTATTTGTTTAATTAGTAATAAAGGTTGCTAAAATGAATTGAACTGAAACGTCGTGAATTTTCTGGCGTGTGTTGTAGGCAGTAATATAGAGATGATCAGGAGTGGGTTGTGGAAGTTCATCTGAAACAAAAACGAGCTCATCAACGTTTTAAGTCATGTGCTGAGCTTATTTTTACACATAACCTCTCTTGTTTGGTATCATTAGAAAGGGAATTTATTCCTCTTTAAGATGACATATTGTAACATGCAATATCTTGTATAGCATGATATATGACCAAAACTTACCCCATACCCCAATATTTAACATTGCAAATTACAGTAAAACTCAAATTCTACCAATTTTTTAGCTTGGCATAATAAAAAATGCAATGCTTTGCATGAAATCTGTTTTATTTGATACAAGGACATGTCAGAAATATGAAATAGACTTTTAACAGAAAAAATATTGGGACTCTACAGCTGTAACAGTCATATTTTGAAGTGTACCGCAAAATCACAGTGTTGCAGATTTGCATGCACTTTTGTTAAACCTGTCTTCCTATAGGTCGTCTTCTGAGCTTGTTTTGAATATAACCTCACTTGTTATGTATCATTAGAAAGATAATTTACTCATGTTTAAAATGACATATTGTAACATGCCATATCTAGTATAGTATTCATGATATATGACCAAAACTTACCCCATACCCCAAAGTTTACATTGAAAATTGCAATCACAGCTATAACCAAATTCTGCAAATTTTTAAGAAGACACAAAAAATCTGGCCGTTTTTGCGATTAAATCTGTTTTATTTGGTACAGGGACATGTCAAAAATATGAAATAGACTTTTAACAAAAAAATATTGGGACTCTACAGCTGTAACAGTCATATTTAGAAGTGTACCGCAAAACCACAGTATTGCAGATTTGCATGCATTTTTGTTAAACTTGTCTTCTTATAAGTCATCTGCTGAGCTTGTTTTTGAATATAACCTCACTTGTGAGGTATCATTAGAAAGACAATGTACTCATCTTTGAAATAACATATTGTAACATGCAATATCTAGTATTGTATTCATGATATAGGCCTAAACCTTATAAAAACCTTACCCCATACCCCAAAGTTTACATTGAAAATTGCTGTCGTAGCTAAAATCAAATTCTACAATTTTTTTAGCTAGATACAAAAATCTGGCCGTTTTTGCTACTACATCTGTTTTATTTGGTACAGGGACATGTGATGTAACTCATACTTTACTACGGATTTGAATATCAACGATCCATACTACAAACTAGCTGTGGATAGTTGTGGTGGTTTCAGACGAGATTCCTGCCTTTTATGGGCTGATTTTGACTTTAACAACACCGCAGCTATTGATCAATAGTATGCCCAAAACCTGCGTTTATTATTTAAGATGCATCGGTGACTCTACAAGATGGTTTCCCCGTTTCTCGGTACAGTTCTGGAGACCGTGCTCAGTCTGAATGGCCAGAATGCGTACAAAAAATTGTGGACGCAAATTATAAATCGGTGGCACAGTAAAACGCCAATATGAATTAACTCAGCCGTACATGTTGAGAGTAGGTCATACAAACAAAAACTCGTAGACATCGTTTTCTTTGATTGGATAAATCCATTAAAGGATGTGTTATTACATACCATAATGGTGTTTGTTGTTGTCTTGTTATTGCACTGTTCTTTGTCAAACACACCCAAACAGGAGTTACATCACATCTTTGACTGTTATCCTGCATGGGTTCATATTTAAACTACTTTTGTATAATTACCTCATGCAAGTTGTTTGTGATAGTGAGCATTTATGTATTAAATACTCACTGGCTCCAAGACAATTTTATTTTATGTCCTTATTATGAATTTCAGTCAAAATCAACAACTCTCTGTATGTTGGATGTCATCAACTTGTTATTTGTTACAAACCAGCATGGGCTATTAAGTCTGTCAACTTGTCAGTTGATCATTCTAACTTCATTTACCTAATTTTTCTTAGCTACAGCTGAGTGTTGATAGATGTTGTTCCTTCACTGCTCTTCATTTTACATCACAGAATCAACTTCATATAAATTTCAAATAGACTTTCAATCATTCATTGATAAATTTGATTAATAAATTGATTAATCATTGCATGACAAACATCTGCAATCAATGGTTAAGCTGTCTGGCTTGACAGACTTGCCACACACTGTTTCACTGTAGCCAGTTGATCAGTTGGCAACTTTGCAATGTGTTGTGATCCCAAGCTAATCGTGCATGTTGTACATCCAACGATTGTGATTGAATTTCTTTCTTCTTTTCCCTTCGATCTATCTGTCTTTCCTCATTTGTGTGTAATTGAAATCTGACAGATACATCTCCTGAAACTAGTGTATCATTCTTAAATGGTGCTGCTTTTATCTATGAGAAGACACAAATTTAATTAAAACTGGAGCTAACAGAGTGTAAAAGATGAGTTTTCCAGTAATATCTCAAATAAGAATGGGCATATCATGATTTAGTGTGTACTTCATTTATGAAAGCACCTCTGACATTATTGGTATTGAAGATTGCCTGACTAAATAAGAGGGAGTCTCTTTCATTGACATTGTCTAAGATGACCAATATGCCCTTTACATATATGCGCGAACATATTGAAATTTCACATCATCTTTTTCTAAAGGGAAGAAATAAAAAATTATTCAAAATGAGCACATACAACGGATTGAATATTATGCAACCCTAACGTGTTGTTAAAATATACACACAGACGGCTAATGGTTATCTGCGAAATGGCGAAATGACGAAACGGCGAAATCACGATTTTTTCCAAATAGCAAAATGAAGAATTTGTGAATACACAACCGCTAATTTCAGGGAAAGAGAAGAGGCTTTATTGCAAAAAGAAGGATGGAAACACCGACAAAGCTATAAAATAAAAGCACAGAATGAAACGGCAAATCTATAGCAGTAAAGGGCATAGAACTACAAAGGTAAAGTTGCCCTAAGCAAATCTCAAGTAAAAAAGACTAGGTACTATCAAAACTTACAATACAGTATCCACTTTACTGACCTCAGCGCCGCGTACCCATGAGGGGTGACTGAAATGTTGCCCACGCTTAGTGTTTTGGCAAAGTGTCTTCCGACCTTGGCCAAAAATCACACGAAAATTCATACCTGATACTTCATCTGCTTACAAAATGCTCATTTCGTTTGATTTTTGGCCGAATCAGAGAGACACCTCGCCAAAACATAAGCGTGAGCAACATTCCAGTCATCCCGCATGGTAGGCAGCGCCAACGTCAGTAAAGTAGAGATACCCAAGAGGTGACCGGAATGTTGCTCACGATTATGTTTTGGCGATGTGTCTGCCGAATTCGGCCGAAAATCACACAAAAAGAGCGTTTTTGAAGCAATTTAAGTACCAGGTATGAATTTTGAGAATGATAGGGAACGATCAACGGTTACATGATAGATGAACTTGCTAATTTTCACAGTAAAAGCGAACATCGAAGATAACACGGTGGCATAATCCCTATACGAAATAGCCATTTGGTTTCCTGACTTTCTATTTCTCAGGCATATATACACACTTCTATGGGGCACATAGTCCCAGAGCTGAATAGATCACAAGTGACTGTGATTTCGCCGATTCTATCGTACTTTCGGTGCTAAACTTCGATGTTGAGAATCAAAACGTGCAGATTCACTGAATTTGACTTCATTCAAATGAAACTCAGCAGATTTTCTTATAAATTTCCAACCTGCATGGCATGCATATGGGTTTGGAATCCACCCACTAGTCTGGTTCCCTGACCCATTTCCCCGGTAGAGGGCGTGGGGAAATATAGGGTCAGGTACCGGGTAGCCATCTTGAACAGAATTTTGTTCAAGATGGCGGAG
>LD342970.1:0-11580 GCA_001465055.1 Ptychodera flava | reverse complement strand
TACCATCTCGTGATACAATGAATAGCTGACTCTTTATGATTTGTTGATTCTGCAAACTTGTATTTATTGTTGGTACTTTAATTGCCACCTGCATGGGCTCACGTTGAATATCACACGCCGGAAGACAATGTTTTGCGCTGGGCCGTGTTGTGCCGGGCCGTAACAATACACACGAGAATTTCAAGCTATGGTTGTCATGTTAAGTAAAAAATTACAAACAAACTCATTCATTGCAATGTTTATACTTTATTTGTCTTTGGAATGAAGAAGGAGGATATTTTCACCAGATTCATTTTTAGGCCTTTGTATAACCAGGATGAGCTTTGCCTCTAATATCCATACTTTTTTATGACAGCAAAGTTATCAACAGTTTTAATATGGACAAAAAACGACTCCCTAAAAATAGGTCAATCTGTCAAAAACAATTGGCAGCAATCCGAAAGATTTTGTATTTTCGTGTCAAGTGTGCTTTGTATAGGTTCTGACAGGCCTGAGACATTCGAGTTTTGTAGTCAATGTTCATTAGCATAATATTATGCAGACCTATCAAGATTTTGATCAGTTGCTTCTCAAACCAGTGAGTCTAACCACTGAGATAATCTATACCACACTTCTCGAGGGTATGGCTCTACACGACAAACGCCCGGCTTTGTGAGGTCAATTTCTTTTACCGCCTAGCAAAGACAGCACAGATTCTACCCTAGTGTTTCTCATGTCACGTGTCCATATGTCTAACATCATTTTTTACTGTCAAAGCCCCATACTTTTCCGGCCACAATTATCTCTCTAGAGTTTGCTATCGTAGAATATTCTAGAAGGTTAATACTGCCGTTATTATGTCTGTAATTGTAGTAAGTTGATTAGGAAAAATTATGAAAGAAATCATGTTTCTCTGGGGTTTTTTGTACCTGTTCTGAAGAGAGATAATACAATACTTAGGAAGTACAATTATATGCTAAACATTTTATTTACTTTTGGGAGACCAACAGGGGTTGATAGTAAGAGTGGTCTGACTTACAACCACTGGGAAACAATTTCTTTGTACGCTGTGCCCAGTTATAATTGTTGGATCCAGCACAATAGGAAAGTAAATAGCGACGTGATTTGTGCATTAATATCATAAACTTGAAGACACTACAAAAGTGAAAACATTTATGGTTGAGACTTTTGATTTCGCGAAGTAGCAGCACGCCATTTTTAGCGTTGACTCGATCATGCGCGAATCCAACATAGCTCTCGCTTTCAACAGATTCATAACGATGTAAACAAAATGAGCTCGAGGGGGATGTCGACAGTCAACCCAGTTTACTTTTCCACCTTTTCTAAAGTATCGGAATAGGGTGATGCAGCCTCTGATTGACCTTACTACCAGCTGATGAGAACGCCTCATGATCATTTCCCCGCAGTATGATACAGAACAACGCAACAAATACCAAGAGGGAAAAGTGAAAACAGGTTAAGTGCCAGAGTAAAAAAACAATTGTGTTTTTTTTGGCAATTTTAGCCGTTGTTGGTCTAAAAATTTGTTTCTCAAAAATTGCTCGTAATGAACACCCACGGTGTACATAACGTTACAATGCCACAGGACTATAAAAGTAACCGAAACACACAAGTGAGTTCTGCATCACATACTTTAGCGACGTTGACTGATGGTCACAGGTTACGAGTTGCATGTGTTTCGAACAAAGATTGATAATGCCAAGTCCATCGGCACTTCTGACGTAGTGCTCATGAAGATCGCTCATAACACACGTCCTGAGTATGATATACATCACAGTGCGACTCGATGTTGGTCTAATATAGCAAAGTGGCATACTTATATACATTGCTAAACGGCTGAATCTTCCTGTATGACATTAGATACAAGCCTGTAATGTTGGCGATGTTGTACAAGGCTACGCTGCGGATTCTCCACCAGTAGGACTCCTGTTTTATTCACGTAATACTGATAATGCGAGTTTCAGTCTTTTTTGTTTGAGTTTGAACCAATGACAATGCAAGTGGTCAAAGATGTAAACTGTTTTGAAGGGAATCACCAAAAACGTACTCCATGGATGTTCTATAAGTCTTCATAGAAAGTTAATTGCATTATTTAGAAAACAAGCTGGCATGCTCCATTTCATGTTCACCCATTACCCTTGACAGTGGACGTACTCTCTCTCTCTCTCTCTCTCTCTCTCTCTCTCTCTCTCTCTCTCTCTCTCTCCACAAATTGGCTTTACTTACAATATATGGCAAACTTTTTAATTTGGGGACGTAGGAGTTGCTCGTGAGGTGTCTGTAACGTGCACTTGCAAGTCAATATTGACTGTCTTCTTGAAGGACGGTTGGATCAAGGTGTTGGAATCAACAGCATAGTGGTAAAAACTACAGATAAATCTTATCAAGGCTCATCGTGTATAAAGAACGGGCGAAAGTCAGTTCTTCTGATCTATTTAAATTATAAGAGTTTAAGGGTAAAGATGACCGTGCAGACGTAGGTTAATGGTAATCGAATGGTATTTATAAGTAGCAATATTGAACTCAATTTGAACCCGTATATCTGAGCAATGCGAATGCAAGTGATACGTAAAGACAGTTCCATCAGGCAATTTCCATCTAGATCCTTATTCATCAATTTATGCTTTTCGGGAAGTGATTTCATTGTCATAATGATACAGTGAAAACGTCCAGTGCCGAAATAAACAGTGCATGAACACGTCAGTTTCCACAGGGGGACGAAATCAGTATTTGGCACAGCCAATTCATAACCACGACGTTAGTACACCTTTCCGTTCCCACTGCGGATCTGTCGACGTAAATAAATAGGACAGCCATTAAAGACGAGTGACTCTTGCATATGATTCAGTCTAAACACAAATAGATCTTGACCAGAAACTCGCCGGAGTCACTCTGAAGTTGCGAGCTGTCGTGAAAGCAGTTCCATGAATGATATGTGTCTATGATTTCCATCTGCCTTCAGACCATACCCTTGCATTTTTAGAGGTTTGTATGGACCCATTTATTTGATAAAATCTGCTTAAGAATATTTGATTCACAATGCCAAGATAATTACAAAGCTGAAAGTACTATACAGCACCTCAGACTTTAGCAATGCGACAAAGGACTCAATCATCTCATTACTCATATTATGAGAATACAATTCTTGCACGCTCAATAACATGTATGAATGTATGGGCATGTTGTTGCACAATGCCTTCGCACTATGACGGGGCGATAGTAAACTGAATATACAATCTTTCTCACATTAACGTCATACAAGTAAAGGATACAACGACAAATAGATTAAACTAAAATACACAATTATTTTGGACAATCTATACAAAGTCTGGCGTTACCTACAGCTTTCTTTGAAGTGTTTAAATCAGGGCTTGTAAATGCCACTTCCTACACCAAAACGGTGAATGTTCAAAGTCTACAAGCTGATAACTTAACCTCATTATACGTTCAAAAGAAGAAGAAAAAGGAAAGGCAAAGCTCTCCTCCTTCTCCCTCCCTCCCCCCTCTCTCTCTCTCTCTCTCTCTCTCTCTCGCACACACACACACACACACACACTCACGCTCACACATGATATTTGCTACAGCGTATAATAGGCACATCGTAATAGTGGAGTGATAACAACAACAATAGCACAGGGACGACGAGTGAGTTTAACAATTACAGTGTCCGTAGCTCAATATTAGGGACTGGACGTAAATTAGCAGGGGGGGAGGGCCGGGGGGATTTCGCAAGGGAGTGGCCAAAAAATCGTGACCCTCCCCCAAAATTTGGTCCAAAAATTTATGACCCTCCCCCAAAGCAAGGCTGAAAAAATTGTGACCCTCCCCCAGTTTTAAAAAAATAGAATATTACAAATTGATCGAATCTTCAACGTTCAAAAATTGAGGTGGGGATTTACAATACAGGGCAATATAGATGGACGCCAGCAAGGGATTTCTGCAAATTGTTTTATTTGCTTGTGCTTGTGACAAGAACAAGTCTAGATATGGATGTCAGCCTTACCTAAGAATACTTTCAATGACATGGTGTCCGTCACATTTGACCAGCATGGGTAAAATTAATCTTGTAGAAAAAAATCTGGATTATTCTATGCTAAAGATTTTTCAGTACTTTTAATAAAAGGGAAACCCCTGATTTCTCTCAGCCTACACAATTATCATTTCAATTGTTATGATAATGGTTTAATATACTGTTTAACTCTTACACTGTTTAAACTTAGTAAACCAATCACCAGAAAAAGGAGTCTGGTATTCTTGTTTCCATTTTGGTATGGGTGGATTGTTCTGGGGAATACCATAGGATAAACTCTATGATTAACTTAATTCATTGTTTGATTTTCTGTACAAGTTTGATGAAATACTCAATTTTCCATGTTGTCAGCACACTTGTAAATGTGGAACAAACCACAGAAAACAGTTTAAGACTTCACTGGACACAAAAAATGACACCACTGCTCAAGTGTCATCAGGCTATGCTGACAAACTGAATCAATACTGAGCATATCATGCTAAAATACAGCAGCTAATACTGAACAATTCTGAAATTTTATGAATTTATGTAACTCTGACCTGCAAAGTAAACAACAAAACCCACATCTTGTCCATACACCATTGCTTTAAATTACAGTGACTGACAGGCAAAAATAACAAAACAGCAAACATGGAATTTAGCCATTTTCATTGGCCATTAAAGGGACAAAGTCACTCATTTTTTGACAAACTTTTGGTCATTTTAATTTCTGTTGAATATATGCTTTTCTGCTGCTCACTGAAATAGGCTAAATCGCAATCTCTGGTTGTCACAGTTCAACTCATGTGCATGCATGGATATCATGTGATCACTTAATACTTTTATGTACCAAAAATTGTAACATAGTAAATTTCACATGTTAATGTGTCTTATTAAAAATTGAGAATTGAATTGCAATAACCAGAGAGTGAGCATATTTCAGTGAGAATAATCTATCAAAAGAAATTTAAATGGCAAAATTATGTCAAAAATGAGCAACTTTGTCCCTTTAACTTGGTACATATCTAGTACATATTCTTTTAATTCAAGTGTGAAGCAACATGACCATTGCACTGTTGAAGTATTAAAATGGTGGCAATGAATTTTTTTATAATTGGTGCATTGACAAGATAGTACTGTAAAATGTTGACAAAAATAGCTTTTTCCAAAGTATCATAATATTAGCCATTTCTGAACAGTATGTAAGATTTCACCACCATGTAAACTCACAAATATTTCCAATATGAAAGTGCAGTCCTCTGCTCAGTGCCGAATCATGTACCAGTATGTTGTACACCATGAAGGTAGACACCAAGTATAGCATCATGTGAAAAAATTTAAAGTCTTGGTACTAGATGACTGCTTATCAAGATCGGCAGTCTGCTTGTTTCAAAGCTATTTAAAAACTTTCTTCTGGGCCTATTTCATATCATACTTGACCCTGTGGACTTGACCTGCAAGCTTGGTACGTACATTGTATTGTGGAAAATGACAGTAACTTTTACGTCATTTTAAGTCACAGATTCGTCATACAAGTCATTAATTTCACTTAATTATTTGTGTCTCTTCTTCCTGACTGTCAAATTTGATTGAGGTCTTAAGTATTGAAAGTACTTAATTTAATGATGATTTTCATAAATATGTTTCACTTACAACTGGGCTAAACTGTCACTACTTCCAAGTGTGACTGTGAACATCATTCTAAAAACATTCAAATAACTTCAACACATTTAAGTTTGTTTACAAGTGTCGCGCTGTACCAAGAAGTTCTCTGGACGTACACTGTACATTTAACCCTATCATTTTCAGGAAATAAAGGTCTGCATGTTTAAATGATTGACTTATTGGCTTATGAAAAATATATTAAGGATCAGAAGGATGTTGTTTTCCCAAGTTAGGAGCGTATCAGTATCACCATGGAGCTAATGAGCTCTGCATGGCAGGGCTGTGTGTTACCGTCGTTATACGGCCTCCTACCACAGGCCGTATAACGTTGGTAACGCACAGCCCTTCCATGCAAAGCTCGGAGCTACCACACTCTTTTGGTAGTACCGTGGTATCATATTTTGCTTTATGTTAAGCTGCAGTTCCTAAACTAAAGGTTTTGCCTTTTTTCGAGTTTAAGCTTTTAGTTTTCAGGGTTTGAGCAAGTTGGGGTACAACAGCAATATTGCCCTATGCTAGGAGGATATGTGTGCCACTGTCACTGCGCGAAGGCTTAACTTACCCAGAAGAGCTCTCTCTACCCGGTGCATAGGCCTTCGTGCTGCGATTGTGGTTGCACCTGTGTGTGATGAGTGCTGTTGTTGGAGGCAATCAAAGCAGCCAATAGCTGAATACTCTTACCATTCTCGTAGGGCTTCTCGTAGGCAGTCTAATTAGACTGCTACACCAAGTCTATGGCATATATCATGTAAATTAGGCAGTAAATATGTACCCTTTCACTTTGGCTTTGAACTGCAGACATGGAATGTCGTGATTCAACAGGCTGTCCAATAATGCCAATAATAAATGCCCAAATTGGCTCATAATGGAATAGAGCACACTTATACTCCATTAAGAGTGATTGTAATAAATAATGCTCTTCACATGTTTTCTTTTATATTAATCCACATGTGCCTGCCATTTTTTCTAGGAATTATAATTTAACATTCATCAAAATATCAGTGAAATTCATAATTTTGGAATGTATCACATTGACAATTGAGGGAAATACTAGAAACTCAATGTGACACTGACCTCCACAACAATGTTATATAGTCATGTACAGTGTATTGAGCAGTTCAATCACTACATGGGGAGAAAATATGGGAAAGTATATTTAAAATGTGTTCCTGGTACAGATAGAACTACATGTGTGTGCATGACCCCATTATTCACTGAATTTTATAATATTCCCGATAGACCTGTGTAGTGAGAGAACTGAAAATACATGTGCCCATAGCAAATCCAGTTTTACAAAATGTACTATGTGTTCCAGTAGACAATGAGAAGTTTTGGTCATGTTGCCCTGTTTGTGGAGAAAGGTCAACAGAAAGGCTATGCCTATTCAAGCAATAATTTAAGCAAACAATTCAAAGTATGGTCATAGATTGAATGCTATCGTGTGAAATTATGATGTTTTAACATTGATAATACTTTGTCAATTTGTTTTGATACGTTTCTTTGCATTTTAAACATATCACAGAAAGCAGCCTAGATAATAGAGGATAGACTGATCCTGATTTGACACAAAAGTGGCAAACACTATTTCATGATCAATCAAGTCTTCATATTCTGAAATGACATTGGGATTTCACCATATTTAATCAAGTTCAATCTGAATACGTGATCAACATGGCTGATTCACTCTATAAATTACCCACATTAAATTTCACCAAATGTCATATATCCTGCCATCACAACCCAAATGAACACTATCCAGTACCCACGTGTTAAAGCCAATATAAACTTGAAAAAATGGCACACGTAGCCATACCAATCAGATGACTGTACCTAAATATTTAAATATACTAAAATCACTTTTCTGGAATCAAAATTATGAAATATCACACCAAAGCTTGCTCTTAATTTCAAACAATAGTATCTCTAAAAACTAAAATTCATGTACCTAAAAAGTGACTGATGCAGGGTGGAGCTTGGCCTTAACCCTTTTACCCCCAGTTTCCTGTATACTGGTCCAACTTTACCATAGAAAACAATGGATTTGGGTAAAACCATGGTGGTGAAAGGGTTAAACTTTAAAGGGAAGTGGCTTATGCAAGAGAGGTAACTTTTGTTGATCAACAAAAAGTGGAATGAGAAATAATATCGTCAAATAGTTAGGTTCAAGATTGACTACATTAGTAGAACAATTTATGATATTGTGGTAATATCCAGCAGTGCTTTTGTTAAGGGCGGTACCTAGGTAAGTGTTACCAGGGTCCCCCCAGTCATTTTATCAGGGTTAGCCTTGGTATATCAGTGCAGTCTTACAAGCGGACAACAGAAATTTTACCAGGGTTCCCAATGTTCCCCAACCTTAGCAAAAACACTGTCCAGTGTTTATCAACAAAACACACTACATGTACAATGTGCAGCCAGAATGCCATGAATCACAATATCCCTTTATTATTGTGGGTTAGCTGAGAAACAATAGATTGGATTTGCTATAAACTTAATGGCGATAAGAAAAGCAACAAGAGAGACAATCCTATTTAAGATAATGGTGGGGAAGAGATACACAGATAGTTGGGAATGAGCACTTAATAGAAAGTAAGAGGCAGTGTGCGAGTGTCTCATGTGACCATAATTGTCCATACAAACAATTTGTTTTCTACTTTTAGTGCACCGACAACAAGCCCAAAAATTTGTGACCCTCCCCCTTAGAGGAGCTCAAAAAATTGTGACCCTCCCCCAAACAGAGGCTCAAAAATTTGTGACCCTCCCCCAAATCCCCCGGCCCTCCCCCCTGCTAATTTAAGTCCAGTCCCTTATCATTTATCCGTATGTTAATTAACCATTATTGCATATATCCAGGCCCGTTAGCTACATTTAACACGATTGGAACTAATTTGGCATACTGGGATTTTCATATTTTGCAAATTTCTCAAAAGTGTTAGGTGCCATATAGCTCAATATTGCAATATTGCAAATTACTCATAAAAACAAGTGTGTAATATAAAAAGAAAAGCAGATGAGATAACATTTGTAGATTAAATCGACATTACTTCACCAACCAATTATCCCAAATTAGTTCCAATCGTGTTATTTGCATGTCCTATGTCATGGTCATTGTGACGAGTAGCAAGCCAACATAATAAAAAGTAAGAGCAGAATCTTATTGTAATCATGGTTTAATTTTAGGAATGATAATTTGAAAATGTCGGTCAATGCAGTGTGATTATCAATCACAATTTAACTGCAGTATCAAAGCAACGAAGAAGAAATCAGTGTACTTCGTATCTTAGGCACTGTCTGTAGATATGGTAAATGATTTGAAAAAAAATGAAATTTTAAATACATTTTAAAGACATGACAACGCTGCAATTCAGTTTGGCATCCGGCAATTCACTGCCGCATTCCAGTTCCCCCTAGCGTTACAGTGGAACAACTTCACTCGACATGTCATAAATCAAACCCTCTCAAGTTATCCCTGCAATAACAAACTTGATTTCGTGGACATAATCGGTTATCCTCTTTCAACACTATGTGAGGTTTGTTAGGAAATAATGACGGCACAGTAGCGTTCATTTGAACCTTCTTTGATCACATGAACTTGAACACGGTGTCAAGCAATCACAATAATACAGGAAGTGACACTTTCTGTATGTAAAAATATATGTGGAGACTTGGAACTAGGCCAATAAAACAACACGCAACGAGTCAAAAGTGTACGCCGAATTATCACAAACTCTTCTGAGACATGTAAGCTTCATTATGTCATAACGATTGTGCTTTACATACGCATCAAGCTAGACTGGCTTCTCGCTTGGCTTTTCTCCGACGTACGCAGCAGTTACTGGCTGGGCAAGCTTATCGCGTTCATCTCATGATCAATTTGACAGTTTCGATTAATACATGTAAGTGTGAATGGTTTGTGATAATATTTGTTACAAAATTAATTGTAATCGTCAGATTTTGTTTCAATAAAATAAATTGAAAATTTTGCTAGACAACGAGTTACTTATGGTACGTAAATAGCAACATTTTTATCGAATTTGCTAAGTCGTACCGTTATGCCGGAAAAGTTATTGCACTGACATATCGACATTGTTTCCTGCTGCTAAGTAGGGGATGCACATACACGTCACGACGGCCAATGGAGTAAAGTCAGTAGATGGCACAGCCAATTCACAACGACGTAGGTGTTGGTATACCTGCCCGTTCTGCTGACGAAATACACTTCAGAATTGTGACTCGTGCTCTCTTTGATAATCAAACTTATATAAAACTAAACCAGAAACTCACGAGAAGAAAACTTTGGTTGTCAGCCGTCGTGGTGACAGCCGTTCCGTTGACGGTATGTGTTAACAACGCCTGGATCATTAGGAAGTTGTGATTATTACTCAGTTGTCCCGACAGTATAGGACTGAATTTTATCATCGTCGTGATAGTGATGATCAAATTTTTAAATGAGTGATAATATCCATGAATATATGAATATGTAGTAACACACTGTCATTGCATCAGTTACCTCAAGACATAACTTTCGCCACAACGGCATCCTGCTGTCAGTGCAACAGATATCATTTCAATGATGATTGAATAAAGCTACTCAAAAACACATGTGTGAAAATCATTCTAAGAGATTCCCCCCTTGCTAAAATACACAAGTCTTGTACGCTGTTTACTGAAGCTTTCCTCAACTGCCGATAATTAATTTATGAAAGGTTATTTTTTGCACGTGTTAATAGTTAAGTGAACATCTGGCGATTGTCTCTATTACAACTTAATGTACCTATAAAATATATTTGTAAAAACATGCCCGTCAAAACTTGATTGATTATATCAAGCCGGTTGATGCGGAGATAGAATAAAAATGTATTTACATGGTATCAAATTGCACTAACAGATGTCTCCGTTATCGGTAAAGTAGTTACTAGGTTTAAGATAACAGTACGGAGTTTTAATATATTCGATATTGTTATGTATTTGCGGTGCAATAAATCTTGGATTATGCGGTGCTACAATGAAGCATATACATAAACTACTATTCTTGCATTCGTCACATGTCATTTTGTCGTCAGATTCTTGTACCAATGACTTTCAAAATCGTTATAAAGGTATAGAGTGTTTCTGAGGAAGTAAAAACGCTACACAAATATATATTGTATATTATAGTCGTGTACAAAAGCAAGCTTATGTCTTTCATCTTATCCACCTACTACATAGGACGATATTGACACATAATGTGAACTTCATATCCCTCGAAATTTTCATAAATCACTCGTATTTTAGGGATGTTGTAGAAACCATTACTGTTGACCGACACTACTTTACGTTTCTCTACGTACCACAGTTGAAATGCAACAAAACATTACATTATTCGCTGTATGTGCGCATTTGAACTGTAACAATACACGTGCTATGTCCACACGTCAAGGAAAAGGAAATATTACGAGTGGAGCGATCGTGAGAGATCTGTCAATATAAATACAGCAATGGAATTGGCAACGGCTGCCGTATACAACATAGAGTAATGACTCCCGTTGAGTAGTTGACGGCGATATCAGACATAATATCTGAAGGCAATTCAGAAAGAGTGTTTAAACAATTTGTTTTCATCTTCAACATAATCATCATGATAACATTAACCAAATTTACTACATAAGCAAGCGCAGCTTGTGTGCTAACTTGTCACAAACGTCACAACCACCTCAGCACAATCTTCTGTGATATTGCACATTCAATGATAGCCTACGCGCAAACGTAAGAGCCCGAACTTATTTGTCAGTAGATTGGCAGTTTAATCAACCGTGCTATAAGTTATGCAAAGCTACCCTGTTTTAACTTGATAAAAAAAAACTTCAGCTGATAATATTTAGAACTTTCACCTCAGGATCTGAACGATTTTGACAATCATGAACGTA
>LD342969.1:420156-444717 GCA_001465055.1 Ptychodera flava | reverse complement strand
CAGATTGTCGCAGAAGTTCAAAAAGCGAAATTCATTCGTTTAGGGGGGGAGGGGGTTTGACCTCCATTCAATTAGTGAACTTCACTTTCGCACTTTTATTTTGTGACCACAAGTTTTCGTGTTTTATTTTAAATTAAAGAAAAACTGCACACTTGTGCCAACAAATTTGTAACTGTTTCCATCTCGTTTGTGCCCCAAACACAATTTACCAATACTAACATTGTATCCTAAACCTTTCACTAATCAAATTCAACAAAGACAAAAGTATCATTTTTTTAAATGTGCTATTTATAAGCGTATGCTCTAACCACTTGATGTCTTTATTAGTCCCCACGGACGAAGTCCGGGGGGACTTATAGATTGGGTCATGTCCGTCCGTCCGTCCGTCCGTCAGTCAGTCCGTCCGTCCGTCCGTCCGTCCGTCCGTTCACGCAGATATCTTAGACATGCCCTGGTCAATTTCTTTCAAACTTTGCATGAGGATAATATCCTACCCCATACAGATGCACGTCGATTTGTTTCACAATGCGATCAAATTTGGCCGTGTTAGAGGACTTTTTAGTTTCCACCTCCATAGACTCTCATGTATAAGGCAGCTGTCCATAGACTCCCATGTATAAGGCAGTCCATAGACTCCCATGTATAAGGCAGTCCATAGACTCCCATGTATAAGACAGTCCATAGACTGCCATGTATAAGGCAGTCCATAGACTCCCATGTATAAGGCCAAGTAAAATAAAAATTTAGTTTCTCATCGTATTCATATTGCAAAAAGGATGCAGTGACACAGTCTTTAGCCCCACGGATTAAGTCCAGGCGACTTATAGATTCGGTCATGTCACGTGACCTTGGCGACCTTTGACTTGAAATATACATATTTGTCCGTAACTCAGTAACCACAAGTGCTACACCCTTCATATATGGTATGATGGGACACCTTATGACGCCACATATTGTACCTTATTAATTATGCACATATCTAATTTTGAGCAAGCCAATAGAGCTAGAGGTCTGATTTTGGGTATATAGTGATAACTTAGCAATACAATTTTTTTTGACAAAATATCACGTGACCTCGGTAACCTTTGACCTCAAATATACGTATTTGTCCATAACTCAGTAACCACCAGTGCTACATCCTTCATATATGGTATGATGGGACACCTTATGATGCCACATATTGTACCTCATTAATTATGCACATATGTAATTTTGAGCGAGCCAATAGAGCTAGAGGTCTGATTTTTGGTATATAGTGATAACTTAGCAATACAATTTTTTTGACAAAATGTCACGTGATCTCAATGACCTTTGACCTGAAATACACATATTTGTCCATAACTCAGTAACCACAACTGCTACACCCTTCATGTATAGTATGATGGGACACCTTATGACTCCACATATTGTATCTCATTAATTATGCACATATGTAATTTTGAGCGAGCCAATAGAGCTAGAGGTCTGATTTTTGGTATATAGTGATAACTTAGCAATACAATTTTTTTGACAAAATGTCACATGATCTCAATGACCTTTGACCTGAAATATACATATTTGTCCAGAACTCAGTAACTGCAAGTGGTACGCCCTTCATATTTGGTATGATGGGGAAGACCTTATGACGCCACATACTGTACGTCATTAATTATGTGCATATCTAATTCTGAGCAAGCCAATAGAGCTGGATGTCTGGTTTTTGGTACATAGGGATAACTATAGGATAGAATTTTTTTACCAAATGTCATGTGACCTCTATGACCTTTTACCTAAAATATACGTTTATGTCAATAAATAAGTAACCACATCCAACATACGGCTAATAGTTGGCCATTTTGTTTTCCATAATACAATTCAAGATGGCCATGTGACTGGCATTTCACTGCCAGTTTCCCATTTTTTTTCATATTACAATCGAAGATGGGCACCTGATAGGCATTTCGCCTCCTGTATTTTATGGCTAAAGCTAGTAAATGTTTTGACTAATGTCAACTTGGCACATGGACAACACACTGTATCTTTTATTTGCACATGAAATATTTCAACAATATGATCCAATATGGCTTCCAGATGACTTTAATTCATTTTGTTAATGGTGTTTCAGTCCCAGTGGAAAAAGTCTTGGGACTTCTAGATTAGGCTGTGGTTCCATGCATCTGCACTGATATCTTAGACATGTCTTTACAGATTCATTCAAATTTGGTACAAGGGTAATACATTTCGGTGGACATATGCACATCAATTTGTTTTGCAGGGATGTTCGGCAGGCAGCCATTTTGTGTTCATTTGTTGTTTCATGATGATGTCTCAAGCCATTATGCAAAATTGCCCGGAATGATTTCATTGAAACCAGACGGTGCATGTAGGATGCCTCATTTTCTTATCTTTATGAATTATTGTATTATTATTAATAAAGACATATGCAAACTCGCTGTGTCTGCATCTCTTTTCATGTTTCCTTTACATCTGTATGCCACTCTGCTGTGACAAAAAATAGTATCAATATCAAGTGTAATCCCCAAAGAAACAGGTCATACTTGTTAATTGCTCGTCTTAGTCATCAAGCTTGGTATGGCTAAGGATTTGCATAATGAGAGTAAGTCCTTGGCCAAACATTCAAGGTCACCTGAGTGTGTTGAAACTTAGCACTAAGAACAATACCTGCATGCCAGATAATTTTGTGATATGATGATATGATATGACTGCCACATGGCCATTTTTTTATGTCCAGAGAGTAATTGCTCAGACAGGCTCTTTCAATGGACAAAACATGACTTTCAAATGCATGCAAAATTTAATATGTAGGGAATTTCTGGAATTTAAAGCCATAGTAGCTGGAACTTTTGAACATTTTTGCAAATACTTATAATGCAAACCAAGTGTGATTCTATTGAAACTAAATTAAATGCTGATTAGCAAGGAGCTAATGGTAACCATGCACACTACGTCGTTTGTACACTTCATGTCATTTGTTAACATTGTTGAAGTCCTGTCTGTTCAAAAATTCATTTTGACAACATTCTTCGGGACGACAAATTGACAAAGGTTGCACACCGAGGTCAATCATTAGTTGATTCTTCATGATTCAGTATGATTGTTTATATGAATATATCACAATGTGTAACAAAATAGTGAAAAGTTCAGCCACTGCCGCTTTAATGATAGAACTCCCTGAATCTGCACATGAATCTGAATCCAGTTTTACAATCGGACTCGACCACTTAAGGTCACGTGTTAACGTTTCTGTTTTCTGCTGGCAAGTGCGACAACGCTGTATCCTAAGCTCCCAATAAGCAGTTGATTTGACCTCAAATATTGCATCCAGTTGCAGTTATTAACGGGGTAGGTACTATTAGAAACAATCATTGAAAAAAAATGCTTTTCAGATGTGTGTAGATGATTTTTATATAGAATGAAGTATGGATTGTGTCGACGTACGTACTTTGATCAGTGATAGGCAACGTGTATTTCAGTGGAATCATGGGTACATGGGCGCGGCTGGATGGACGGCAATCGTGTTGATATTCATGTGTTACGTGTACTTTTTTCTTCGTTTTACGCCCATCATGACGTAGAATAGAACGCGATGTCACCTCTTACAAACCGATGTTAATTTCGTGACGTGGATAATTGATAAATATGGCGTTAGGCGTTAGTGCATTTCTTCCCCGGTACATGTAGTATTTTACGGACTATGATCAAAAATGAAATTTGTAAATTGGTACAATTTTTTCAACCATTTATTGTTCTGAAAGGGAAATTCATTCAACAATCTCCGAAGTGTCAATAACGTCCCCATGTTACGTTGTGTATACATTGTATCTACGCGTTCGTGGAATAAGACAACAATGGCGGCGACCATGTGAACCATTGGCATTGCATTGGCGATGTCGGTTGACTGTGTCATGAACCTGCCGTGTTAAGACAGGTCAGTTTCTAAAATTTATAAACTGGTTCGGGCCGGGCGATCTTTGTAAACTGTTTTTGCTCTGATGAAGGTATACCATTTTAACGTCCTCCGTTCAAATACGTGTAAACTTTGTGTTAACGTCGGACACACTCGAGGACTAGGACGAGATTTGACGGCGGCGCTATACGGCATGCTTGTGCAAAGTTGTGCGATGTTCCCATGGCGTGGCACGAAAAATCAGTGGCTGATACTCGCATAGTCACATCGATATATGTGATTTTACAAAAATGGGCTTTGTCCGTTTCCCTCCTGTATTAGAATTAGTGGAGAAATCATGGTCTGTGTTTCTGCATTTCTTTATCGCCGACAAAATATTGGCAATTTGTTAAACCAACTGTTGAGGGCGCACTGACTCGACATTCCAGTCCCGTTCATCGGATGTGAAATAGATCCGTTTATCATGTCAGCAGTGCCGATTTAACAACGCATTCACGGACTTAGTTAAGACTTTATTGAAAACAAATCTCAATATGAAATTATTGTAATAATGATGAAAAAGATGTTTCAGGATACCAGATTGAACTTAAAAGTAAGAAAGTGCTCCTACACAAAATCAGTAAACAATCACCGAAAAATCTCAGTGAACCAAAAATATTATTGATGTGTTCATTAATTGTAATTACATGAAATATATGTATGTCAGTAAAAGGTGGAACCAATATTGAATTTGTTTTTAAAGCAGCAGCTAGTTTGAAAGAATTCATGTTACGAATGCTGAATTAGTGTGTAAGATATTTTACAAGGTCTTCCATCAAACCTTATAACATAAAATTTTTAAAACCTGGTTAATGGTTGGAAAAGATTTTAAAAATTAATGTACAAGCCTAGTAATCACAAAATTATTGATTAGCATGATATTGCATTATGATTTATGTTCTCAAGTGACCTCATCAGGATATTATTTTAATATATTTAATTTTCCCCAAAACCTGAATATTTACTATGTTAAGAAAGCTTTGGTGATGAGCATATTGATCTGAATGCAACATTTTCTTGATGCTACTGTTCATTATGATAATTACACTGCATGACATTTTGGAAACATGTTAAAATATGCTGCTGTAACTGAGATAGGGTAAAATTGATCATAAATTACCATTCTCGTGTCAATTAACGATAGACCTGGTTCTAATTGAGTCTCTTCTCTTTTTTTTCAGGTTACTGGTTTTTTTACTGGATTGACACACACACAAACACTCCGATAACACAGACACATTGCTTTAGAGAACACCAATACCCATATACGACTCAAAGCGTGTCTCCCCTTAGTTAGGGGAAAAAGTGGGACTTGGCAAGCGAAACCAAGTCAACCGCTGGCCATTGGAATCGGCCAAGACTAAGAAGCCACAAAGTATATTACAAAAGAAGCCACAAAGTATATTACAAAAGAAGCCACAAAGTATATATTATAAACAAAGCCAAATACATGTGATTATACATATACAGGAATACAAAGAACAAACAGACTGGTTACCACTTCACAGCAACACAGATTGATAGGGCAATCAATCTCATTGTTGTATTTCATAAACCATTAACATCAAAGCGCCATCAGTTTTGGACATTCAACATAAAAACAGGTAAAAGTATGTTGATACCTCACTGCCCAAAGAGTTTGATAACACAATTGATAAAATCTGAACTTCAAACTTCCGTACCTCACTGCCAAACAAGTTTCATAACACAATAAATTGTTCTCTTCAAACTTTCATACACCACTGCCAAAACACACTAGCCTAATACAATATTAAATTGTTCACTTCCAACTTCCATATACAACGTGATTCTCCTAAAGTAACAAAAGAATTATGGGTATCTCCATTGATCAGTATAGATTAGCAATAGACGGTTTCCATTGTGTTCACTTCAAACAAGAATTTCAACTAGCCAGATTCAAGTACTTTTCTGTGAGCTGGATCATTCAAATTTATTTATGTAACCATTACATGAAGCAGCTTCTCACACTCAGTGGTGATATTGAAACAAATCCAGGTCCCGTCACTCCAACCAGAGTACTTTCATGTCTCAATAAGAGTGTCATTACAGGTAATTTACACCAGGGTTCCCTAAAGTTTTTAGCTAGTGCATTAGGCACCAACACATGTATGGCCAACAGTCTGATAGCATTGGCTTACTCTCAGATTCTAGAAATGTCAGACTGGAACAGTACAATTATTGATTTTATTCTTGATGTTGGGAAAGCATTATATGATAAACTGTACCCCAACAGAAAGTGTAAAGATTCATGCCCCTATTTACAGGTAACAGATTTGAATATTAATTTCAGAGTTAGATGTCAGTATTTTACCTGTAGTCCTGGCTTTTCCTTATTTGGATACATTGGTGATACTGATCCAGGTGATAATATTGTGTACAAATTAGAACATGCACTCGAAATGGCTTTTGACATTTCTTCACAAGCTGTTCTTATTATTGAAGAATATGGGATAGCATTATTTAAAGTTAGTGGTGTATTCCATGTGTTTGATTCTCACAGTAGAAATAGTGAAGGTTATGCTCACCCTGATGGCCATGCAGTTCTTGTCACCCTTGAATCAATTGCTGACCTTTGCTGTCATTTACGATACTTAGTTTGTACATTATCACATGAACCCATGGAGACAATACGCTTTGAAGTAACACCAATATCACTCTATCAGTCTAACAGTATCCCTGATGATTACTATGATTTGTCTACAGTATTTGATTCAAAAAACAATAAGCGTAAAGGTACACATGAAGAAAGCCAGCAAAGAAAAATTACAAAACTAACTGCAACAGAAGCAGATATTCCCCAAATCAGTACTTTACCAACTACTGGGGATTGCTATGTCATCTCTGAAATTGTAACATCAAAATATACATATATCCCAACTGATATAACATGGCAAACAGAAAAGGTGTTGTTATTTCTAAGTACTCCACCCAAGCATACTGTACACTTTCAAGGCCAAGGTCTGTCTCTGGGATGCCCATTGACAAAAGATTTAGTTGGAGATGGTAATTGCTTTTTTAGAGCAATCTCCTACATAACTACAGGCAGTGAAAAATATCATGGTCAGATTAGATCGAAAATAGTTCAACATTTGCTACTCAATAAAAGCAAATTTGAAAAGATACTTAGAGTTCAAGGACAAACTATGGAACAGTATTTGCAACAAAGTGAGATTGCCATGTTGGGCAAATTTGCTAGTGAAGTTGAAATTGTTGCCTCGGCTCATTTTTTAAAGACAGATATATTCACATACATGATTAACAAACGCTGGCTTAAGTACTCTGGCAAAATGGTTGACCCACACATTCGTGTTGACAAAAAATCAATATATTTGAAACACTGTAATGCCAATCATTACCAAGTTGTCACAAAGATCAAAGTAGATCCATCAAATTCCCTGGAAAATTACTTTACATCACAGAAACTGCTACAAGATCAACATGTGCAATGTGAAAACACAACATCTACTCAGAGCAAACTATCAAAAAGGCAGAAGCAACAATTGAGAAAGGAGAGTGCAAGGGCAAGAATGAGTATACATAGACAAATAAAAACTGAACTAGACAGACAAAAAACCAAAGAACAGGACAGAGTTAGAAAATTTACTGAGCGAAGCAATAGAAAAGAATTTGCAAAGGAGAAAGATAAAGAACAAAACAAAGTTAGAAAGAGGATTGAGAGAAGCAACAAATCAGAACTTGCCAAAGAGAAAGATAAAGAACAAAACAAAGTTAGAAAGAGGGTTGAGAGAAGCAACAAATCAGAATTTGCCAAAGAGAAAGTTAAAGAACAAAACAAAGTTAGAAAGAGGGTTGAGAGAAGCAACAAATCAGAATTTGCCAAAGAGAAAGTTAAAGAACAAAACAAAGTTAGAAAGAGGATTGAGAGAAGCAACAAATCAGAACTTGCCAAAGAGAAAGTTAAAGAACAAAACAAAGTTAGAAAGAGGGTTGAGAGAAGCAACAAGTCAGAATTTGCCAAAGAGAAAGTTAAAGAACAAAACAAAGTTAGAAAGAGGATTGAGAGAAGCAACAAATCAGAATTTGCCAAAGACAAAGATAAAGAACAAAACAAAGTTAGAAAGAGGATTCAAAGAAGCACTAGAAAAGAAGTTGCCAAGGAGAAAGATAAACAACAAAACAAACTTAGGAAGAGGACCAAGAGAGTTAATAGAACAGATAACCAAAAACAAAGAGACAGGGGAGATGACAAGGCAAGAAAGAAACTACAGAGATTCATGTTTAATAGTGACCATCAAGAATTATTACAAGACTTTCATTCCAATCCATCACCTTGTCATCCAGCATTTGAAATTATTTTAAATGGATTTTTTCATGCTAAAAGTCTGGCCCCACATACTCATGCAGTTGTTGCAATAGGTTCATGTATAAGTCTGCTGTAACTCCTTACAAAGCAGAGAATTTTCCAGGAACAGATCCAGATTTACTACATCTTTGTCTGAAAGACCAGAAATCAGAAGACAGACAATGGATTTGTAAAACATGCCAAGGGTCTCTAAAAGTAAATCGCATGCCTGCACAAGCTGTTGCAAATAACCTAGAAGTTGAACCAGTACCTGAACAGTTATCTGTTTTGTGTAATTTGGAGAGCCAGTTGATAACTAGAATTATACCATTCATGAAGATTGTTGCTTTGCCTACTGGCGGTCAACATGGTCTCCGTGGTCAAGTTGTCCTTGTACCATCTAATATACAGAAAACTGCTGAGACTTTGCCAAGACAGACTTCCGAGTCACAAATAATAGCCTTAAGCTTTAAACGACGTTTATCAGATAAATATTCAGTCAAAAAACAATACATACGCCCTTACAATGTCAATGAAGCTTTAGAATACTTGAAACAGAATAATCCATTTTATAAAAATGTGATTACAAATAGTCACTGGACTCACAACAGTCAATTAGAAAATCCAGAATTGTGGAAAGCGGCTACTGAGCCTAAACTAAGAAACACTATGTGCAAGCCAAGCTACACTTCTGATGAAAATAACAATAATGCAAAAAGTAATGATATTCAACCAAAGCAGGTATCAAAACCATTACAAGACCATGATGCTGATATGCTTGTAGATTCAGAGGAGGAAGTTGATGATGATAATCCTGATCATGTAAAAACTGAACTTAATTTAAAGAAAAGCATCAATTCATCAACATGCCTATACCCAAAATGTGGTCCCAATGTCAAAACAAATCAAATATTACACCTTTCACCTGGGGAAGGACAAAGACCAACACATGTCTTCTATGAAAAAGACTGGGAAGCATTGACATTTCCAACACTGTTTCCATCAGGAACTAACACATTCAATGAAGAAAGAGATGTAAGAATCACTGTTAAAAAGTACATTAATGCAAGGTTACTATCAAGTGACACACGATTTGCAGAAAGTACTGAATATACTTTTCAGTGTTTACACTGGGCAGAAACAGTTGATGTAAGCAATAGCATCACCATGCAACTCAAAAAGACAAGAACGCAGGATTTAAATGCTGCAAAGTTGAAGAATCCTGACAATGTTAGATTAATGTTGAAAAATGATGAACTATTTGCATCATTCAAAAAAATCCGTGGCACACCACAATATTGGAAAGAGATGCAACAAGACATGATTGCAAAGATAAGACACTTTGGGCCTTACACTTTTTTCTTGTCTGGCAGTGCTGCTGACTTCCATTGGCCTGAATTGGTACAAGTCATTGCAACACAGTATGGTGAACACTTTACATTAGAGGAGATAGAGCAAATGACCTGGCAGACAAAACGCAATTGGATAGCCAGAAATCCTGTAACAGCAGCGAGACATATTGATTATATATTTGGAAAGGTATGGAGAAACATAATTTTAAGTGGAGTCCATCCAATTGGTCAAATTCTAAATTATGACATCAGAAAAGAAATGCAAAGTAGAGGCACTGAACATTTCCATGCAGCTGTTCATGTCCTAAATGCACCAATCTTAGATAAAGATACTGATGAAGATGTCATATCATTTATAGACAAATATATCTCATGTGCTATCCCTGATGACACTGATCCAGTACTTCGTGACTTAGTCATATCACGTCAAACGCACCATCATACACGAACTTGTAAAAAAAGAAAAGGCCTAGAATGTAGATTCCATTTTAAGAAACCACCATCATCAGAAACTGTTATTGCCAGAAAAGAAACATCAAAAGAAGCAATTACCAAAGCTAAAAAGGTTATGACTAAAGTCATGAAAACTTTAGAAAACAGTCAACCAGACATTACTTTGTGTGAATTGCTCACAGAGGCAAATGTATCTGAAAGAGAATATCATTCTATATTGACTTTGTCACTAAAACGCACATCAGTCATTTTAAAACGAAAGCCATCAGAGACCAGTATTAATCCATATAATCCATTCATACTGAAGGCATTACGAGCAAATATGGATATACAGTACATTACTGATGTTTGGGCCTGCATTGCCTACATTACTTCATACATGTGTAAACCAGAAAGGGAAATGTCAGAGCTCATGAGAAATGCTGTCAAAGAAGCAGACACTGCAACAGAAAAACTTAAATCTATTGGCAATACTTTTTTGAAGTGCCGTGAGGTTTCACAACATGAAGCAATAGCAAGGTTGGTAGGTTTACCACTGAGACAAACAAACACAACAGTTCAATATGTACCTACAGGATATGAAGAAGAAAGAACAAGAATGTTAAAGAGTGTGTCAGAGCTTGATGAAATGGATGATGATAGTGAGAATGTATATGTACCAAGTATTCTAGATAAATACGCAGCTAGACCCCACCAGTTGAATAATCTGTCTCTAGCTGAGTTTGCATCAATGTACAGTACTTCCTACGGACAAAAGTCTGATTTTGATAATTCTGCAGAAAACTTGTTTGACAACCAAGATGATGCCCAAAACACAAAGCCTAAATCAAGTACAAAGTTAAAACTCCTGCAAGGCGTAGGATGGATATATAAACGACAGAAGGAAATTGTAATTCGGTACTATTATGTCTCAAAGAAAAAAGATTCAGAAAAATATTACCATAGATTACTTATCTTGTACCTTCCTTGGCGAAAGGAATCACAACTTAAACTTAACAACAGCTATGAAGCAAAGTTTGTACAAGTGCATGACACTATCAAGGATACAATAAAGAAATTTGAACCATGTAATGATGAGGTTCAACATGCATATGAAAATGCACCAGATCCTGATGACATTGATGAAGAACTATGGGATTCAGTAGCACCACCAGAGGCTGAACAATGTAGAGACAGACAGATATCTGATGATGCAGAGTATGACTTATTAGACCCATCAAACCTAGATCAAGACCAAGTTTCTGTTAACCCAATCAATGTCACCACATCACTGAATTCTAAACGTTCAGTCACATTACAGGCAAAGATCCTAGCTAATGTGAAGTATTATAAGATAGTGCGAAGTCTAAATGACCAACAGAGAAGGATACATGATTTCATATTTTCATGGTGCACTTCATACAGAATAGCAAGTATCCTAGGTAATTCACTACCTGATCCATTTTATGTCTTCCTTACTGGAGGTGCAGGAGTAGGTAAAAGCCATGCAGTTCATGCCATTTTTCAAAGTGCAATACGTCAACTACGACGTGAAGGTGAAAGCCCAGATACACCAACAATAATTTTGACAGCATCTACAGGTAAAGCAGCTGTGAACATTGGTGGAACAACTCTACACAGTGCATTTCATATCCCTTGCAAAAAACATGGCGAATCAAGTGAATATCATAAACCAGCTGCCCAAATTTTGAACTCATTAAGAGCCAAATATGTAGCATTAAAGATAATAATAATTGATGAAATATCTATGGTTGGTGCTCAAACTTTATCAACACTTAACTTGATATTACAAGACATCTTTGAAAACAATAGTCCATTCGGTGGTGTTTCTATACTGGCTGTTGGTGACTTATTACAGTTAAACCCAGTTGGTGATAGGCCAGTATTTCAGATATCAAACAAAAAGGACCTCAGCATTTTGGCAGGATCATTATGGCAGAGACTTTTCAAAGTACATGAATTACATGAAATTGTGAGACAGCAGAGTGATCCAGATTTTGCAAATATGCTATCCAGACTACGATTAGGTCAACACACCAAAACTGATATTGACCAGTTAACAAGTCTCAAAACTAACGCTAATCTCCCAGCAAATTGTGTCTCTTTATTTTTAACAAATAGAGAAGTAGAAGAATATAATGAACAACAATTGACAAATCTTTGTTTAACAGTGCTTACAATTCCAGCACAAGACACCAAGAAGGACTTTCATACATCAAGAGCAAAGGTCATTGTCACTTCTAAAAATCCACATGAAACAGCTGGTCTACGAGATGAAATAAAAATTGCTGTAGGTGCCAGATATATGCATACAAAAAACACAGACCTGTCAGATGGCCTTGTCAATGGTGCTACTGGTGAAATAACTCATATAGAAATTGACCAACGTAATCCAATGAAAGGAATAATTTATGTCAAATTTGACTCAAATGCCACAGGCAAAGAAGCTAAAAAACAAAGCAAATACCCTGACTCTGTACCTATCACTGCTGTGACTGACACATTTTCATACTCGGAAAAAGCTCATTCAATCAAAGTTGAACGTACTCAATATCCAGGGACGCTTGCATGGGGAATGACTATACATAAAGCACAAGGAAGTACCTATGAATACATGATTGGCAATATGAATTCCACATGTTCCCCTAAACCAGGGCAAATGTATACAATGTTTAGTCGTGTTAAATCAAGATCAGGCTTACAATTGATAGGATTTGATAAAACCAAAATCGAAGTCAACCAATCTGCTTTGACAGAGATGAAAAGATTACAGGAGACCATGCTATTGGACTATAAATGGCCAACTGAAACACATTTTCCAAAAAATAAGTTCCTTACTATTGGCCATATAAACATCAGGTCCTTGAAATCCCATCATATAGACTTGAAATTACATCCATTCACCCAACATCTTGACATAATATGTCTCACTGAAACACATGTAACAGATCCTTGTCAGTACAGACTACCCAAAATGACAGTCTTTTCTGTCCCTTCACAGCATGGTTGTGCTATCTACTGTGCCAAACCAGTCAAAGAAAAATTCATATTTGCTGATCTTATTGAAGCTGTTGCTATTATTACACATAAAACACTGATTGTTTGTATTTATATCCCACCAAAGACACCATGGATGTTAGTAAATGAACACCTCATTCAGCTGCTTAATGAATGTACAACCATTATGAAACACAACAGCTGTGACACAGTTATTATTACTGGTGACTTCAACATTGACCTGAATGACCCTCATGAAAAATTGACACAGCTCATACATGATAACAATTTACATCAGATCATAACACAATCTACACATAACCTGGCAGGCATTTTAGACCTTGTCATTACAAATCACAACAATACAAGTCACTTTTCATACCCAGTCTACTTTACAGACCATCACTTCATGGTTACATATTTACATAACTGAAGTCCATGCTCCAATACAATGTTCACCAAAAGAACAATACCAATAATGTTCATTGCTATTTTTGTATACTGTTAATATAAATCAATCTACACTTCAGACAGGCCAATAAAAAGTTAAAATTTACAAAACTATGTCAAGACAAGTTCAAAAATTAAGTATTTGACATGTGGAACACATATGATCCATGATTTCAGACATACAGGGAAAGGTAACCAACTACATATTTCTAAAATGGTCAAAAAATGCTTTGTTTTAAACAATGGTTTGTAAATCTGACTCGGTTACAGTTTATACAACATTGCCAAACACACGCTTGAACGACCATAATTTTGGCTTTACATGCTAAAAGTGAACCTACGTTACTGTTAATAACACATTATCTGAAACGTCTGATTTTGAAAAAAAAACATGAGACTTTCAACAATTTCACTGTCACAAATTCAGCTTTACTTCAAGAAGACTTTATTGACTCAATGAACAATCATCAAAAAAGAGCAAGTCACTTCACAAATTATTGGATCATAACGTGTTTTCATACAGCTACTCTGATTTCAGTATAAAAAAAAACATTCATTACTTGATATTTTCACCGTTAACATTAAACAAACGCATACCAAATCCTCAACTTCATGTGACAAAATTTCACACATAACATACACATATTCTATTACCCTTCACACCCCCACAACAAATCCACCGTTCTATGTCAATACATGAACCCCATAATTTTTTTTGTTTTACCCCGACGATCACGGGGGTACTCACCTGTTAACTATACCGCTCACACTTACCATGCAAAAACCATCTTCAAACCGTGTATCCAAACTTCCACGATCAAATCCATGCTACCAACTACATTAACTAAGCTCTAGTCATATACACATTTTCTTTTCATTCGTCCTTAAATTATTCCCACTATTCTCGACCGCGCAGTGACGTCAGTAGGTGAAACACATGTCGTAAAAGTTTGAAATTGTTGAGTATTTTTGTTATGTTTTCATAAACTGCATATTTTGCATGCTGTACCTTCATGTTTAAATAGGATTCTAAACTTGTTTGACATCACAGTGCGAACGTCATAGAAAACCAGGATTTGTTTCCATGCATAACTTTCGAGAATCAGCCAATGACGTTCATGTTTATTCTAACTTTGATACAAAGTTCTGCGTTGCTTTTCCCGCCGTTTTGAGAATTGAAAGCGAGGTTTTCCACTTTTTGGTTGCTCTTCGAATTTCCATGTAACGTGAGGAGTTCAGGATCCTCTCTCCAGTGTTTTCAATAAATAGTTACGTGTTCCGAGTCAAGCTGTCTTCTCAGTGACATCCGATATTAAAGAACCTCCCCCTCCCCCCACAACACATTCGAGCTCGGTGAAGGAGAGATCAGACGATACAGAAGAGCGAATGATACAGAAATTGTATGGAAAAAAGCAGAACTAAAAGTTATGTCATTTATGTATATTGAAACTTTGAATATAGCTTTGGTGGTTGAAATATCCGAACTTCACCACGGCGCTGTGACGCAAAAATGACGTAAAAAACCGCAAGTACCCGGATGACCCGCGGTCGACAATTTCCATCAGTTCAGTCGTTCACACAACTGGTACACCCCCGTGCAGTTATATTTGCATACCAAGCAAAGTACAGACACGTGCTTCAACCACGACCATTCCAACCAAAGGACATAGTCGCCTTCACGTGCCCAACATTTTGCTCCGAAATCATTTCGAAAATGGCATCATCACAGTCAACATCGACCTTAATTCATCTCTGCTTACTTGAAAAAGTAACAAAACGCCTAACGAAAGACAACAAGATATATTATTACGGGAAAGGCATCATCAAAGAAAACGCAAAGAGAAACGACAAAATCAAGGCTATCATATCAAACGATGAAAAAACCGGTGACGCACTGACAGCAGCCGACCTAGACCAATTCCTAATGGTAACAAACGTCATTTCAACCCCAACTACAATAAAGACTACAGAGGAATCTGAGGTAAGATATAATCGTCACTGGTTGAATCGATCGTTGTTATACTGATGGAGTGCAATAGTTCGGATGTGGACGAGTTTCTGCACATATTCCTACTAAGAAATGTAATGGGAAGAATGAAATGACAGGTTTATCTTATCTCTTTGGGAATAGTAGTACTTGGATAGGAGTTTTTTTTGATTTATCATTAGATAATGGCTGAATTGTGTGACACTTGTATGTGAAGTATGTATGGTATAAAGCCTGCTATATTGTTATTGGTAGTGTGGCGTTGTTCGACGTCATGGGTACCGGTAATCGGAAGTTTATCGTCAAAACTGAAAAACTACCCGCTACAATTGGCTACTGTATTTGACTTTGGCATTCCCCTCTTTTCCATACGAGTTTCAGGCTTCCATTTTAATGTCGATCTTTACTGCATGTCAGGACTAGAAATTCTTCCACATAACATGCCATAGTGGTCTTGTTCACAAGCTACCCTGTTCTGTTTCCGTCAACTACATGAATCTCCAAGGTAGGCAGTCTCAACCAAATTTGGCCTTCTGAAGTTCTCACCTGACATGCAGGCTACCAAGGACGATCGTGATCCAAGTCTTGTTTCCGTAAGATGTCAACAGACAATGACATTTGGAAGAAAGGATAGTGTTTCAACAAAATTTGCGGTTGCAAATGTTTAGTGACGAAGTCATAAGCTTTCAGAACAAAAATGTCTATAGGTATTTCCGGTTGCAGTTTATCGAACACAGTGCTATGCGGCTGTTTTCCGTAGTAGGTAAAATGTTTCAATGTCAAGCTCACGATAAATGAAATTTGCTTCACTTTGTTCCCGCTGCCGCTCGTTTTATCGCCTTTTCAAGAACAAAATCCGATGTTTACGAAAATATTCTAATTAGTATTTGTAAATTTTGCGAAGATATTTCACCACTAACCACTATGAAAAAACCTTCAAAGGGAAATGTAAACATTGTCTTTACGCCAAACTTTTCGTTTTGCTGAGTTTGAAACGCGAACCTGGCCCGGAAACTTCATGGTTTTATACGCAATAGAACACGACTAAGTCCCTCTACTAAAATGATATCGTCTAAAATCTTCAACCAATCAATGACTCTGTATCAACCATAATTAAGTCTCTGCGCTCGTCATGCACAGGTTTTGATGTTGGGACCACTTTCGGCATGAAAGCCGTCTTTTAATTGGACAGTGTATTTGAAAAGCGGAGACACAGCAGACGTAACATGGCGCATGGCATTTATTCAGATATGGAGCGGTCGATACTGGTTACGATCGACGATGACTAAACTTGTAAGAGATCCGATCTCCGAAACTTTAAAAAAGCCATTACCAGTGGTAAGCTTTATCAGACAAATAAAAAGATCGAGTAGCTTCGGCTACCAAGAGCCACAAACACCGAAATTGCTGGAGACTTCGCAAAAAGAGCATGATTAGCATTTTGAACAACATGACGGTGGCAGATGCAGCAGATTTGAACGTCATAGAGACCTACCTACGTTTGAAATTCCGTAACTCAAATCTCATTCAGTAACATGAATCGAAGTTTGACAGCACGCGGTTTTATATATATTCGGGGTCTAATTTAACTTCGAAAATCATTTAATTTGTTTTCGGATCATGATTGAGTGTTGGTAATGTACACTATTTATTTTTTATTCGGTCTAACTTGTCTATTTTGACATCATCATTTATTTTCTTCAATGAATCAAACCATTATTATTCATTGGTTTGCATTTCTGTCTTTGTATTTTATATCAATCATCGTCTTTTCGATGCGTCACTTGTACAATCATTGACAGTCTCGCTTCTACTATCCATTGTCCGTCCACCCTGCAGAACAGCACTTTGTACTATGGTGCAACAAGATCTACGTGTAGGACTCAATTTACATAAATATCAAAGCTCACACCCCCCCCCCATAGGCTATCAAAAAACACGTCACCGCATCATTTTTGTGACCAACCAAGGATGAGAAACAAACTTAATTTTTTTGCCATAATACCTGGTATTTTATTGTCATTTAGGGAATATGTCTGGACAACATTACTGCACAGAACAAAATATTGAAAAATGCAGGTCTACATTGCTACTTTCACGGTCTTACATTTCAGTATTTTCACTGGAAATAAAGATATCTGACTTCACAAGTTCAAATTTATGAACATACTAGTATTATTTGCTTTAATTGACTGTATGAATTATGATCTATTCAAGAAATACAGTGAAATTTAGGGTGTACTTGGATGGCCCAATCATTGCGGAAAAAAGTCTACAGTAATTATTGCATGAGAAAATTTTTCTCAAAATGAGAATTTTTTTAGCACACCATTCTCATTTTTGACAACATAACCTGCTGACCCAGAGGAAACCCAGACTTCACTGTTTCAATGTGTTAAAAGTCAGTCGTTTTATTCAGTGAGCATGGCTTCCACTTTTTACATTTTGTCTCGTCATTACCATTGTCTTTTATGTTACATTCACAAATACATTGCAGAAGCGGTGAAGCATTTGTTACGTCTAGTAGCCAGTCACGGCTACTGCATTTGTAATTTCATAGCCCTAAGAAATTAAACATACAAGCATATAAAATATTATAATTTTCCACGAATATTAATGAGCTATCCAGCATTCTTCGAAGTCTGGCGAGAATAGTGAAAGAGTCACTGACACTTTTCACGACATCATGAAGTTTGATGAGTAACATGATACTTTTTGAAACAAAGCGCATGAAATAAAAAATACACTGCTTTTGCTTTTTTCAAACCACATAATTTGACTCGGTAATTGGTTTTCCAATTCAGGCAAATGAACTTGACCCCCACTTGCTTCAAGGGCAAATGGATAAAAAAATAAGTGTCTTTCCCTGTACTTATGTCACAAATCACAAGGACAGTACACTTTCACAACTTTCATTCAAGGGAATACGGATGCAAATGCAGGAATTTCGCTTTTTCCACTTATGCAACAATCTCAAACCACGACTTTAAGATCAGCCAACAATTCTTCATCCTTTGACACATACAACAAAATAGTAAGTAACAGAAACAAGACTAGCACAGCAATATAACAGCTGCAGCAAATGTTCAATCATTTCACCATTTCAGGATCCCATTCTGAATTAGACCTGTGACTGGTTCACAACATAACACTGCTTTAAAATCTGTGGTATATCTCCCCATGACAAGCCACAAACCACACAACAACAAACAACCAACTCACTTCATCTATTCTTCAATGCTTCTTTACTAACAGGTTTTCCTTAATGCTGCTGCATTTGACGTAAATCAACAGACTGTCAACGACTTCAGGAACGCTCCAGTCCTGACCATACCCGACATATATTCAAGCCCACCAAAGCGACGAGTCTCCGTCAAAGGCAAAGTCACTCATGTAAGTACCAATCACACCACAACAACCCATTACAACCACATTCAATTTTGGCTTATCGTTACCACATTAATAAATATCTCAATAAAAGAGCACTTGCCCACCCCAATAAATTACCATCCCAACAAGCCAACCACAAACACTATCATGCATATCCCACTAAACATAATACTTTACCCACACAGGTTGGTGACCTTCAGTCGGATACCCATTATAAAAGACGTCGCATCGTTTTGACTGACGAGCAGGATCGAAATATTGATACTAAACTCTGGGACGAACATGCTGTAAACCCCCCTGTGAAAATCAATGACATGATCGAGGCCAAGACTTTTACGGTCGATGTTTACCACACAGGCACCAAATCAGTCACCAGCCTCAATTCAACACCATCATCCCAACTCGTAAGTAAATTACTGACAATACCACATATCCACCATTTCACACTTCATATACAACACTAGCCAATCATCACTTCCAACAAATTTCACGTCTCTCTACAGAAATTGCTTTCCAACAACAACCACGGTCCACACTTACAAGAAACAACTGGATCCACAAAATTTTTGGCTAAATGTCCTCATCGTGTACCAGATACCAAATGCCAATCATTTCACCAACAACAAATCACACTATTTCATTATCATCACAAATAATCACAAACATTGAATTACTTTGTTAGGCTTCTTAAATTCAAAAATGCTCTCCAAACTGATTCATCGGAAAAACAACGCCCTTACACATGACAGGTATAACACATTATCATATGATTAAAACACTGAAAATCTCTTGGTATTTAGAAAACAAAATGCCAAAAGAAAATATTGAAGACAAATCTCATTGACCATGATATGTATTAAACACACACTTCAAGCAATTACAACATATACAAACAGACACATGATCACTGAAATGTCAAAGAATCATCAATGTTTTGACCACTAAAATAATGGTTTACACCTTTCATGCTCACAGTCACCATCTCTCCCATGATTCCATTGACAAGGAGTTTAGGAAACCATACAAAAACACTTCTTCTTTCTGATTTCCGCAAAATAACATTATATTCCTGTCACCAGGGCTGATGTACATATCTGTGCCTACCGCTATGTGACATGGCTGTATACAGAGCTGTACATACATGATCTCAATTCTTTTTCAATGTACATACAATTATCCCTCTCATTTCCCATCATATTTGCGCAACTTCTCTGAACATACACACCCATCACATCTTACAAAATTCCACATGCTGTATCACCCCCTGTAATTTCAATACTGCCACACCACTGTTTACACACCAATGTTACTCATATTGTCACAGCAATGCATACACTTAAAAATTACAAGTACTGTAATTTCTTAGGGCCCTGTCAGAACCACTGATCACACCGTTACAACCATGCACTGGAAACTGCCCCAAGATTTCGACCTGTGTAGACATAAGTATCACCTTTCATTCACAATTAACTCAACTCATCCTATATCTCCTGTTAATGAACATGACTATGATCATCAATCAACACAACAATAACCATATCCCCTTTTCCTCTCCTAACAGCTATGTAACGATAAGCCATCAACTATCTCACTGAACATCATTGCCATCAATAACAGGTATGTACAACAGACACCAACAGAACAAGACATGGGACAACGACCAATAATTATCCCCTTGGATAACCATGCGCTTTCTATACAGTACAGACATTCGCTTCACTCACACACATTTCAATTATGATAATCCATTAATGGTGACCTTTATTTCTGTGCCCACTTAACAATATCAATGTTTCCAATTTTGAAATACACCCATTTAACGCACCACTATCATTTCTTAACCAAATGTAAAAAATACAACATTTCTTATTTCACCAAAATCATGATTTGCAGTTACTCACAAAAACTACTATTATTACCTAACAGCCTTCCCCACAGAACATTTAGACAAACAATTTCATTCACCGATCCGTACCTTTCAAGTCCTTCCTCTCAAAAGCATTTCAACCCTGTCCAATCATAATGACAAAACTCATTCACCTCTGTTTTCTCTCCCAACAGCCAACTCATCACAGATGACAATGTCATATATAATCACAACCTGCTGCAAAGAGACCTAGAGACCATCAACGTTCCACAACAAATGACTGTAACTATCACCAACAACATCGTCACATTGATCCATACTGCACCGTCCACATCCGGTTCCAAGGAAAAAAAAAACAAAAAATAAAATGATGCTACAACTTTTTAGTCCCCACAGACGAAGTCCAGGGGACTTATAGATTGGGTCATGTCCGTCCATGCATGCGTCCGTCCGTCCATCCGTCCGTCCGTTGACGCAGCTATCTCAGACATGCCATGGTCAATTTCTTTCAAACTTTGCACAAGAATAGTACCCTACCTCATACAGATGCACGTCAATTTGTTTCACAATGCGATAAAATTTGGCCATGTTAGACGACTTTTTAGTTTACACGTCCATAGACTCCCATGTATAAGGCACTCTCCATAGACTCCCATGAAAAAGGAAGTCTCCATAGACTCCCATGTATAAGGCAGTCTCCATAGACTCCCATGTATAATGCCAAGAACAATAAATATTTAGTTTCTCATCCTATTCATATTACAAAAAGATGCAGTGACACATTTTTTAGTCCCCACAAATTAAGTCCAGGGGGCTTATAGATTAGGTCATGTCTGTCCGTGAGTCCATCTGTTCACACAGATATCTCAGACACTTTCACAAAATGTCATGTCACCTTGGTGACCTTTGACCCCAAATATACATATTTGTCCATCACTCAGTAACCACAAGTGCTACACCCTTCATATTTGGTATGATGGGACACCTTATGACGCCACATATTGTACCTCATTAATTATGAGCATATCTTATTTTGAGCGAGCCAATAGAGCTGGATGTCTTATTTTGGGTATATACGGATAACTATAGGATAGAAATTTTTTGGATTGATGTTAAAAGTTTAACCAAACTTCATTAAAAGGCTAGCTAATCAGCTGATTTGCTGTCCACATTTCAATGACTATCGCATTTCTTGTAAGGGAGCCTTCAGTAATTACTGGGGGGGGTGGGCCAGGGGAATTGGGGGTGGGTCACTTTTAGAAAATAGTTCAAGGGGGAGGGTCACTTTTTATAAACCTATCTTTTGGGGAGGGTCAGTGCTGGGGGGGGGTCAAGTTTTAGAATATCGGACAAGGGGGAGGGTCACATTTTAGACAGGAGGAGTGGGGGGAGGGTCACATTTTACGGTACAGGTGTTCGCGGAATTCACCCGGCCCACCCCCCTTGTAATTACTGAAGGCTCCCTAATTATGTTATAAGTTACATTTCATGTTTACTGCCAAGTTTTGGATAATCGTTAAAAGTCCATTCAAACTGCAGTTATTAAAAAAACTAGGGTTCTCTTGACTTCAGGTTTCTATTAAAGGCGAAGTTCACCAAGGATAATTTTTACATATGTGGTAGCTTTGTGGTCACTTACCCTGGAAAAGCTATTTTCACCATTTATAACTCGCAAGATTTTTTACAAAAACCGATATAAATAGTACACGAAGTTGCCCATGTAATTTGAATCATGGGGAAGAAAGCGCCAACCTTTGAGCTTGCATAATGTGATATACAAGGGACCATTTTCTCATGGGTATGGCATTGTCCACTCACCCATGCTTAAACCAGGCTGTGCGTATTTACGTAACTTTTGTTTATACTGAGTATCCTTGCATAAACGATGATTCACATATAATAAACTGTCCACTGTAAGATTTTGTGTTGCTGTTTACTACTGTATTACTCTGAGTGGACAATGTCAGGGCCATACCCATCCGAAGATGGTCCCTTCCATATCACATTATGCAAGCTCCAAGTTTGGAGCTTTTTTCCCATGATTCAAATTACATGGGCAACTTCCTGTACTATTTCTATCGGTTTTTGTAAAAAATCTTGCGAGTTATAAATGGTGAAAATAGTTTTTCCTTGGTAAATGACCACAGAGCTACAACATGTGTAAAAATCATCCTTGGTGACCTTCCCCTTTAATGTTTAAAGTTTCAACTATGCCTAATTGTTGGCTTTTGTTCTTCCACAGGCCTTGACACTGCACAAAATAATCCACTGTCTAGGTTTAAGAATTAAACATTTCAAATGAATATTCATTATTCTTGTGTTTTCTTTTTTGTAAGAATGATGTGGAATGCATGCAGGGCTCCCACTACCTATTCGCCAATTAGCCAAATGTGAAAGAAAGTTAAAAATGGCTACAAAAATTCCTGTTTGGCTAATGTAGTGGCTATTGAATTCTTAGACCTCCTCAACAGAAAACTACACCTGACAATAAAATGTAAGATGTTGAAACAGGTTACCCTCCTTCCTACAAAGTTGCAATGTATTGAAACAGTTTAATCTCCTTTCTACAAAGTTACAAATTCCCTGGTATGTAAAACAAACACTGTTGCTGTTCGATACTACAATACATCATGGATGTAACGTCCATGAATACATTGAGGCCTGCTTTGCACTTTGCCTCTGTGAGTCCTGGGTCGTCCTTGAGTCTATCAAAAGTTTTACCTACTTTGCTGTATCAAAATTTGGCCTACAACTACTCAGTTTGATAGTAAAAACCATAATTTCAAAGGAAACTTTCACAAACAGGGTCATCATACAAAGGAAAAGGCGAAAAACAGGTTTTCTGAAAGGTCAAGTCTAGGTCATCTCATCATGTGATGTCATGCATGAAGACCCCCTAATTACACAATTATGGTTCACAAGAAACCACCTAAGGTGGTCCAATAGCTGAAACGTAATTTTGCTGCCTTCCAATTTAAATGGCATTCACCTTGACTGACTCCCATTCGGCCTATACTTTCAAACAGCTATAACTTGTACAAGAAATTATGTGATTCTGAATGATTTTAATATTTCTGTAGATTCCACCAGTTTAATGATCTAGAAGTGAACATCACCAGACATTTCTTGATGATATCAAAATATCAAATGAAAATATATCTGGGCTAAAATGTTATAATAATCATTAAAACAATGAATGCCCTCAAACAGTGACTAATTTAAATGAACATATATCATTGTCTCTTGTTTTACAAGAGTTTTGTTTGGCCCAGCCCTTTTGGTCTCAAGAAAAGTACTTACACTCAAGATACTACCGGTATTTCAGCCTGCTTGATCACAACTATGACATACAAGTAAAACCAGGGCCTTGAATACCACAATAATCGTATCTACACTGCCATTGTGCTATACCACAAATGCTGTCTTCTGCATGGAAAATTGTTTTACTTGTGTGGCTCAAACATTTAGGTTATGGAAGACTGCATAAATTTGCCACATGAGAAGCCTGTAACTTATGACAAGCTATCATACTGTGAATACTATAACTGAATGTGGCAGAAATATTCAATCTGTACCTCTTGTAATAGACATTTAACATTGCTACCAGATTTTTAGAATTCAATTGCTACCTAATTTTATTTACAAGTGGGGACTATGTCATTGTCAATGACTTGTTCTCACATGTTATGCATCTGGTCATAGTCGTAATAATATGATTGAACATGCCTGGTCCCCCTTGTCAAAGTTTCTCGCTTATTTACCGCCCCTACCAAGTACAAATTGCGTGTTCGCAGA
>LD342969.1:399881-416929 GCA_001465055.1 Ptychodera flava | reverse complement strand
CTTCATGCACTTTATCCCTTTCACACATGTTCAAATATCTGACCAGAGAACAAACACTAAATAGTCCAGGATGGGAGCTACAGTGTCATTGACGCTATTTTTTGCTTACTGACAAATCATGTACTCTCCAGTATGTGCTATTACTAAGCACCCGTGCAAGCTTTATTTCGCATATTCGCTACATTTTAGCACTCGATCGTACTCAGTTCAACGCTCAGTTCTTTTTTTTAACGCTCAGTTTGACGCTCACTTTGTCATTTTCCACGCTCAGTTCGACGCTCACTTTGTCTTTTGTCAGACTCAGTTTGACGCTCACTTTGTGTTTTGCCACGCTCAGTTAGACGCTCACTTTTGTCGAATTTGGGACCCTTACATACCTGTTGACGACCCAAAATAGAATCTGGTGGTTCAAATGAGATAATTGGTGGTCTTTTGAGGCATGATCACCATGTATTTTGAACCCTGATAGATGTGATCAAATATGACTGTAGTTATGGTTATTGTGATAATGATCTTATTGAGAGTATATTTTTATTTTGGCACGTACGGTGTGCTTCACTCCTTCCAACACCTTTAAAGCAGTGGATGTACTGTATAGACAGAGACAATCATAACAACACAGTGATACAGACAATTGCAGTCAATGTGTTAAAGGAGAGAAATACCAGACTAGATCTCTGAAACCACTAAACAGAGCCTTTTGGACCTATTGAGTACTGTTGCATTTGATCCTTTAAATTTCAATGGGTCATGTGACCTGGCTGCCATCTTCTATTAAAATATTGTATTCAACCTAATTTGCATAAAACTTGACCAATCAAACAGTTGTTAGCAACTTTTGTAGGGCACAGTACAAAGATGCCATAGGCCAAATTTCAGGATCATTGACCTCATCATTTTCCAGAAGATATTTAAGTGATTACATTGTATTATTCATATCAAGCGAGTTATGTGAAATTAATGTATATCAGGAACTATAGGGGCTTCAGGTTTTGTTCCAAGTACCCATGAGTCAGTGTGGGATCAAAATATTTTTGACAAATTTCAGGTGACCCTGAATGACCTTTGACCTACTTTAATGCATCTTGCCTCCCATTTCAACACCAATGAGCCAAATGACTTACAATTGGGCACCTTGGGTAAGACTCAAAGACCATATTATCAAATTTCATTACCATGCCAACTGGTCAGATTACCCGGTGAATATGTTGGATTTAAACTTTAAAACCCATCTCATTCACATAAAACTTTATCAATCAAACTTCTTTACATAGTCTTTGTCGACCATATGACCAGGTTCCTATGTGCAAAATTGAAAGCTACTGGACCTGTTGATTTTGAGGAGAATATTTTTAAAGTACCTTTTTCAGAATTTTCTTTTACCTTTAACCTGCCCTAAACTTCTGCAGCTAAGCTATGGCCATATCTTATTCTAGCTTGTATAAGAGTCCAAGACAGATGGTGTCTTGAACAGTGGACAGTTACGGAACAAAATGCACACCTTAAATTTAGGGTTAATTACCCTTGACCTTGACCCTAAATATTCTGTACAGTATTTCTAATTCTAGGCTAGCCAATAGAGCTACAGGCCTGATTTTCAGTGGACAGGGCTAAGTATAGGAGCAAAGTTTTTTGCCAATATGTCACGTGACCAGGATGACCTTTGACCCAGTTTCACATATACGGGCATGCCTATAAATTAATAACCGCAAATGCTCTAATATTCGTATTTGGTGGGATGAAGTGCCTTTCAGCACCACATTCTGTACCTCATCATTAATGTATCTGATTCTGGGCTAGCCAATAGAGCAAGAAGTCTAATTTTTGGTGGACAAGGATAAGAGGGTGGTTAAAAGTATCCCTAAGGATAGTTGGACTAAAATTTAGTCTTTCTGCTCTGAGGCACAGTCCAAAGTAAGTCATAAAATGCAACATTTAAGAGAAGTTTAAAGGTTATAATGCGCTCAAAAGTGAAAGACCTAAACTTTTGCTCAAACATTCCTAATGAAACTGTCAATCATTCTCGAACCAAATGAAGAATAAAAATCAGGGTTAACCGTGGAAACAAAATACATATTAAGATTTCTCAATATTTGAAATTCAAAATGGCTGCCATCCCAGTATTACCTCTATAAAGAAAAATAAAAATTTTGATTTTTAAAAAGCTAAGACGGTGAAAATTTTTCTCATACCAAGAGGGTAAAATGAGCCCTATAAGAGATAAATTAAAATGGAATTAAAAAAAATTGAAAGCCCATATACCTGTCTCCGACACGTGTTCTACCTTAAAGGTATACTGTCACCTGTTCCAATTTTGCCACAGTTACCATGGAAGGAGAAAAATCTAACCAATCACAAATTTTAAGCGGGTGGTCGCTTTTTAAAAACAGCGCCCTCACATTGGCATTTTGAATACCAAGGAACGCCCTTTGACCATATATGGGCATATTTAGATTACAGGTGACTGTATACCTTTAATATACCTAGTGATTTCACAACAGTACAGTTGTTACTGCGTGTTTACAGACAGTTACAATTCCAAGTCACAAAGTTCTGACAGGTTGTGAATACCACTGCCTCTGTACTTTGATGATGAGAGATGAAATACTTTTTCAAAAAAACTATTTTGTAATCAAGTCTTATGTTCAGTCTTAGTTGTAAGTTTTGTTTGTCGAGTTCAGTCTTTCTTAAAATTAAAAAAACTAATTGGCTGTAATTTTGATGCCTTACAGAGTGTCACTTTAATTTTGACAAAGCTGGTATCATAGATGTGAGGTGAACCACCTAAAGGTTGTACCAAAAGTCCATGTGTTTGCAAATTGCTGTATTGTGTTATTACCAATGTTGATCTAACATACTGCAAATCAGGGGAGGAATTCACATGTTAAAGAGGCACTCCGACTTGGTAACATTTTTAAAACACATTTTGTTAATGCCAACGGTTGATATTTGACGTGGCGACTGTGCACGGATCGCGAGTCTTATATCAATAAAAACATGTCATTTCCTGAGCATATTTTTCACATCCCTAAGTTTCTGATTATGACCCAAAATACCCCGAAAATTTGTTGTTGTGCTGATGGACTATATTCTAGGGAGTCCTAAAATGTTCGAATGACGCAATTAATTTACCTCCCACTGCGAAGACTTTATATACATCATTATGCCTTTACCTCAGGTAATTTTAAAACTTTCCTTAGTTTACCTATTAGTTCTCCTTAGTTTTTGTTTATTATTCTCAATCTGTTGTGTTAGATTTTTAACCAATACCACATAGATATCAGTTTTTACGTGTTAAATATTAGGTGCCTCTGATGACTACATTTTGTCGTCTGCCAAACAGTTACGCCTGTTAGATACATAGCAGCCACCACATGGTATGCGTCTGCATACCATGCGGCGGCCGCCATGTATCAACTGTGCTGGTCACTTATGCGAATTCTGGTGGAATTAGCAAACTTTGTTTTTCGTTTTTTTGCCAAGTCAGTAATATAAGACTCGGCTTTCTCCTACGGGACATGACTGATCACCGACGCAATTGGTACCGTGGCATACAGCAGCCTCAGCGTAGACTTGTACTCCATAGCTTAGTGGACAATGGCCCCAGTGCCAAAGGTTCGATGTTCGGAAGGTGAATTTAGGTGGGCCAACGGAATTCAAACTTTTACTTTTTTGAGGACATGTCCTCATGATCCACGCGCAGTCGCCACGTCAGATATCGACCGTTGGCATTAAAAAAAATATGTTTTAAAAATGTTACCAAGTGGGAGTGCCACTTTAATGTTGGATTTAAATGAAAAATTATTGCCATGGAGCAAGACTGTCAGTTCTCTGTTACCACTAACCTGTCATGCACATTGCAGGGTTCGTTTAGATTGATGCAAAGATAAAGTGAATGAGTACTAGTAGGATATATGTGACAACTGTGAACTCTGACACCGTATTACTCAGTAACCAAGCAGTTTATAAAGAGTGTTTATATCAGTGTCCTAATGCTGTTACTGGAATCTTTGAAACTGCAAGCCAAAATCTGACAGTGTTAGCCTGCCCGAGTACCAATGGTGTAAGTTCAACTTTGTTGAGTGGGTGTATCTCACACAATGAAAACCAAGCAGTGATCTCTAATGCCCTCTGTGTTCAGTATTCTCACCAACTTCTGTTTTCATCTTCAAAAGTTTTTAAGTTTACCACTTTGTGTGTGTGTGTGTGTTTAGGATCAGTTATTGTAGTTCACCCTGATTAGTATTTGATGCTATTTTTTATGGTTTCATTTCATTTACATAGTGTGTTCTTCTTTTTTAACCCTCAAGAACCTGAACAGTGTGCCGTACGAGTGAGGAACAGCTGAAAAAGTAGAAAATGTGATGAGTTTGGCAATGGTGCATACCCTGCTTCTATCAATCAATCTGCAAGGAAACTGTGTTTGGCTGAAAAGGTAAGTTGGTCAGCACCTTCAAAAGAGGAATAATACCAACGCTTTACCTCTACCAGCAGTATCAATGACTGTTTAGCTGTATCACTGTCAGTGCTTCAACCTTTTACAAAAAGCATTTGGAGAACCCTTTGCTGTGCTGTTGGGTGACAGAACCAGTATACAGTTTAGAGTTGATCAGTAGGGCAATTTAGCTCTGACCAAATATAGGGTCTGACCATACAGAGAAATATGCCTGGCTTATCTCTCTGTATGGTCAAAACCATGTGTGTGTGTATATGGCAATGGTATTTCAAGTCTCACAAGGTATGAAAGTTGTTTACTTATTCAAAGAATTATCAAGCCTATATGCATTGAAGCCATTGTGATCATTAAGCCATTATTGTTCTCTAAAATTTGTGACTTTTAAAATTTTAAAATGGTGTGTTGTTGCAAACTTTCATTATACAAGTGTCAGAATAACAACTGCTAATTAAAAATATTTACTGTCGGGGTCAGGTTGTGATACAGATAGATAGAAAAACAGAATATAAAGTTCATGACAGTGATAGTTGCCACACCATGAAAATACGGTATATCATCTTAATTTGATGTCTAATAGGTTAATGAGAAAGTGTTTTGGTTTGGATGTTTGTGATACTAGTAATTACATGTGTGACATGACAACTGGCCAGTGTAGGTTTTGGTCAGGCAAGGATCAATTTAATGGAAGAATTGCTTCCTAAATTTGAGATTTCAGTCATTAAGTTACATACAAGTCATAGGACCTAATCCTTGTGTTGGTGAAATTGTAACTCTGTATTCTGTTGATGGAACAAAATTTATGTAGATACACGACAACTAACAGTCTGTGTGGTGGGAACAAAATTTGCATATTTTCCTTTCCCATAGAGCCTTGTTTTGGATGTCTTAATCAAAATGGCTGTCCTTGTAAACACTACTACCGTTAAAGTCATTTTATAAGACGCATCTGCATTATAAGTCGCACCCTCCTTTGATTGACTTGTGTAGGACGAAATCCTTAAATTTTCAAAAATGGAAAACGTATGCATTGTAAGTCGCACCCCTTTTCCAGCACAGCTGTCACACTACCAGCCACCATTGAGGTTGGCTCTATTCATCAAAAGTTGAAACTTTGTTGTTCCTTTGGGTTCAATAAAATTGTATCACTTCACATGTTTATCAACCATGGGCAACCACATCCTCCAAAAGAGAACTACCATAAGCAAACTCTTCCTTTAATTATCTTTTAACGTTATTTATTCAATAAAGACAAACTTCTATCAGTAGGCCCCCCCCACTCTTCAAAAAAAAATAATCTGAGAATTTCCATGTTATTAGTGGCACGCCCCCTTTAAAAATACAAAAAGTACATATTATAAGTCGCACCCCATCTCTTGAGAAATAATTTGGGTTCAAAATTTGCAACATCATAATAAAAGACGCGTCTTATAAAATGACTTTATTCATTACATTGATTCATCAGCAGCAAACTGACTCTGAAACACCCTGGCTCATCCAAACTTCAAGGTAGTTAATGTTTTTGTTATCTTGAATTACTGTTTTGGTGCTTCTTTTGGTGAAATAAATGATCTAGCCTTCAATTTTAAAGTTTTACTGTCTCCGTCACCTCACTATGAAACGTTACACCAGGTGTCTGAACATTAGCCACTGAGGCCTGTTAAAGAGTGAAGGACATGTTGAAATGAAACCACATTTTTAGGAACAAAAATTGCTTCATAATGAGTAACTGGGCCAATTTTCACTACTGTAACCCAAAGAGTCTATAAATTGAACAGGTGTCAATTTTGCCTATTGATGCATAAACACATGGACTTGCTTGCCAGTGGCTTGTTACATGCATTCCTGTAGGGCCTGACACTGTTCTGCAATGCAGTCATGCTCAAATATATCAACTATACCATATGCTTACCATATAGTTTGATGGAAGATACTTTAAAATGTTGATCCGAAATGGGGGGATAACTTTGATAACAGTTTTATACACATTAAGAAAGCTGATAAAATTGTTATTACATAACATACTTGCAGTGGTAAGATAAATAAAACATTACATAGTAGAGTTGCTATCTGATGAAAGGTGACCACACTTGGTGTTATTGCATGTGTTAAAATAATTTTCATGCCAGTTTAACGTCATAGCTGATGTTTGATTTCACTGTAACATTTTAGGAAAAATGCTATTTTAAAATTTTATTCCACATAATCATCATCATTGTCACCATCATCCAATATCATTTCTGTCACCTCACAATATCATTTCTGCTTCTGATTCATTAATTTCTTCATCAGGCATTTCTATAACATTTTCTTCATCAAGAGTGTACTCTTCTTCGGTTTCTAATATTATTTCTGTTTCCTCTTGATCAGATAAATCAGCTTCCATCTCAGCAACTACTAAATCATTGTCATCATCATCCAAAGATTCACCTGAATTACAAAATGACATCTTTGTATTTAGAAAGTTTTTACAGTAACACCCAGGTCCACATGGAACAGATCTTTTAAAGCATTTGCATCGTTTTGTCTGGCAGCCTGTGTTACTGTTGCATCCCTTTATACTGCTCAACAGTCTCCTGAACACAGGCAATATTCTCATCACTGTCCCAAACTATTTCTAGTTTACCATCAGCAAATTTAAAACCGTACTCTGTATAGCAGGGAAGAGAAATTTCTGATTTGTCAGCTTGATTCCAAATTTTTGACACAAATATTGATCTGAACCAGTGATACTCTGATGCTTTAACATTTGGAATACACTCATCCTCATTTCTGATTCTCACAAAAGTTGTATTTTGTATGTGTTTAATCCACTGCCTCTGTATGTCTCTTTCAGTTGAATTAACAGAGTCTAACTTTCCCTTATAGTATTTAAATAAATTTTCTGGTCCAGTAAAATCCTTTGCAAATTCACATTTATGACGCCTGTAATATACAGTACCAATAGGCGAAAAAATGCCAAAAAACTTGCTGAGCTTTTACCACACACAAAAGTAGCATGTTGGAAGAAAGCATGCAGAAATGCAGCTTTGCCAAAACCTACAAAGAAAGAGACGTAATCACACCCTAATACAATTGTACAATGTCTGGAAACATTTAAACCTTTCATTTTCTGGAATGTCAGCTAGGTCAGGGTCACGTTCAATAGCATTGCCTAACCTTTTTACATTCAAATAGGATTGCTCAGCAAACTTTGCATTTACGTGGACATATATTTGTTTTGTTACTAATCCATTACTTTCCATCATGTCAAAATCATTTGATGATAGAAATGGTAGTCCAATATGGTAGACATCAGTATCTGGAGAATAAACTAGAATCTTGCTTGAGTCACACTTAGAAACATGTACATGCAGCCAAATCCTGGTGTCATAATATCTTCATGATTTCCATAGTACACAGTGTTCTCCACTGTACAACTCTCTCCAGATACAGAATATGCTTTTCTTTTCTTTTCATCATCAAAACCACCAACAGTTAGAAATTCCTTACTTGGGTCAATAAATTCTCTGACTAGCTTTGGCAATTCCTCACTCATCTAATTAACAGCCCTTTTTCCGGTTGCCTATAAAGTCCATCCATTTCTCCTTTGGCAAAGGAGATGTGGCAGACAGACCTTCATATGTCTTACACTTCTGATTTCTATCTCTGTCTCGGCGATTTCTTTCAATTTCTTTTTGACTCGGTCGTGCACCTGACAGAGAGTAAGGATCACCAAAGATCAAGTTTACAGACTTTGTATTGCACCTGTACTGAAGCATGATCCAACTTCACACTAAATACAGAAAGTAATTTTGAAAAGTTTTATGGTGACTTCATATTGGTGCACTGTTGATAATAAACATGCCTTCCAAAATTACCAGGGTCAGTTCCCAGCCTGATGGTAATGTACTATCTACAATGACATTTTCATTTCCATATCTTGATTTAAATACTTTGGTCGCATTGGATTTTGTTGACTAGTGATACATTGAACTATCAGCATTACAAATAGCTCATAGGTGACAAGACTAAATAGCAGTACCTGCTGTTATAGAATAGGCCATCTGTCTTTTTAGATATATGTCATCCAGCTTTTTGTCTTGCTCATTTGTCCGTATTTTTTTCTTAGTAATTTTCACACTGGCAAATGTCTTAAGTGCTTTTCTCCTGACTGGTGCAGCTGTACTGAGGGTATTCAGAAAGAAGTCTTGATGATACATAATTGTCAAAAGCATTTTGACCAACTACATAAAAAGTTGACAGATCCTCTAAAAGGGATCCTGTGGCTGTCTCTCCAGTGAAAAAGTTTACAAGACCCCTATCAGTGTCAACAGTTTGAAAAACTGACTTTCACACACTTTCTTCAGGTATCTCAGACACATTTGCTCATCCAACTGCCTATTTGACTTTTGATCATCCCTGGTCTTGTTAGTCTTGTTCATACTTTTGTTCTCAGGGGTGACAGTGTTTGCATTAAGATATTTGACTGACAGGCAGCCCAGGAAGATATATGGCCAAATTATCAAGTAAATCAGGTGGTGGCTTATAAATGGCATTTTGACATTCATGAGCTTCATCAAGTGCCAGTTCTCTCAAGCTCAATCCAGACACTGATACTGTAAAGCCACTACTATTTAAATGATTCAGAATTGAATCTGGCATGGAAAGTAAATCTTGTAGATGCCTTGGGATAAGTCCCAAGTAAATTTTGCCTATCAAAAGCATGAAAGAGTGGAGCTAATTTTTTAATAGCCGCAACACGAAGGTTCCAATTTGAAATGCAAAATCCCAGGTTGAGAGAAATGTATGCAAAGCAGTCTTTGTGGATAAAGTTAGTCCAGAACCTGAAAGTGTCATCTTGTACTGAGTTGTATTCAATGAAGGAATGGAATTCATTCTCAATTCCTGGTAATTTTTGCTTAATGTCATCCGTTATCTTAATTATCTGGTCACAACCATCCTCATTGGAAAGTGTATCCATTTGTATACTTGCATCAAGTACACTTCTAAGAATAGCTTGACTGTCAATATTACATTTCCAACTCTCTTTCACAGTGTCTCAATATTTGAAAAACTCTGCCAACAACTAACATTGAAAAAAATGCGTAAGTGTGGAGGTAAACCGGTGACATTTTTTGAAATTCTGACACTGTAACAAAGAAGTCAGTAACCCTTCCTCTTTGAATGTAAATTTTGTTATCTCCATTAAACCTGCCTCCATGTAGATTTTAAAAAGAACAAGCTGAGTATTTTTTAGAAGATGCCAATCTCCTGGGAAGCAAATCAACCACTGCAGTTCATCTGCATCATCACTTTTCAATTTTACTAAAAGGTCAAAGGTTGTACCATCACCTACAAGTACAACATATTTTAATTTCTTTACCAACATTGAACACAGAATGCAATTTCTCAACCACATGTTTAACTGTTTCCAACCTATAACAAGGCTCACTTAAAATGCCCAAGTAAACTACTTTAACCTTTTCAGTGGTTGATTTGACTTGTGAAAGCATATTTCTCAGATTTGGCAGTAAATAGTCTCTGTTTAGTACATGATAAGAGTGTGTTTGCAAGCAGTACAGGAACACTACTAAGTTTCTGTAGCATGGAATGTTTAATTATCAGAGAGTTTAAAATCATCAAGTGTCATGTTAGCGTGAGAAGCAGTAGATCCTGCACTCATTTCTGGAAGAAAATTCTGATTTTCATCCAGAGAATTTTTGAATGACTGCAGACTAGTTCCAGTTTTCATTCCCTTTAGTTTGGGTGGCAAATCATCACCATTATCAGGTACATTGCCCTGTTCACTGCAAAAAACATTACCTGCTCTACTACACTTTCTAAGTTTACTAGAACAACAGGTACGTACTGATGCTTCGAAAAAGAGAACTTGCATCCCGACAAAAAGAAACCATTTTCAACTCTGAAAATGTACGGTACTGTGAACTCCCACGAATGAAATCATCCCTTGCATCTTTGACTGTCAGTGGCGTAACTTGATATGAAGTTGCAGGGATGCCTCTATTGCAAAAGTTTGGAGTGACAGCTAAATGTGATTGACCTATGTAAATATTATCAAGAGATGCTACACAAAAGGCATCTTCAGTAAAACTACTTGAAAACTGTTCTTGTAATATATCAAAAACAACTCTGTTCATGTGCTGCCTTATTGTCTTTGAACAAGTGATTCCAAGAGAATTCAACAGAGCGGATAATTTTGTAGACCCAGAGTATGAATCCACTAGACTGCCAATATCAAATGTAATGGATATGTACACTCATTGTTCTTCATGTACAATAGATGACATAAATTATAAAAAATTTGCAGAAATCTTCTATGTTTATTGACTGAGCCAGGTTTAAGGAAACCAAGGTAGTGTTTGTCCCAAGAAAAATTATTGCGGAACTTCTGTGACCTCTCTTTCTTACTTTGTGTAATAAGAAAGAGAAAATTCCGAAGTATTGGAACAATTTCTTCCACAAGTACTTTTAAATCCGCACTTGCCAAATTTGGTGATAAATTAGATTTCTCAATGAACTTTGTTGCATGCTTGAAAAGACAAACTGACAGAGTGACAGCAGCAGTATACAGAACAGAAGTAGTACTTGGACTTTCATTCAGTACGTCACTTGCATATAATCCTTTTCAGGGTTCAAAATTTTCTTCCAGTTTTCTGATAATGTTCTTTGAATTGTAATATTGGCGATGGAGAATAACATTTGCCCCATAACTCAATACCAGACTACCAAAGTTGCGTTGGACAAATCCCCCAGTTTTCACTGTGGAAAATGAAATATGATGCCCAAACAGTTTTCCCAGTTCTAGTTTGAGGGACGCAGTAGATTTACCAGTGAAAAGTGGCCATTATGTCCTTCCTTGGTGTACAAATCTGAAATGGTGTCATCATAATGTGGGCGGGAGGAAAGCCAAAATTAACAGGCTTGGCAAGCCTCGCACATTAATTTTTGGCTTTCTGGCCCTTGCCCATAAACAAACATTAATGGTCAGCGTTATTTCTATAATATAATATCTTCTTCTGGAGGATGCTTAACCTGACTGGTGTGTTCCAACAGTTTGCCACATTCAGGCATAATTCACAGTGAAGTCTGTGTTGTGTATTCCATCTGTAGTAGTGTGATGACCATAATGGTGCAGTGTCTGCGATTTCTTCCTCTACTGCACATGCACTGTCAGAAAACAATTTAAACAATGCCCTGAACAATCCGTTGTCATCAACTTTAGTTGTTTTAACACATGTCATTACTACACACAGTAAATTTGCCTTAATTTTTCTTTTCCTTCCATCAACATGCCTTTCAGAACTTGTAGAAAGTCCTAACTTTCTCTGTTAGGACTCTCTTTCAATGCCTGCAGGTAACAAGGTGTATAGAAACACATTTTTGAACTAATTTTATAATTAGCATGGAGCCAAGTCAAGTAATTTTCATCTTTGTTCATTTTATAATGCCATCTTGAAGTTTTTTGTTTCCCACACTTAGCACATGGTCAACAAACAGGTTTATCTTGGTGTACGTGCTTCTTTGACCATTCCTTTAGCTCCACCTTTTCTTGATATATTCACAATAATGTTGCTAGTGCATGGCAATGGGAATTTTTTCCACAATGTCCTGCCATTATGAAGTAACTTGAAACTGTTACTTTTAAATTTTGTAATCCTGCATATCTTGCGAACAAGTTTAGTGCACCTTAGTGAGGTTATAGGCATACTGAATGACTTTTTGTCAATAAGAACATTAACTTAGCCCCTGGAGAAAAACGGGACAGGCAACTGCGATAGAGAACAAAGGGTCTATGGGAATAGCAGCGTGCGATCCTACTTGGAATAATTAAGAGGTGTTAATGGTTCGGGGACAGAATGAAGCTGGACCCAATCGACTGCACAACGTCCGGTTCATAGACACTGCATGCCGGTATACGGTAATACACTGATTCTCAGTTAAAGTGGACAAAGTGGAGGCTAAAATGGTTTTGTATTTGATGTCGGCTAATCAGTATAGTTTTATATCCTGAGTATTAGGGACATGACTTTGCACTAATGTGCAAATTTTCAACACATAAATCAACTAAGTTTTTATTTTTCTTGCTATTTAATTATAAGTATGAAAATTTAACGAGTAATTTACGTTACCAAGGAATGTTTTTGAAATAGTTATACCCATTAAAGTAGCCACAGATATTTCGGAAAGTAATGTTTTCATTTAAGAGGAAGTTACCAATACCCTTCATGAAATAGGTAATTAACGCTTACAACACAATGTTGATAGACAAAAAATACTGCCAAGTTCGTGATACCATCAAGCTTAACAAAATTTTCATGAACTCTGATATCATCTTTTGTGATATATAAAAGTGACTATAGTTTCGCTTTAAATTTTTTGTTTGTTTACTGTGTGTTGAGTGCGAAATAGGAACACTGAGATTAACAACTGCGCTACGTTGTTAATAAAAACATTATACGGTCCTAGAAAGTTCTAACGTAGATTACGTCAATATTGTCGGTGGTAACGTAAATTAAAGAAACTATAACAAGTTACATGGCTCTTATCATCTTTTAAACATTTTGTTTTGTCATGATTAATATCAAAGGAACAAATTGACTTTATCAATAACAATCTTTCTGTTAACAACTGAGTCACTTTGATTCAAAACTGTATGTTATCTAATCTCTCGTAGGAGGGATTATGGAATGTTTTATCCATCAAATGGAATGTTTCATCCATCGAAATTCCAACGTTTCTGTAAAACACTTTGCGTTTCTAATGACATCATAAATATCGGATGAACTAACATCTTTGTAGTCCTCTGCAGCAGTTTTCAGCTACCTGCCACATTGATATTCACGATAAAGTCGATCTTGAATGATAATAACGTAAATTACATATTAATTCCGATTGACTCATTGAAATGTAAGTTGAAAAGTCACCGACTTCGCTTTGGGAAATAAATGTAGAAATACAAAGTTTAATCGTCATTTTTATATAGATATAGAGTAAAGGACTATAATCCATCACATTAACAAGAAAGGCAAATGCTACCGAACACATTTCGAAACGCAACATGCAATAAGTAAATTGTCTGAGAATTCAGAAATATCATTCATGTCATATCAGTATTGTAGCAGCTTCATTACAGTAAGAAGTCACTCTTGTTTAAATATTGATCAGTCGGACTTAAGGAAACTTAGATGGTATTTTAACGAACTGTCTCATCCTTTTCCATCGCAAAACATCTTCTCGTGCCAGTTCATCTGTTAATGAGCTTACATGCAGAACTCTTCCACTTTTATATTTTCACTTTTGCTCAATACAGCACAATACATCTTTCAATGAGAGCCGTAACTTGGGCATTTTTCCCTTGTCGTATTCTATGACTGACATTGCTTTTTTGACTTTCTGTCTTCTCCGACAACAACTGCATTGACTTTGGAATTTTCTTTTGTCTTTGCTGCGCTGCCCTCTTACACTAACTATTTTACTGGGTTGTAGTATACGTACTTCTTGACACGTTCCCTATCCTTCCTCTAACAAACTCTTCCCTATTTAAGTCACTTTTCATCTCTTTAGGCTCTATGAATTTCTACTCTAGCTTTCCCCATTTGCCCATGACGATGTTGAAAAAAAAACGAGAACACATTGTTGTCACATATAATTGTAATCTACGTTACAGTTATTGCAACTTATTATTATCTATTAGAAAATTAAAGTATGTTTGAATATGGCGTTTTGAGGAAGTCACAACTTTGTTGTTCACTACTTAGTACTTTTACAAGCTTTAAAATATCAAATGTGATTTTATAACGAGTGCTTCTTCGCAAATGTAACTTACGTTACCGCTACTTTGAAATTTGTTAATATTTTCAATAGATGTATGATTATATATATTTCTTTGCCTTTGCTGATTATTAGTTTGCTTCGTTAATTTGGATACTATGTCAAAATACCAAACGTTTTACTGAAAATCAGATTTAGCCCTATTCAGTTTGCTTTTTTTAAACTTAAGTAATTTACGTTACAATGCCCTACTGCAAACTTGGTCAGTCATATGATCCAGATTTATATACAGTGTTGCCAAATGAAGTTGATTCTCAAGTTGTAATGTACCCGAACAGCAAGACAGCAAGATAACAAATCATATAATGACACATATCGGTACTGTATCCAGGATGCATCAAGATGAGGCTACACCGTACATGAGCAAAATATTCACAGGGTCTGTCTTTTTAGAATAATTTCCTCACATTTTGGTCTGTCTGAATGGCAATTTGAGTCGTCTGCTGTTGCCAGCTACCGGACAGCGTGTCGGCCTCATTTTGAATAGTATTGGGGTTAACACAAAGTCAGTGTGCGGTGGCCTCCTTTAGGGTAATACGCTGGTAACGTTTTTTACTAGTAACGTAGTTTACGTAACGTTCATTACATTTTAAAACCTTTTTACACAATTTCTGCATAAATTCAGCCTATTGAAAACAAATATCTGTTTCATATGAAAGATGACCTTGTTCAAAAATAAATTATGTGAATTGCTAAAACGTATCTACTTGAGCAATCAGAAAATTTACGGTAACGTTTATTACATGATTATCTATACGGGTAGAATGGGCGAATATCGGAATATGGCAAATTAGCAACTTCATGTTGTAAGGAAAATATTGTTTACTTACTGCTGAAACAGAAGTAGAACAAATCATGTCCATGTACCATTTCTTTTTATAACAGAATAAGGAAATATATCCGAATTAATTGCGTACATCAACAGTGGACAAAAATTACTTAATCAATGATAACGTAAATTACCTTGATTATACGACAACGAAAGTTCATGAAGGAAACAATAAAGGCAGCAATTCTTCAGCATAAAATTTGCTTTATTAAATGCGTGACATATTACTCTAAATAAAGAAGGAATGAAATATTTCGATACCCCTGCAAAGTTTCGGAGAACAGAGTGAACGTAAAGAGTATACTGTATGCGACATTCGTTTTACTGCGAATTTGATGAGAAAAACAAATTCAAAAAAAGGTAAAATTATTTAAATAATGCATTTAAATGGTACATGAAGATATTTCTAGTGTAAAATAGCTATTTTGTATAAAGTTTTAACATCCGATAAGACTTTCCTACGGGCTGTTCATTTTTATAGCCATACGACACCGCTCACACCAATTTGTCCCTGTTAACTGAGAATCAGTGAATAATGTTTTCGGATTACATTTTTAGAAAGAAAATTGTTACAACTATTTTGAGAAGATTTCGTCAAAATGGTCTTGTAGTTTGGAATAACATCTGGAAGATCTGTTTTCCTGTAATCCTCCAAGAGTAAGTTGAACTTGGTCTCTGTTGAGACCCTATCACTAATGGTGTTCTTGATGTTTGTGAAGATGCATTTTGATGTTGCATTGGTTGTGTCTGCTGCTATGTCATTGATGTCTTGTAGGATGTGTTGAAATGTGTCCATGGTATGCGAGGCTCAGATTTTGTTGCCAGTTCTCTGAAACCAAGAACCATACATGACCCGTCTTCAATCTGGGCAGCATAAGCACCATACTTATGGCCATACTTGGAGGCTTCATCAGTTTGAAGAGTTGTATTTGCCTGTGTACTAAAATCACCAGCAAGTTGGTGTCGGGCAAGTAAGCTTCGCTCAATGTTCCAATTGGAGACAGTGGAATGTGATGGTGTTCTATTTGCTTTTTTCCCTACCAATTTCAAGCAAGCCTGTATGACAGGTCCCACATGGTTTGACGAAACATGGTGCTGCAACAATTCATACACAATGGACTTCTGGTAAAAATTGCCCACTTTCCTCATTGAATAACTTGACTACCTCGCTATCTTCATCTAGGAGGCGCTCATTCTCTTTGTGTGTGATTTGCAGTTGTTTATTTAGATCTAAAATTGTTTTCTTTAGTGCATCAGATTCTTGTTTATGGTTGTTTCTATCGATACTTCCCTCCACTTTGGCATATTTAGCCCTCCAATAATCTTCCTTTGCTGACACTTGCTTGAGTTCCTTGGTTTTCCTGCGAAATATATCATGCAAATCTATGGCTTTTTGAGACATGTCTTGCATGTCGTTTTTTATTTCCAGTAACATACCGTTTTGTTCTTGGCATGTTCTCTTGAGTGTGGTTATTTCATTTGCAAGGGAAGTTTAATGTTTAATGTTTAATGTTTAATATATTTCTATAGCGCTTTTTCTACAATAAAATATTCAAAAGCGCTTTACATCAAGTAAAACAATAAAAAGTATTGCATTCAATAAAAATACAAAACAAGATTTAAACAAAAATCTCATAAAATGTCCAATAATATTAAAAATTAATCAGTGCAGTTGATAAAATTGTTTAAAAAGAAAAGTTTTTAACTTTGATTTAAAAGGTTGAATTTCTGTTATGCACTTTAATTCAAGTGGGAGTGAGTTCCATAACCTTGGACCACAGACTGCAAATGCACGATCATTATACTTGTTGAAAGATCTTGGTAGTACAAGATTCATACCGAAATTTATCCGCAGATTATACCTATTAACGCTGACTTTTTCTACCAAGTCACAAATATACTGTGGTGCCATACCATTTAGAGCCTTAAAGA
>LD342969.1:355166-374393 GCA_001465055.1 Ptychodera flava | reverse complement strand
AGGGAAAAAAGAGAAAATTGTAGTGGGAAATCACTAGAAAGGTACCCAATATTTTGAAACCATCAGAAGTAACACATGTAATATTCTCACAACAAGTAACAGATGCAATGGCTGCAAAGCATACCGCAATAATCTCAGATCCATAGGGCATAGGAAGACCCATCAGGTAGACCAAGACCGGTGTTGTCCATCCAGTCGAACCAATATGAGATATCTCGATAGCAAAGAATTGAAGGAGCGAGCGAATGGCTTGCAAAAGGAGAGAACTTTGTTCAAGATATCCCACCAGTGCCTCATCAGCCAACTGATTAATCAAGGTGTAACTTTGGACTAGGACCTTTCACGTGATTTCACTGCCATCCTGGAGGAGAAGTCAAAGGAAGTCAGTACAGAATTCAAAGAAACTCTTTTCAACATTTGTTTTGGGAAGAACAATTAAAACGAGCACGGTGTACCGATCCTCGACAAATGCGTTGGTACCCAACAATTATTAGGTGGTGTCTTTCCCTGACGTTTGCTTCATCTGGAGCATATGAAACACTAAGGAACTCTGGTTTTGTCAAACTGCCAAGCAGTTGAACCTTAAATGACTATTCAAACTATATCAGACCAGAAGTTGGTGTTAACCCTAAAGTACTTGAAGAAATACGGGCTGAGAGTAAAGCAGAGCAATTTGAAGAACACCAAAAGTATGTTGTTTTACTTCACAATGAAATGAAAATAAAGTCAGTCTTAGTATTTGACAAGAACACTGGACAGTTGATAGGTTTTGTCAACTTGGGTAGCGTAAATGAAGATCAAATCTGGCAAGATGTAGTAGAGAAGGAAGTCTGCCTCCATTAGCTACTCATGTACTTGTATTTATGGTTCGAGGAATTTCAACCAGGTTTGGTGCAAGTGTTGCTTACTATGTATCCAACAGTAGGTCAATGCACAGCCGACAACATCTTCCCTTTCATTCTATGGGAAGTCATTGGCTATCTTGAAATAACGTGTGGACTGAAGGTAATAGCATCAACTAGTGACGGGGCGACGTGGAACTGAAGTTTCACAAAATGAACAGAATTCCTGGTGCACCAAAAGACATGCTGATCTACAAGGCTCCCAATGGCTACTCTCTCGAAGAAAGAATGGTGTATATTTTCTCTGATGTTCCACATCTCATAAAGACAGCAAGAAATAGCTTCGCTAATTCAGAAGCTCATCGGAAATCACGAAGTCTATGGGTATGTAAATTAATTCTGCTGTGTATATCATATTATTATTTTTGGGTGAGGGACTTAAGGGTGGGCCAATGTGAAGTCATGCTCAGTCACCATTGACATCACAGGCCTTTTTAATTTCATCCTTCAACCACTGACTTGACTGAAATTTCTCTGGCTATGCACTCCTAATGCATTTTTGGCCAGAAGTGTTCACACTTTTAGATGCAGTTTGAAGACTTCTTTGAGACAGCACTGTATTGTGTACAATTTTGCTGTCATTGTCTCAGATCAGTGCATATGCAGTTAAATTAAAAAAGTTAAATGATACATGTAGTAATACACTAAATTGTGGTGAACGTGATAGTTTGATAACTTCTTTGAGACAGCAGTGTTATTGTGTACAATTTTGCTCTCGTTGTCTCAGATCCATGCATCTGCAGTTCAACTAAAATTAAATGAAACATGTAGTCACAGTCCCTCCACACACCGGTCACTTATGGAGGGACTGTGATGTAGTAATACACTAAATAGTGGTGAAACGATCTATTAATCTATTGTTAATTGCAGAACAATGGTAATCCCTTATTGTGGCGCCACCTGACCCAGGTAGTAACTGAAGACCAGACAAGGGATATCCATATACTCAACAAGATTGGATATGAACACATCGAATTGACATTGTTCTCAATCATGAGAGTTAACCTTGCAAGTCAAGTAAGTAAAAATGTCCATGATCTGTAAAAGACGTACAGTTTGAATTGGCTTTTTTTTCGTCTGTATTTCATGTTTCTTATGAAAAGGTTTAAAAAAAAACTGCTCTGGTTGGTAATCCAACCCACCCTAGTTTAAATCTCTGACCCTAGTTATGGAGGACTTTTTGCTCATTATACATGAGGCATTCATTCATGCAACTTGTAAAGTTGACATAGCAATGGGTTACTAGTAAAGGTATGTAGGTCATAGTTTGAGTTTTTAATGGAATTTTTAACTTTTGGTTGGTTAATGATGTACGAGCAGTAAAAATGAAAGTCTTGTCAATTTTTGAATTCTTCTATGTAAGTATAATCCAAATGTATAATAAAATATATGGGTCACTGTGCTTGTTGATGAGATAGACGACCATGAATTTTAACTTTTCTGAGAAAAATGCTGAGTCAGCATTTTTCACCAATGCATTCTCTATGGGTGAAATAATTCAATGCTGTTTATCTCTAAATTTGTTGCGGTGACCATATATTTTTATTTTATCTCTATTACTTATTTCTTTTGACTGAGCTTTGTGCAAATTTTCATGAAGATGACAATAGTAGAAGTCACTTGTCCAGCAATTCTCAATGTAGTCCTATGGAAAGTGACTCCACGCACACATAACGCTTGCACATCATAACACAATTGACAATTAGAAACTTGTTCTCCACTACATGAGAACGTCCCCACATAATATTGTGCCCAGCCTCATTGTAGGAGCTTGTGCTGTTTGGAATATTGACTGTTACTTAACATTCAATTCTCCAATTTCAGGTTCTCAGTTAGACTGTGGCTAATGCCATTGAATGATTTAGACCTGAAGCAAGTGAGACGGTGACATTTATCAGATACATGGATAGCTTCTTCGACTGCCTCAATGTAAGAAATTTGAAGAACACCATTACAAGAAACAGCCAAATCTGATCCTTATACTGATCCAGATGATGTACAGGTTGATAACACCTAAAATAAAAGGTCACATTCTAAAGTGTGGATTTTTAATGTTCTTTTGTGTCAATTTTATGACTTCTTGTGCAAAAACTTTTTAGGAAAATATGGAAGAAAGACTGCATATTATTGATTTATTCAGAAGACTGTCAAATACCAGTGGTCAAGAGACTGACATTTATTGAACGAATGAATTTTTCCTTTTTATACTGTTTAATAAACAGCATTTTTATTGACTTACACAAAAGTACAAGCTATAAAATTACATACAACACAAGATTACAGCCAAAATCAGCAAAGAAAGGTAAAATACACTCCATTTTTGTGCATCAAACCTAACCAAACACAAACTTACATGATGAACTCTCCAACAGCACAATAACTTTAACTTCAACAAGTAAAGTTTTCACCAGACATTCACAGAAAAGTTTACAAAGTTCCAATGAACTTTACAGTTTGCAAATATGCTGCATGTTTCATGCATTGTTCCCTTAATTGCCATTTTAGGATTTTATAAGACTCCAGTCAAAAGATTTGGAATGGAAATTTCTGTACTATCACAAGTACAACCTCATTCAAGTCACTATTAAAATATATTTTAGAAACTGCCAAAAGGCAACATGATGAACAAGTCATCACTGATGACACAGTCCCCGCTCACACAATAAATTGACATATGTCAGCACATGCACCCATATTGGTTTGTATCACAAAATAATTTGACATGCATGTATATGCCACAGTACTTTATCTGTGTACCAACATTGAACAAATTTGGTCAAGGGATTCTTAAGTACTAGTTATGGTTCAAAAACATGAAAAAATCGCAACAAAATGACCGTCCGGCGGCCAAATTGGATGGTATTGCAAAGTAAATTGACGTGCGTATATATTCCATAATATGTAACCTGTGTACCAACACTGAATGAAATCGATTCAGGGAAGTTGAGTTACGGTTCAAAAACAAGAAAAAATAGCAACAAAATGGCTACCTGCGCGCCAGGCAGCCATATTGGATCGTATCATGAAATAAAGTGACGTGCATATGTATGCAACAGTACTTTATCCTCGCAGAAAGTTTGAAAAAAATCGGCTCTGGGGTGACAGAGAAACGGCTGCTGATGGACGGACGAATGGAACCAAATCTATGAGTCCACGCCTAACCGTGTCCGCGGGGACTAATTAGAATGGAAATTTCTATATTGTTACAGTTTTATCTGCATATTGACTGGCCATGGAATTCAAAGTTACAGGTTTAACTGATTACGTATAGTACGTTCTTTGAGTTTGCTTTTGACTGCTAGTGGCAGATTTCCTGCGCATGTAAATTTAAACCCAGCAAAAACTATGTCTGTCTCCTTTATTTTCTGCTCCCAGTCGATGAAAGCCCGAGCCACACGTTTCTTGTATGGTTTCCATTTTGTAGACCAAGAGCCTCTATACCAGTGCACTGTGATGTCATCATCACAAATCAATCTGTGCAAGTAACCATGCTGAAAGGCATTATCTGGAACACCTCTGATAATGTACAATGTGTGCATGGACACCAGTTTCGACAACTGCAGAGTTGTTGATCAGTAGGCTATCGAGAATGAACTGTCTTCTTGTATGGTGATTTCCAACCTTCATATATATATATAGTGGGTGATGATAACATCTCCCTTGCATTGTCAGAAGCCTCTGCATGCAATGGTTGGGACAACATTCATGACGCATCACTGAAAAAAATAAGAGTCAAAATTTCAATGGGTGTTGGTATGTTAGTATTAAAAAAAGTCCAATTCTACAAACCTTTGACATGAAAGGTTATGGAAATTTCCATGCCTGCCAGTAATACTTGAGGTAGATTTTTTATATATATGCAAACTACTTTTGTATCCAATCCACGTTATCAGGTTTGGCATATCAAAATACACTGACACTGTAGAAGTTGCCCAGTTACATTGTCGACTGTTTATTCTTTTTCTCAAATCTTTGTGACAAAAAATATGAGTTTGTTTTCTATGATCCAAATGCAAAATCTCAGTAAATATGAAAGCATTTGACTTACAATATGCAACATGATAAATGTCAATGCTGGTGGTTTTATGACCAACCAGTACCAAATGAAAACAGACATACATACGGTACTGCATCATTAAATGTAACTGAAACCCTGCCATGCTGCTTTTAAATCAAAATTTATGCTTACAAAAATTCATAAAGTTCACATAATTTCTTATCGATTGGTCACAATTATATGCTGTGCATATAATTTAGTGAAGATAACTTGCATCTTAGGATTACAACCCTGCAGTGTACATATACGTAATAGCCAACCAAACTTGCCTTCCAAGGGGTTCCACATTTCATTGTGCAGTTTGCCAGATTGTGCATCAAACATGCAATAAGAATGTGTGGCACCATTGATATTAATTGGAACTTTTTCAAGATGTTCTAAAAATAGGAGTGGCATACACATATGCAGTTTGCATGACGGAATATCATTTTATCAATTTTAAATAATTAAAGATTTACAATTTCCTCTATCATCGTGATCATTCTTTGTGAGAGCCCTCTACAAGCTTGCGTAGACTAAAATGACATATTAATTATAATTAACTTTGTTAACAACCATGCTAAAAAATCGTAGTCTTCCACAGTCAATGTGCCCTCTTAGCCTATTTTTGAGTCAGGACTCATAAATATTCTCTATGACGCAAGAACATTTTCAGTTGAAAAGGAAATGACACATTGTGACTCAAGGAAAATAAGCAAATTTTCAAATCAACTCAAAAGTTGTTTGCAATCTTGTCAGCTAGAGGGCACACTGTCTACAGGGTTTACATACTAAAACTGCATTTGACCTACAACCATCCTTCCTTCTTTCAGTACTTCATCCATACTAGGTGCATAAAATGGAGGTAAAATATTACAATACCAGGTTGTATATGTGTTGAAACGAATACAAAATAAAGCAAAAGAAAACATATACTTACATTCTTGTGAATTGGTTGAAAGTTTTCCATACTGACACTTTCCTCCTCATGCAGTTCCTCGTATTCATATTCTGAAATGTTAATTTCCTAGAGGTGAGAGATGCATACTGCATAGTACAGAGTTTCAAAGTTCCAGCTGACAGTGCTGTGCAGTCAGTATTTAAATAATTCAGTGCTTCCAGCGTGATTTACGCACTTTTTGGTCATTTCGGAAAGAATCTCTCACACCAAAAACCTGGTGTAAGCTCGCTCTCATTGGGGATATGTTGTCTCACATTTGAGCTTCAGCACGTCCGAGACAAAATATCCTAAACTCCTGTAAACTAATTATCTTATCCAAGGTCCTGGGGGCGTGAAATTCTCTGAGATGTTCTCTTACTCGATCCTTGTTCATCGTCGCACTATTTTTGGCAACATTGAGGTGGATGCATTTTACTAAAATAGACATAGCGTTAACAATTATGGTGAGTGGCTTAGTACAACTAAGTAAAATAGCCATCAAATAAAATACTGTATGTAGTGTATCAAGGACCAAAATTACAATTTTATGAATAAAGATAGGTTGCATCATCTCCAGACTCCAGCATTTTCTGAATTTATGAGTAAGCTTAAGTTTATTAGAGAGCTTGTGAATGGAAAATATTGAAACAAATGGACAATATCAACTTGCATGACCATCTGTGTAAAATGGCCTTTGGCACCTATGTAGTTTTTATTGTGCTTGATTTTCGCATCAGCTGTGAGTTGTTGTTTTTTTTTAGAATTTTAGGAAATTTGGGGTTCAATCAAGTGTACTGGTACGAACATTCACCTACCTGTCTCTGTCTGTGAACATTTTCTGTAAACAAAACTACCACTTGGTGGAACATAAATATTTAGGGAATCGTGTCTGTCATCTTGAAAACTCTGCGATGATGCATCTAATGAGCTACCCACATATATGGCATCACGCGGCGGTGCAGTTGTATTGGATGAATCGGATTGATCATCATTCAAGTACAGAATTTCTTGCAAAGATGAACCTGAAGATTAGCCGGACTCAGAGGAGGTGTCCAAATACTGTACGACTTCAGCCAAATGAGATTGGGAGGAGCTATGAGAACTACTCTCACACTCCATCTCACTGAAACAAAACTTCGCGGCGTTCTAAACCGCTCATAAAACTTTCAGCAGATCTACCTGTACCTGTAAGACTCTTTTTCAGAAGTGGGAAAAAAAGAGCAACAATGTTCGAAATCATGTCGTCAGTTGATCATGTGACCTGGACCATGCTATGTCCATGTGAAAATCATGATGCGATCGGTTGAACTTGGCGAAAATTGCTACAGTTTTGGGAAAACCATAGCAAGCTAGCGCCCCTGCAATCAGTTTTGTGTGCGTGGTAGATGTGGTAGGTGCATAGTGGTGCCCAGCTCCTCGGGACGCGGACGTCTTGACTTGATTCAGTTTTTGACAATCATTTACGGTGAGTGCTGTGATAATTTTCTTAAAATACTATCGTATTGTTTAGGCCATCTTTGAAATGCCGTGAATACTACAAGACTTTGAACAAGCAATTGTGCATTTTAAATTGTATTTTTTGGCTGGCAACGTCATACTGGATACTGGCAGTCGTTTGGTGAACCCATGTGAACGGAATAGACGTTCACATTGCCGAAAGTTGAACTGACAGTGAGTTCCTGTTGTGAGTGAAAGTTCAAATTTATCGAAATTATTTTTTCTGCGTAGAAGTAAAAATTAGTAGCATCAAGTTTGAATATCTCTTCCAGTCAGAAATTTCAATTGTACACGTTTTTTTGGGTTGAGTTGGTCCTGTTGACAATGACACCGACATGATGTGTGTGGGACCTGCTAATAATTATTAGGATATGCTTCATTGTGTGATCTCTATTCCGACAAGAATTTATTTTAACTTTCCTCCTTAATCCATAGTGACTGATGTCACTTCCTCCTTCCTCAGTTCAAACTCTTAAACTAGTTAATGTATAAACTTTAATATTCTATAGTGTGTCATTAGATACTCTGGATATGATGACACATTAAAATTTAATTGTTTTCTTTTGTTCCAGTTCAAAGAAGTGAACAGGTCTGGATCTTTGGCATTGAAACTAAAAGCTTTATCTGTACTGGAAATGAACTCTGTGAAAAGTTTAAAGAGTGTACCAGTGGCAGAGACTTTTCGATTCTTCTTAACCAAATTGCATCACAAAAAATTAATGGTGATCAATGTTAGTGATGCTGCCAGTCAAAGTACAGATGATGATTCTGATGTAAGCACTAAGAAATATCTCCACCAAAGAAACAAAAAAGCGCTAAATTGGTTGTAAAACTGCCTTCTAAAACTAAGATGAATGACCAGGAATTTCTTGACCAAATAAAAAAGTTTTTCATCGGAACATACACCACAATGGTTGCCCCACTCCTGCCACCTTTAAAGGAAAATTTGATCAGACCAATCACTGAAGAATATGTTGAACAGATGATGGAACATATGCAAAAGCGTCTAGACTCATCACAACCACTCCTAGGATATGTAAGAGATACTGAAGTGACTACCTTCAAGCCAAACAGAGTCAACAGCTATCAGATTCATATGATCGGCTGTAACCATCGTAGAGTGGCACTACAGACCCTTTTAGAAAAAACTAAAGACAAGGAATATCAAGAGATATAAATACGTCTATATACAGGTCAGTAGAATGTTGTGAGAATTCCCGTATCTTTAGAATATCCATATTCCCTTATTCTGCATTTTGAAGGTATGTAAATTGATTCACAAGGTGAAAAATTTTGAATGATTTTCATTTCTTCTCAGCATTATTACATGTCATTGGCTGCTGTTTTGCAGTGGATCACTCCCAAATTTTGGTTCCATGTTTTCAAGGTGCAATTACCTTGAGTGAAATTCATGTTGCAGGTAAATAAACTTATATGCAGGTACATGTAAAAAGGCACGCAAGCCTACACTGCTGCTGTTACAAGCAAGTGTAAAGTTACTGATAATTGTCTGATGGGAAATTACCGAACTTCTTAAAATATGCATTTTTTGGGTTACAGGTTATTCAACTTCCAGTTGATTTATTTTCTTCAATAAGTTATGTTTACATTAAAGGGGATCGGGGCTTCCAAACCTTTCTGGAATCCAATTTCACATTTGTTATTTTTCTGTGGTCTTAAGTTGGTGTAGTATGCAGCGAAGGGTCTGCTTTAAAAAAAAAACAAAAATGTATTTGACCGATCTCCTATGTTTTGTTTACGTATGAGGGGACTTGCCTTTCTAGTATCGAATTACATTTTGATCATTTTACTATAGATCTGTCCTTTGATTATTGTCGAATATAAGAGGTTACTTTAGAATTGAAAAAAATAGCATTAGGCTGATTTCAGTCAACATATATTTTTATCAAAAATTCATATTTTGTCATTTTTATTGTAAATCAATCCTCTGTTTGATGTAGAATACAAGGGTCAACTTTAAAAGAAAAAAAGTTTTTTGTTTCACTGGTTTCTTTCCAGATGTTAGTCTTTTTTGTAAGGGGTGAGCATTTCCAAATCATTCTGATGATCAGTTTCATTATTGACCCTTTTTCATTGCTTAATCAGTCCTTTTATTGGTGTAGAATACTAGGGTGCACTTTAGAATACAAAAATTCTTGTATTTGACTGATTTCTGTCTACAGCCTTTTAAATAAGGAGTAGGCATTTCCAAATCTTTCTAGTATTCCATTCTATTTGTATCATTTTTACTGCAGATCATTCCCATATCGATCCTTTGATTGGTGTGGAATATAAGGGGTTACTTTACAACAAAACAAATGTTGTATTTGACTGGTTTCTTTCCATATCCTTTCTTTGGAGATAGACATTTCAAAATCTTTCTAGTATTTTGTTCCATTGGTGTCATTTTACTACAGATCAGTGCTATGATTGGTGTAGAATACAAGGGGATTACTTTAGAAAAAAATTGTATGTGACAGATTTCTTCCCTTGTTTTTGTAAGGAGTAAAAAAATTTCCAAACCCTTCTACTTTAGAACAAAAATATTTGATTTGACACATTTCTTTCCATACTTCTCCGTTAGCCTGGAAGCGTTTTTTTAGACCGGAGACTTATACATTGGGTCCCGTCTGTCCGTCCGTCCGTCATCAACAGTTTCTCAGACACTGCTGAACCAATTTTGTTCAAACTTGGCACAAAGGCATAGCACTATGACCTACAGATGCACATCGATTTATTTTGCGATACGATTCAATATGGCCGCAAGGTGGCCATATTTTTGCCATTTTTCATGTCTTTGAATATTAACTCAAACATCTGTGAATTGATTTTGTTCAAACTTGAGACAAAAGGAAAGCACTATGATCTACATCTGCATGTCAATTTATTTAGTGATATGATTGAATATGGCCGCAAGGCGGCCATTTTTTTTGCAATTTTTCATGTCTTCAAATCATAACTCAAACATCCATGTACTGATTTTTTTCAAACTTGGCACAAGGGCAGTGATTTATTTAGTGATACCATGGAATATGGCCACGAGGCGGCCATTTTTTTTGCGATTTTTCATGTCTTCGAACCATTACTCAAACATCCATGTACTGATTTTGTTCAAACTTGGCACAAAGGCAAAGCACTATGACCTTGATATGCACGTCAATATGGCCGCGAGGCAGCCACATTTTTTGCGATTTTTTCATGTCATTGAACCATAACTCAACAATTGCCACCTTCTTCTCTGAAACTGCTTATCCCATTGCTTTCACATTTGATATGAAAGACCGTAGGGGCGACCATAGTCACATTTGTTGAAATTGTCACAAAATTTGCATATTTGTAATTTTGGAGCAATTTTCGCTATGTTTGGTCAAAAGGTCTTCTATTCTGGACCAATTGCTTTGAAAATTGATATGCAGGTTCATTGGGATACCCACAGTCAGATTTGTTAAAATTGTGTTGCATTTTGCATATCAATATTTTTAGGGCAATATTTGCTGTTTTTGATCAAAAAGCCATCTTCGCTGATCTGATGGCTTTCAAATATAATATGCAGATCCCTAGCGGTGACTTTCATCAAATTTGTTCAAATTGTGTTGAAATTTGCATATTTGTATTTATGGGGCAATAAAAAGAAAAGTCTTTTCTCAGTGAGATTTGTTCACATTTTGTTGACATTTGCATATTCATATTTTTTGGGGCATTCTTTACCAGTTTTGGTCAAAAATTTGTCTTCCCACGATAACAGCCCATTTGACTGCTGTAAACATCTCTGTGAGTGAAGTAAGTCAAATCAAGTAAAAGAATGGTTAAATTTGCACATTTCTATTTTGGGGCAGTTTCTTCCTAATGACATTACACTGTTACCATATTTCGCCCAAAATTGCCTGTGCAATTCCATTGACTTTTGGTATGTTTTTAAAGTTCATTCTGGAAACATTTGTTTAAATCATTAAAAAAACTGCATGTTTGTGTGATTTCGAGGCAGTGTAAAAATAATCAACTTATTAAAAAACTGATATCAGCAGTCAATACCCACAGAAATGGGTCATTCATTGAACATTCCACAAATAACATTAGTTTACAAATCATAGGCCTCATGCAATTTGCATCAAGGTCATTCCACAGCAACCAAGACATCAAAGATTATAACCAAGCAGACAAGCGGAGACTGTGTCATCAACGATGACTTGTTCTGAATTGTTTTCATATGCTGTTCCATTAGACGTATATCATTTAGGACATAAATTTGTGTCCTAAACCCCAGCATCGCTCACGTTGATTGGTAGGTGTTATGTCCCTATGTCTCATCTGCATTCATTCATTGGCTGCCTATATGTCCTCAAGTCTCATTAATATTTACTGTTCCGAATCCAGTTCATTCATTGGACGCCATATGTCCTCGTCCCTGCCTCACTTTTGAATGTTTCTTGTCTCGTTCTGCCATGTGCTCATTACTGTAGCGCATCTGCGAGCGTAGCTACTCATTACAAGACAGCTAGAGCGTAGGCGCAACGTTTGTGAAGACAAATTTGTCTTTGCACCTGCGCTGTCAGCTCCGGCATCAAAGTTGTCTGCATTCCAGGTCCCCTTACACGTGGACATGTGACACGTGGAAATATTGGTCTTATTAGCTGTAAATATTTCTGTCAGTAAAAATATGCTGCTTCTTACCAAATGAAAAATATACAACTTTGGAGTTACACTCTTCAGCTACAGGTTCATTTGTACAACAAATGCTTGCCATCGGATTGTGAGCTGTCCCATTTAGCTTTTTTCAGTATTGTTCTCCGTTTTGACTCCAGTTTCTGGTGTTCATCCCTGGGCTATGATGATATAAATACCAAGTGCATACCTTGTCGATGCATTCTAAATGGATATAATTAGGCATTATTGTTGAATGCTGTATTCAAGTCCAGATTAGAATTCATTTATCAACAATAACAATGGTCATCACACATGTACTGGAATTGATAATAAAGGACTGCATCACTGATTCCAGATGATCCATGTACATGTATAATGTAGTCAGCATCTTTAATTAGACTACCTCATTAATTTGTTCGGACATTCACGTCTGTTGATGATTATTTTCGCAATCGTCTACAGATCCAATGTTGGTGTACATATATCAACGAAATGAGCAAGGTAAATCTGCTTGTGATCCAACATTTGTACATTCATTTTGGAATTCTGCCATCAAGTTGGCGATGAATTGGTTCAATTAATATCTCTGGCGAGTGTGCGTATAATTGAAATTTACTGCCATTGTGAACTCCAACAAAGAACAAGCACCTGGAGGTGATGTGAAGCAATCAACGTTGTTTCTGATTCACTAATTACAGTATTAACTCACTCTTGAAAAAGGTGCGCAGATGCTCCACGATTTTGTGAACTAACTTGTACGTCACTTCAAGCGTCAATGTATGGACTAAATGATTTGCAAAGACGACATTAATTATTAGATAAAGCTTTAAGTAATCATATTTCAGTCAATACTTTTAAGTTACCTGCTTTTTATTTCAAACGATCGCATCGAATAAAAAGAACACGATACAACACCGAAAACGTGACTGATTGCTCTTGGTTTGAATCCCTCGCAAAATATATATTTTCTGAAAGCCCCAACAAAGGAGAACCCGATCAGCTAAGTACACATTAATTATTTGCACAGTAGTCACATGACATGCATTTTAATGAACCTTCGAAAAGTCGGTTTTTACCCTATTTCACGATAACGGGAGAAGATTGCCAAATAAAATTATTGCACAGGCAAGTTTTTGTAACATCCTAAAAAATGTTAACTTTTCTTTTTTTTTGTTCTATACGCTTTTGAAGGATTTAGAAGTGTCTTCAATTAGGGGAATAAACAAACATTATGCCATAAGAAATGAATGGATGCCCCGAGGGAAAATCCCAGACTCTATTTTTTAGGTTTATACTTAGGCTTTACAATGCACAAATATCAATCCGAAATATTCACTTGTTTTCACAAAAAGGGGTAAAGACCTATTTTGTTATGGTTTAGTAAAATGCCTGTCACGGGACTACTGTGCAAACAATGTTTGTATACTGTACACAATTGAGTTTCCCAATATCAGGGCTTTTAGAAAATACATACTTTTTAAGGGATTCTGATTCTTAAAGGGAATATTTTGTAGGCTGCATTCTTAAATAAATTTATCAACAATAACAATGGCATTTACATAATATTATTTATGATAATAATACGTGACACGATGATCACTTCAGTTACTGTTAAGTTTACTTGTAAAATACATATAAAAACCGTAAACATCTGTTTTGTGTTTACTTTATCCTTGAATACATATTAAAATTCCAGGTCATGCAACTAAAATTTATGATTAAATGAAAATTGAAGTGTGAAGTGCACAGAATTAAAGAAGCCATTCGAATAAAAAGCTACCTCCTTCACTTTCTGATGATCTGAAATCCAGCAAATTTCCAGACAATCATACTGAACACATATTCTCAAAACTGTCTCAGTATTTTTAAACTTTTCTTAGATAATGATAATTTAAACAATCAAGGTTTTTGAAAAACAAAACAGTCTTTAAAAAAATATTAGACACGGTGTTGTCAATGAAAAAATCATTGTTCTGTTAAAATGCCCATCAGTTGTATGGACTGAGAGTTTTCTCTTGTCATTTTCACTACGAATTAGCTTTCATCAGTACACAAAACCCAATGGCTGATAGTTCAAAATATCCCAACATGTTTTTATGAGCGAACCTCACGGGCTACCAATTGCCTACAGTCTATCCAAATGGTCGTTTAGGCGAGCCAGCGTGAGATTGACAATCGCCATCGTATCGGGCAGACTGTTTCTGAGAAAGTCCACATACAACTCATGTGCCTCCCGTACCAGATGATACAAACGTCTCCTGCCTTGTGGTGGTCTTTCAACTTGGGGATCCTCTGGTGCAGGGATCATCATCATGCCTCTCCCGTCTTCATCATCCGGGGGGCGTTCTTGCTACATGGGAAGCTGCTGCTGTTGGATACCACCCCGTCTCATCTGCATCCATTCTTGTTGATGATTTTGTAATGTTGGCAGTGGTTGTTGTTGTTGTTGTTGTTGTTGTTGTTGTTGCTGTTGTTGTGGTGGTGGTGGTGCTGGTGTCGGTGGTGGTGGTGGTGGTGGTGGTGGCGCTGGTGTCTGTTGTGGTGGTGGCGGTGATGGTAGTGGTGCCTGTGGTCGTGCCAGTGGTTGTACCGGTTCTCTCTGCTCTGGCGTTCTTAACGCCGCATATCGCATTTCTTGTTCTCGCATTTGTCGGACGCTAAAAACAAACATCTCTGACTAATTAACAGGACGGCAAATGAATTTCATTACTGTGATATTTCATTTCGCTATATTTTTAGTGAAGTGAAGATATCAATATTTGCCATACATACAATTTATAGGTGGAATAATAATATAAAAATTAGTTCATTGAGATGATTTTTATGGGATAAACAAATATCCCGTAGAAACGCAAAATGCATATAAAACCTATTTTGGAGAAGATTAACTTGGAAAAACTCCTCAAATCCTAAAACCCATAAGATTATAATAGTTTCGCTCTAGCTGTATTGTTATGTGGAATCTTTCAATGTAAATCTGATAAAGATATCGCGATATTTAAAAAACATTAAGTATGATGTCGCTGGTAAACAATAGTCTCCGATTTGAGTCGGAATTTTGCTTTTATGAACGTTATCAAAAATGTCTATCTTAATTTAGTCATTGTTTTTTCAATTCATCAATATGAAATTAATATAAAAAATTTAAGGCATTTCATTGAAAACATATGTTCCACTGTTGTCTCAAAATTTGGTAACCCTCCCGAGAATTATATTGTTTCAAATTCAAAGAAACGGTGAAGCTCAAATATTCTAATTGAGCACTGGAGTTACTAAATAGTCCGACGTCAAGCATTTTGTCAAAGTGATACGAGACGATTATCGTATCTTCTACAAAGAGTAGGTGATTACATCAAGAAATGTTAAAACAAAGGAAGCGATGCTATACACAATTTTTGAGCTTTTTGAGGGGAAAACAATAACCATGCAACTCATATTCCATTACTTGCATTTTCATTTTCCGTTTGAGGAAAGCTTGCATGGGTTTCAAATCAATAACAAAACTTACTCTGAGATGTGTTTAGCAACAACATTCCGAACACGCCGACGCAGTTGTTTTAGAAGCCCAGTTTCATATAGCCTTACTGCATCAGCTGGCATACCACTATTGGAAAGACGACCAGATTGTCTCATGTAGAGCACAATGTTTCCATAAACATTCCCGCCCTTATTAGATTAATTTCTGCGTCAGTGACGAAGCAGCGTGGTGCACGAGGAGTTGAAGCCATTACTGTTGCATAATAAGTCGAACACAGCAAATTGACTCCCTATTATTCTGCAGGCATACCTCCTGCCTTTTGATTAATTTTACAGAATCGAATTAAAGTTTGTTTTGAACTTATGAATTATAAAGGATCTCTGGTCACATTAAAACTTGCCGAGAAATGTATAGTCTTTATATAATATAAAAAGGAGTGATGACATCAAAATTATAAAATGTATTGACCACTATCAGCCATACAACATATGGAAAGGGAGACAGGGATACAACTTGTCGATGTCGTCCTCGTGTCTATTGGCATTCAAAGTTCAACTCCTGTAGTTGGAGGTGGTCGCTTTGTTTGTTTCTGATTGGTCAACGGTTTTGCAAATTAGACTTTAACAGGTGCACATTGAATAGCATTGTACAAGTTGGTGTATGCGATAAATTTGCAAAGACATCTTAGCTAGAACGGAACAACACAAACTCCAACAAAGTTCGACATTGCTATCAACATGCCGCTACAGCGCAATCAAATATTGCTTCTCCTATCTTATATCCAAAGTATTATGGCAATATTGTCTATTGTCTCCGTGCTCATCCATCTCCCAGTGTATTCTGAAGAACGGGAAGTGTATCATCTAGCGCAGTTCTTTGATGACCAAGTTTCCATCCAGATCTGGTTACGCCTGTTGTGTGACATCCTGCGTCCACCTTTACAGCGACCACCGACTATATACAACCTACTCTTTATAAATGATGAGGGTATTGGTCGAGGTAATGCCATAGATGTTTGGACATCATTGCAGAGACGTCCTCGCCATTTCTGGATGTTAACAGGAGAAACCATTCAATCAATGGACGCTATCATATACAACCTGGAGCCCAATCTATGTGGTCGTAGTGGCGCTTGTGCCTTGGATTTGAGAAATTGTTTTCTTCTTACATTTATTTGGTTACGTCATTATCCCACTCTAGACTTACTAGCAGCATGGTTTGGGGTAGGCAATATGACTGTTCAGAGGGAAATACGTCATCTTCTCTCCTTAATTTGGCATTACCCTTACGAAAATATCCTTCAGGATTACTAAAAGACCTAAAGCCACCCTAAGTATTCCTTTAGGACCTCTCTGTGCTATAGGACTGCCCTTTAGGAATACTTAAGAGTCATCAATTCCTATAGGACAAGTTGTTTGGAGTACTATTGAAATATGATCCCTTAATTTTCATGTAGAATTATTTTGTTTAATTACTGGCACACAGGGTCTATTAACCCCACGTTAACATTATTAAACTTTCTTTAAAAATAAAATAATTGCTTCTCTTTCCAAATATTGTACAAATTCATTGTAATAAGTCCTTAAACAGCAAAGCTCTATTTAACCTGTATGACAATATTTTTATTGAGTGTTGTGTAATGTCTGACAAGTATGTCAATGACAAGTGACACTGTATAGAATGTGACAGAATGAGAAGAATAAGATTATACCACACACACAAAAACAAGTCCTCTGTATAAACTGCTGAACTATTATCTTAAAGTACTGTACCTTCATTCTGAAGCATAACTCACTCAATTCAAGAAACAGGTTGATTGCTTGTCAACTATCTTCATTTTCATGAAACTCTCAAATTTGTACATTAATATTGCAAAATACTAAGGACTGCAAGCAAACAAATACTATTTGTTTAACAAATACTATTTGTTTAAACTTTGTAATTGCAAAATGTTGATTAATAAAATGTGAATCAAAATAATAAATTTTCTTAATATAATATAAACAAGAGCAATCAAGTATTAAGGAATTAAATACAGAGTTCCCTGGTGGTACTATTTAAACACCAACGGAATACTTGTAATATTCAAAATGACCTTTTCCTGCATTCTAATTATTATTTTTAAGTATTCTTTTAGTAATACTTAAGAACGCAGAACAAAATTTCTTTTAACGCCACAAATAGCTGCAAATTTCATGTTTATCTTCATGATTTTTATTTTCAAACCAAAATTGGTTCATGTAAATGTAAAAGACATGTATAGAAGTATCCCTGCTCTCATATGTGGACTATGCCTTCACGTTTTAAAAGGTTCAATAATGAACAGTTGCCTCATTCGTTAAATGGGACACCCCACTGAAAAGTTAAAGTGCTGCAGTATTTTGTGCACATATACATTGTGATCATCAAAGAAACAAACATGATGCCATTTACTTGAATGCACAACACATGTTGGCTGACATTTGTTGGTGAAATATTTTATTTTCTCAGTCATATGATTAGTTTTTGAAAATGGCGGGAAATTTAAAATGATGTTAAAAGTTTGAATTGTCATGCAACTATCAACACGTATGACAGTGTTACACACTTTTGTTAGTCTGTAATGGGTCTTATTCGAAGAAAACTCTTTGAAAACTGAGGATATATTGAGGTCAGTTTATAATAAATTTGCACCTAATGTGGCTTTAAGAATACTTTTTATTTGTTAAGTATTCTTTTAGTAATACCTAAGAACACATAACAAAATTTCTTTTTGAATACACGAGAAATATCAAGTATTCTGAGAGTAATATTATTATGTGTTCTTTAAGTATTACTATAAAAATTCTTTGCACAGGTAAAGATATACTTTCTATTCATAGTAGTCCATCAGTAACAAACCATGCATTCAACAAAGAGGGAAGAAATCCAGTATATGCAATATAACTCACAATAATTTATTGACAATGACATTAACATGAACCCTTATTACAGTGCAGATGTTGCCAATGGAAAATATTTACAGCACGTAAGTTCAATATTTTACATGAAAGGTTTTGGTTTGCATTGTTTTATAAAGCTCATCACATCATAGGCAAGATCATTCAGTCTCTTTCAAAATCATTTGGAAGAGGAACAAGGTAACTCTTGTTATCACATGATAATTACATTTGATATTTCTAAGTATAACGCTGAAGTCCTCTGAGTAGTCTCAACATTAACAAGAAAATCTGACCTGATTTGTAAATCTGGGAGAGAATACACTGGCGCACGGACTATTAGTAAGGGTTTGACAAGGATTACAATACAATACAATACAATACTTTATTGCTCAACAACACACTCAAGGAGTGCGGTAAGGCAAAAATTACAAAACTCAGCAAACACTGGATGAAGCTGCTGCTGGGGGAGGAACTAAAGTACAAGAAATAAATTTGGCAAGAGGTAGTTTATCTTTGTGAGTAAAGATATATATGAACTTTTCTCTGTCATTCAAATCAAGAAAGCCTGGATTATACAAACTTGTGGATGAAAATAGACCATCTCGATACGTTCTGTATTTTGGACATTCTATAACAAAGTGAAATTCATCCTCAACTAAAGACTTACAAAACTTGCAGAATCTTTCATTTGCAGGAACTTTAGGAGTTGACCTTCTACCCAGCTCTATTTGTAGGTTGTGATCCGAAATTCTTAGTTTTGTCAGCCACCTCCTATAGGTAAAAGATCTTATATCTAGCAAGTAACTTTC
>LD342969.1:326477-342959 GCA_001465055.1 Ptychodera flava | reverse complement strand
GGAAGACTTTTGATATGTTTTTCTCTGGGTTTTTCTGAGGTGAGTAGTGAAAAAATAAATTCTGTTGCAATTTGTGGTGGGTCATTTCATATTTTGACTGGACTAATAACTTGGTAACAAAGTATGTCCGTGTTGAGGCTCGTGCACGTCTAATTATCAAATGCCGTAGCGTAGAAGTATCAAAACATGTTTTTTGCGTTTTTCTCGAATTTAATGTGAGAATGAAGTACCCTTCTTTGGCACCTCGTCAATTCGCGCTCACAAACACTAGCTGCTTGAAATTCACACCGTCCATTGGAAACATAATGAACTCAAAATCCGTGTCTGGGATTTCCTTTGCCTTTGTTATTTTTTAATGCGCTCTTAAAGGTGTTGGACGAAGGTGCTTTTCAATGAATTTTAATTATCACGCCATATAATTTGAATGGAGCCTCCGAGAAAAAATCGCAGACACTGTTTTCAAGGATATTGTCAAGGCTTGTCAATGAAGAAATTCCAACCGGAAATCTTGCAGCGTGTTCGCATAAGGCCGGGAAAACCGGTTTTTGCAAGGTTCAGCAAAACGCTTGTCACGTGACTCTTATGCAAATAATGACCATGCACTGTGCTTGGTCGGATAGCTCTATATCAGCGCTTTCAGAAAATGTATACTTTATTGGGGTTTAGGACATGTTCAATTGAGAAAAAAATAAAAATCTGAAAGTGTCTAAAAGGTATTTATCATCCTTAAAGAATACTTTCAGACTCAAAAGTATTCGTTTAGTAATACTTTTTAAATTCTTTTAAGAAGGGGCTTAAATACTGAAGGTTCTTTTAAGAATATTCTTTTAAGAGTCCTAAAGTAATACTCTAGATCCTTTAAGACATTTTCTTTAAGGATTACTAAAAGACATTTTTGAAAGGATATTTTCGACGGAGCGTCCACTGGCCATCGTTAGAACGCTTTCGACAATTACGAGGACACTGGGAACATTTTCCCAATGCCATTGGCACAATCGATAGTACTCTACATGAAATATATTGACCTGAAGTTGAAGAACAGCATGAATTTTATAGCGGATACGTTCGTTATCATGCAATGAGCACCCAAGTTATTGTGGACAATCAATGTAACATTATTTGTATTCAGTCAGGATTTCTGGGACATGCCAATGACGCAATGCAGTACAGACTGTTACCATCTATAGGGCTCGAAGGTCAATTGCAGATTCCACAAGATGCATATTTTTGGGCTGACCAAGGATACCCAAACATGTATCCTCTGTTAACAAGATTTCCTACTCGTGAATTGCATGGTCCGTATCGATCGTCAAGAGAAGATTACTTTAATAGGGTGTTTAATCTTGCAAGAGTTTATGTTGAACATGCAATTAAATATATGAAAACCTACAAAGCAATTAATTCTGTTTATCGGCACCCACGTTGGTTTATGCCTATTATAGTTGAAGTATGCACATTCCTAGCCTAACGGCATATCAGATTGTATCGTGTCGTGCGTTGACTTCTGACGCAAATATACAAGCGACGGTTTTTGAAAAAAATCATGACATATTTTCCGTGTATTTTGTACTATTGAAGTAAGCAACTCGCCGACATTGTGTGTATTGTATGTTGACTTTGCTTTTAGTAGAGGAGCTGCGGTAACCACAGAGACAAACAAAGACGGTGGGGTGGATTATATGACCATTTAGCAATCGTAAAGAGGTGCGTATTTGACCTAAGAGTGTCATGGAGATACGTTGTCTTTGAATCCATCATAATTGGCAGCTTCATAAAGGTTACTGTCAGTCATTGTTCGAAAGTGATGAATGAAACACCTGGAGTCTGGGACTGCTTTGCTAAGCGCGCAGATACATTTGTATATTACAGTAATGAGCACATGGTAGAGCGAGACAAGTAACATGAAAGTGAGGCAGGGACAAGAACATACACTATAGGGAAAAAGTGCGTGACTAGAGCGAGAAACTGACGCTTTCTCGCAATCGGTGAGAATCTGTTCTTATTCTCACCGCTGTCGGTGAGAAAATTTTAATCTCCACTGGAGATTGGTGAGAAATGCACTCCTTGGCGAGAATCAAGTGTTAGAACAAATTCTCACCGGTGAGAATGGAAATTCTCACTAAGTACAGCGAGAATGGAAATTCACTGGCGAGAATCATCAAGACTCGCCGTTCGGAGTCTTTATGATTCTCGCCAATGAACGGCGAGTCTTGATGATTCTCGCCAGTGAATTTCCATTCTCGCTGTACTTAGTGAGAATTTCCATTCTCACCGGTGAGAATTTGTTCTAACACTTGATTCTCGCCAAGGAGTGCATTTCTCACCAATCTCCAGTGGAGATTAAAATTTTCTCACCGACAGCGGTGAGAATAAGAACAGATTCTCACCGATTGCGAGAAAGCGTCAGTTTCTCGCTCTAGTCACGCACTTTTTCCCTATAGTGATAAGGCAGCCAATGAATGAACTGGATTCGGAACAGTAAATATTAATGAGACTTGAGGACATATAGGCAGCCAATGAATGAACACAGATGGGACATAGGGACATAAGACGCTGGGGTTTAGGACACAAACTTATGTCCTAAATGGTATACGTCTATTGTGTCATTTTCTATGAATACCAGTCCCCTTATTGGTTTAGAATTTCAGGGTCTATTTTAGAACAAAAATATTATTGGATTTGACCCATTTCTTTACATATTTTCACTATTAGCATTGAAGTGGCAATTCTGAATCATTTTCATATCCTATTCCATTGGGTCATTTTTAGTGCAAATCAGTCCTATGATTGGGTTAGAATATCAGGGTCTACTTTAGAGAAAAACTTCTTGTATTTGAATGATTTCTTGCATTATTCGTTGTAGTCATTTTTACTCTGTACCAGTCGTCTGTTTACTGTAGAATACCAGGGTCTACTTTAGAACAAGCAATTTCTTGAATTTATGAATTTTTTTTAATGCACGAGTTACAAATGGCAAAAGTGGTGTTTCTTCAATAACTGAACCCAAAGCTAACACATATGTAAAAATCAGCATTGGTGAACTTCTCCTTTAAGTTTTGAAGTTTAGAAATTTCTGTGCCTCCTATCTCTTAAGCATCATTGTTTGTATCAGTGGTGTGCCAAGAATCGCTGTGACATACTGGTAGTTTCTGCTGCAGCAATTAGACCTTACTTTGGAGGGGTATATACTTTCTCTCCCTCGATGGGAAGCACAGATAACTTTAATATTAGCTGCGAATAACACCAGTTTGAATCAAGTCCTGAATTATTGTGATAAATATTGCTCAAAAAGTATACGGTCAATAAAAGTGGCTTTCAAACATGCATAAAAAATTGTAACTGTCATGGCAAAGTCCAATAACCTTAATCTTAAAAAATTTCAATGTGCCAATGGTCAGGAACAAGTATTAAGCTAAAGGACAGTTATATGCCTACACCTCAGCCATCCGTACGATAATTAAAACCTAATATTTTCATTTTCATTTTTCTTGTCTAGGAGCTATCACTTGGGCTAGTATATTTTGTGGCAGGTCTATCCAATGGATGCTACAAAGAAGCTATTCTAATATTTGATCTGTACAGACGGGTCAAAATAAAAGGACAGAAGCTATCAAGTAAGCAGTCCTTGCTCATCAACCGCGAGGTACCTGACTGCAAGCAAATGAATTTTAAACCTCTTCGAAACCTAACTGAAGAAGAACAATACAAGCTGCTGAGGGAAGTGAGAATGCTGAACATCTCCTTCAGTGAAATGAAAATGAAGGCTGCCACCATCAAAGATATGAGAAATATACAGCAGGCATTCTGGTTTGTTACAGGAATAGAATGGGATGAAGCACAAAGAAGGTAATTTATATTTCTTTGTAATAGTTGTATGATATTCAATATATGGCAGAGTCCAAAAACTACCCCCATACATAATATCATTACACTGTTGGCTATGGTGACATTATTTTTGTGTATTGTCCAACTAAGGTTCCCAGATATGCCTCAGATTTTCTTTAATTTTCTAGCATTCTTTCCTAATATTCTGAGTGTTTATTAAATAGATAATGACCAAAAAGGCTTTTACAGGGGAAAGAATGCTACAGGTGTGAAATTGTAATTTGGCATCTTGTGTTATATTTAACTCTTTTCTGTGAAGAAATGACCATGAACTGATAAGATTCATCTCACATGAACATTAGTTGTCAGGCCTATTAACTATATTGTAATGTGCATATCATATAATATGATCCCCATCACTTTCATTTGTTGCCATGAGAAGAATGGGATTGTTTGGTTATACATGTTGCAAATATAGAATGGAATGAGTGGCTAAAACCTGTCACAACTGTTTTGAATTAAAATTTGTTTCATATGGGTAAAAGTTTTTTTTGAGTTGGTTATTCATTTAAGTCACAATATTTTTATTTTCTTTCTCTTTATTTTCAGATGGCCAGAACAAACCTGTTGCGAAAGTTTGGTTGACTTTGCAGACAAGGGAATTTCTACCAAAGCCATATCCATGGCCTTCAGTGCCTACTGTTGCTGGCTGGAATCCACATCAGCCAACGGGACAACTGGTGATTTGCCTGCTTCATCTGCACATCCAGTTCTACAGAAGCATGACAACACTGAGATGCTTTCTGAAGCTTTGCAAAAAGTTGCTAGGATAACCCTTGGTATTTTTGATGCCATTCAATGTGAGGTGAGTTCTGGTGTAAAAGTCCTAATTCACAGGAGTCCTATCAATGATAACTTTTTAATTTTGATGAGCAGTTGGCGCAGTATTAGGACATTAGCTATGGCCCATCTAGTTAAACTTTAGCAAATGCCTTTTCCAATTCACACTCATTCTTGTCTTCTTGACCATGTAGACTTGACTTTTATTAAGATATAGCAGTATTATAGGGATTTCATACAATTCATTGAAATCTCACTTTGACCAAAACATGTGTAAAAATATGTGTCATTGTTGATGTTTTTATTTTTACATGGATATAAAAAAGGACAACTTCATATGTTCTGAGACAAAGAGAAAACTGGACATGGCATAAATTGAACAAAAACATTGAAAAGGGGGATGTTTCTGGTAACTTTAGAATGTGACCTTCTATTTTAGAACATGTTTACTATAACAATATTTCATTTTCCACTTCAGCTCAAACTACAACTACTTCTGAAACTGAACAGTTTAATGTTAAAATCAACAGGAAAGTAACTATTGTTCCAGTCAATGAGAAAACACTCAAATTCCAACATAGACAACCACCATCACTGCAAGAAGTAACTATCAAAGACGTCTTGAATACATCACTCACAGACCAAGCTGTAAGTATAAATATTCCAGTCACCAAATAATTTTCTCAAGTTTGCTTTGATATGTGATGTAGACTCCCTATGCATAATCTTATCAAGATGTATTCAAAATATCCTAAAATCTCAATATCTGTATTCTTGACATTTTTGGTCAAAAATCTTTTTCTTGTAACTGACTTGTCAGATTGCTTTTACCATTAGTGCACACATCCCTGGAGGTCAATATACATTTTCCAATATTTTGACAGTTTACCCTCCTTCCTACAAAATTGCAATGTACTGAAACAGTATACTCTCCTTTATACAAAGTTACAAATATTCCCTGGTATACTTAGACATTGTTGTTGCTCGATACTGCAATACACAGAGGCTTCGATTTGCCTCTGTGCTCGTTCATCCTTTAGTCTGTCAAAAGGTTTACCTACTTTGCTTGAATCAAAATTGGCCTGCAGCTACTCAGATTGATATTAAAAACCATAATTTCAAACAAAACTTTCACAAACAGAGTCATAATAGAAGGGAAAAGGAGATACACTGAGAATTTTTCAAAGGCCAAATCTAGGTCATCTCATCATCTGATATCATGCATGAAGACCCCTTAAGTACACAATTATGGTTCAAAAGAAACCACCTAGGGTGGTCCAATAGGTTCAATCATATGTTAAAAGGTACTTCCTTTGTGCCTTCCAATTTGAATGGCATTAAGCTTGACTGTCAATTTTAAATTAAATTTTATTAAACTGTCATCAGCAGTTGCAGTAAGCATATCCATTTTTAAATCATCACATTTCAGAACTGCAGTCAAGTTTTGCATGGTAACTTAAAGGCCCATGAGCTGCATTACTCTGCGAAATTTGTCCAACCTCAAAGTACTTCCAATTTCCTCAGATATTAATTGCCATCTACAAATTGAACATATAGTCATTAAATTTGTCTCAACACCATTTGTTTGTGGCAGAATAGGCAAGAAATTGAACAGATTTTTGTTCATTTTAAATTTCCCGCCATTTTCAAAATCTTGCCATGTTATGTAAATTGTAAAAAACAGATAATTTTTTTGTCAAAGTGGAGTGAATCCCATTCCTGTTGTTTCAGTCAGTTGCACCATGTTGTATTTGTAAAGATTCAAATGTGTACATGCACCGTTTACGTTGTTTATCATGTTGTTGCAAGGAGGTGGCCAAATTTGGGTGGGGGTAATATTTCTTTAATGTAAAAACTATCATGAACAACATACAAAACATCTTGATTTGTAAAATTAGGAATTCCTGAATGCTGAGAATGCAGTTGCCACACTTGAGATCATAAACTGTCTAAAAGTTGCTCATAATGGCGACAGTATTTTATATTTTGCTAATGTGTTGTCTAATCATTTTGGTGACTTAACCCTGCAGTTTATGCGCATGCTATTAAGGTAGCAGTAAACTAAATGATACTGAAAGTTTTACATGAGCACAATTTGGCACAATGCCAGTGGCCTATTATATACTTAAGGTGGTTGGAAAGGCTATTTTTGCACAAATTCTTTTCTCAGAGTTAATGTCAAGTTTCAAGTGTAAGAATCAAGATATTTAGTTCAAATTTTCAGAATAACTCCCTTAGTTAATAATTTCTCCAAAGAATATGAAAATTGTATATTTGCAGCCATGATTTTGAAATATGACACCAGTAAATATTAAAATGTTATTTTTCATATTTTTTTTACATATTTGAATTTAATAATAATAGTATTAATATTACCAAATTAGTTATAAATATGTTGACACCATTTATTGTAAGATTTGTACGGCAGGATTTGTAAATAAAATTTGTTTTTATGATTTTACATGGGCTTACATATCAAAAAATTATTAAAAATTCTTTCAAATTTCAAAATGTGATTTTTCAAAAAGTACTTCAAATACAGGAAAATTGTGCCATACAAATCTTATCTGTAACCTTGTTATTAGGCTGTAAAAATTCCATGTTCATATCTCATTTCAAAGGTTGGATTAAATTGATATACAATTATGTAGGAAAACTGTTATTCTGTCAAAAATGTTGAAAACAAGCCATATTTGCACCCCTCTTTTGAAGTCACAGAGCAGTTTTTTTTTGTTAATCTCACTTTTGACACCTCTTTGACACTCAAAGAATCTAAAAATGCATTTACAATAGCAGTTACTCACTCTGAATGCCAGCACCGCCTTGTCAAACTTTCCTGAAAAACAGCAAATAATGACTTTCCCTTTTCAAACATTTTATTAAAAGCTGGGGGACCTCTACCATAGTTAATACACTAAGAACTCCCCAACTTCTTCTTATTTGGTCAGTTTTTCAGAAGTTTCAACAGGCTCTAACTCTGCAATGCCTTTGTTCCCAAATGTCTGGGTTTTTTTATTCCACAGAGAATGTTGACTACTTTTATATTTTAATAGTTTTGTTGAAGTTTATGACTGACGCTCTAGCCTTTCCAACCACCTTAAGCAATAAAGCACACCCAGAGATGGTATACCACAAGATCTTGACCAGTTCACGACATATATGCATGAGCGATAGCTAGTGCATATATGAAGTGAACTGGTCAAAATCGAGTGGTATACCGTCTCTGGGTGTGATTTATTGCTATTATATCATAACAGTATAATGAAATTCTGGCGTGGAGCATCAAAAACGGATTTTTGCTAAAGCTGAGAGCTCGCACGTATGCCATCTGTGGTATATCGCCAATATACCACGGTTCTTTTCGCGTCGATCTCGACCAATAATATTGCTATATTTGCACCATCAATGTACAGGTATGATATAATTACCTTTAATGCATTCACCTGACTTGTCTATTGAATGCCAAATATAGTACCAGGTCATGGTGACACACATAATGTAACTATACAATGTTATTTTATTGAAAATACATAACATGTCGCTCAAAAGTGTAATTTCTCCCTCTTATAAACCTACCAGTACACACATAACTTTATCAGCATTGCATTCATTGTTCTGAATCCACAATGGCAACTGTTGCAAGACTCGTGGTTACACTTACAGTGTTCTAATCAATAACACAGCACAACCATGCCAATTAGCAAAATCACAGTGGCACCCACTATATATTAATTGATATTATTTTCAGCTTCATGATATTATCAATGCCTATTGTCACCTTCTACTCTAGAGAAATCTTAAAGTTAAACATATACCGTAATCAACAAGTGTTTATTCATTACATTCTTTTTCTTTACAGGTGACTGTCAGAGCAAAAATCACCTCTAAATAATGCCCTTGCTGAATTCGAATTCAAAACAGCACTTGATGGTACCCAACTCACTCTGACAAAGTAAAGTGTCTGACAAAACTGGTGCCATAGAAGCAAGTACCTGGGGAAACACGTTACTCTACAGCTTTGCCAGTCATACCTGTTCGAATATCTCATGACGAAGTCAGTGGCTGACACTAAAAGCATACAAATAGGTTCCCGTATTGTCATCACTGATGACATTGGGGAAATTATTGAGACCCCACAGAACAATCTGTCATTGAAACAAGTAAAGGAACCATTTGCTCAATAAAAGCTATTCTTATGTACCACTGCACAACATGTAAAAGACCAGTGGATCCTCTCAACTCTCAAATCGTCAGATGCACTTGCCTGCGACATGACCAGGCATCAAAATCCCTCTCTCAAAATGTACAAGTAACATTGCAGATCACTGGATGTAGTAGTACATTCACCATATCACACAATGTTATAAATGAGTTCTTGCAGATCAATAAGAAACAAAACCTTACCGATGCTGAGGATTTGGAAGACTACTTCCTCATCAGTACTCAAAATCTTCTGTTGGAACACACACCCACCTTCAATGTCACCTAAATAGCATCATTATCACCACCACCACACATTACCTAACCATGTCATTAGTAGACCAAGAAACTATCATTTAACGCACACAACAAAAATACTCAAAAATCCTCAAAAGTTATATTTACATGCACCTACTGTCCTTTAAACAACACAACTATTTAGTCCCCACGGACACCATCAGGGGGACTTAGGTTTGGTCATTTTCGTGCCTCCATCCATCCATCAGTGCATGCATCCATGCATCCATTCATGCAGATATCTTGGAGATGCCTGGAGCGATGTCATTCAAACTTGGTACAAGGATTAACTCCCTATATGTCATACAGATGCATGTCCATTAAATTGTCTTTGGCTTGCCTATGCATTTATTTGCATAATTAGTACTTGGGCTATATTTCTGGTACAAGTCTACCAAATTTGATGCAATGTTGTACAGATGTTGGACATACAAAGCTCTAACAGCACACAATGGCATATATCAGCATTGTGTCTCATGGCTCTATCCTCACTCTCGGAGGACTTGTAATCAAGTACCAATTAATCAGTGGGGACTGTGTCTTCAACAATGACTTGTTAGAGGAAAGACTACTTCTCAGCTTCCCATAGTGTTCCATTTTGAACTAAATGACTCTTGTAAGCAATCTTGTTTTAACACGTTTAGTAACCGTAATTTTGGATGATTTTTTTCAATATTTGTTAGTCCCTACTGAAAAGTTCCAGGGGGAAATGGTCATGTGCATGCATACATGCAATACTGTGTGCCTGCATCCATCCATCTGTCAACACAAATTTCTTACAAATGCCTACAATGATTTCATTCAAACATTGTACAAGCATTACTCCCTAGGTCGTATATATATATATATATATATATATATATATATATATATATATATATATATATATATATATATGTACAGGTGTGCACATCTATTTGTTTCTGATGACTACATTGAATTTATACTTAAAAATTTACTGTTTGTGGTACCATGACACATACTTTGTACTTTCGCCATAGAGCATCAACTGTAATTTCCAATGAAATGTTTGCTGTTTATGTTACCGAAACAGACTGTTTTCCTACACAATTCAACAGATTGTTTTCCTAAACATTTCAATACAACACAGAATACTATGTTCTTTTATGCCATTGAGCATCTACTGTATATTTCCCAGGTAAATGTTTGCTGTTTATGTTAGCATGATAGATTTTCCTAAATGCTACAAGCCACTGTACTTTGTACTTATGCCATTCGGCATCACCTGTGTAACCTTCTTCTTTATATCCCATTGCGCATCTACTGTAATTTCCAGTTGAATGTTTACTCTTTGTATTAGCATGACAGATTGTTTCCTAAACACTTCAATGCAACACTGGATACTTTGTTCTATATGCTTGAGCATTTACTTTGTAACTTCAAAACAAATATTTACCACTTGTGTTAGCAGGACAGATTGTTTCCTAAACACTTCAATGCAACACTGTATACTTTGTTCTATATGCTTGAGCATTTACTTTGTAACTGAAGATGAATTTTTATTATTTGTGTTAGCAAGACAGACTGTTTCCTAAACACTTCAATCCAACACTGTATACTTTGTTCTATATGTCATTGAGCATTTACTTTGTATCTTCAAGTTAAATTTTTACTATTTGTTTTAGCATGACAGATTGTTTCCTCAACACTTCAATGCAACACTTGATACTTTGTTCTATATGCTTGAGCATTTACTTTGTAACTGAAGATGAATTGTTATTATTTGTGTTAGCAAGACAGATTGTTTCCTAAACACTTCAATGCAACACTGTATACCGGTACTTTGTTCTCTATGTCATTGAGCATCTACTGTGTAACTTCAAGTTAAATGTTTACTGTTTGTGTTAGCATGACAGATTGTTTCCTAAACACTTCAATGCAACACTGTATACTTTGTTCTCTATGTCATTGAGCATTTACTTTGTAACTTCAAGTTAAATTTTTACCTCAATGCAACACAGTATACTTTGTTCTCTATGTCATTGAGCATCTACTGTGTAACTTCAAATTAAATGTTTACTGTTTGTGTTATAGCAATGACAGATTGCTTTCCTAAGTGCTACCAGGCAATAAATTATACTTTGTACTTCTGCCATTGAGCTTCAACTGTGAATTTTTCCATTAAATACTTGCTTTTTGTGTTACCATGACAGATTGTTTTCCTACCTAAACACTAGAATACAACAGAGTACATTTGCGAAAAGTATTTGGATCAGTTGCATGGTTTGGCTGCCGTATTGGGTTTTGTGAAAATCTCAACTTAATATTTAAAAATATTCTTCTCCAGAACAAACACACTGATTGAAATGAAATTTTACATGCATCATTCATCATGTGAGCACTGAGGCTGGAGCACTTTAAAGTTTGCAAAACCCATTAGGATCGGTCATGTTGTTTGGCCGGCATATTTGATTTTGCGAAAATCCAAATTTAATCTTTTAAAAATCTTCTCCAGAACAAACACACCGATTGAACTGAAATTTTACTCATGTCATTGCAAAGGCATATGGATCAGTTCATTGTTTGGCGGTCATTATTGGGTTTTGTGAAAAACCTATGATTTCCAGCGAAACCTACGATAACCATGAAATGATGTTCAGAATTCATGTGTACAAGAACCTAAAAACCATTTAAAACTCAAATTTTGCACATAGTATCATGGTTGCAAGCATCTCAAACCATGACAACCGCTTGGGCCCCACCAAGGCTGCTTGCAGCTTTTATTTATAAAATTGTGTTATCATTTGCAGTGTAAAGTGCAGTAGAAACAATTACATGATTGGTTGCCATCAGGCCATTTGTAGCAAGGACCGCTGCTTAAGGAAAACACCCTTGGCTTGTGAAGTTGTTCCCTTCCACTCAACTTTGCAAACCAGCTGCATCTTATTCTCTACAAGGCCCTCAATCTGATGTTGTGTTCATTGTTAAGGTGAGGTTATTGTCCTTGAAGAGAGGGGAAATGGAATATGGCACCAATCCTGCGTATGTGATATGGTAGATCAGTGGTAACTATGGTGATATGTGGAAATATCATCAGTCTTCACTGTAGATTCCTATCTTGCTGTAAGTTGAAATGATTTTCTATCAACTTTTGCTGACAAAGTTCTACATTACAGGTTTGATACTCTCGTGACATCTTCATGACCTTACCTCTTTGTATTTTAGGCGAATTGTTATATTTATCATAAATAAAATATTTTATGACAATATGACAGTGGCAGAGAAGTTAATAATTCACTAAATGTGGTTGATTGTCAAACAATTTATTTAAAACCAATTGATGCATACCAGTACTGACAAAAATACCAGTTTGTAAGGTCATGAAGGGTCATAAAAGCAGCCAATTGAAACTTTCAATTTAAATGAGTTAAATGCCAAACCTTATCAATTTTTAAGGTGAAAATAAAATGCTGTTGGCTTTCATCAGAGGAATGGACACAACCTATGGTAACCCCAAACAAAACATATTTGCACTGGCATAAACACAGGGAGGTTATCCCAGCCAAGCCCTCCTATCAACTTGGCACAATTGCAACTGTATTCCTAATAATGACTGCCTTTTGCCTACACAGGTCAAGATCAATGCCAGCCTGGCCCTTGCAATGCTAACATCCAGGGAGAAATTTGGAGATGCGTCTCAGTATTGCAAAATATAGAAGTGTCTTGTGGGTGCCCCAGAAGGCAGTGAGAAAGTGACGGACTTCCGTGAGTTCATGCAAGTACAGAGAAAACCTAAGTGATGAAGTAAGTCTTACGATCATGATGCATATGCACACAGATAATAACATGAATAGCATATCACACTGGCCACAGTAAAGTGGAAGCTTGATAGAGGATTTGAGTAGACAAGTGTGTAAAGTGTTGTTCTGGACATATCTTTGTTAAAGCTCTATTGCTTTAGCTTTTAACATATTTTCCTATTTCCCATTTTCTTTGTAAAATAATGTTTCTTGTCCTATTCTGAAAACAAACGTCAAAATATAAGTTTGTGTTCATCCTTTTAACACTGTCTGTATGTGTGTGATGCCCTAATGTTATTGTTGACTGCACTAGAAATCATTTGTCAAAGGAAATTACTTTGCATGTTTTAAACAATGCCTTTTGTTTGTACAGATAATATTAAACATACCTTACTTAGGATGGTCTTTGTGTTTTCTTAAGAACAAGAATAGTAAAAACATCAAATACGAGCTGTTATCCCTTTCAAAACAATTCTCTTCAGAAAACATTACCAAATAAAATAGGATTTCATGTGTTTATTCAGGATAGTTTTGCCCTTCCTGCATGTCAATAATAGATATATAGATTTCATATTATACCTAGGTTCATTTGCACTCTGAAGTAGGCAAGGCTGTTGTGGGTTTGTGCTGATGAAAAAATTCAGTGTTTACAGCTTTGCTTTCATAAAAATACGACACAATAGAACATGATTGTCTTTATGCTTTCACCCTCATTATATACATGTACCTGAAAATAGGACCTGATTAATCACCGATCTCTCATTTGAGGGTGTGCCTTGAACTGAGTTCCATTAAAAGAAAAGTGCCCTAGAGTAATATCTCATATTTTCACACTTATAATTTCATATTCCTTCATCCATCAGAATTCCTGTTTGAACTGATCTTGGTTTTGTTCTTGTTTAAAGCTTTGTTCAATTCTTGCCTGCTCTGTACATGCATATTTCCAGTAATAATGGAATCAGTGTTTCAGTACAAAAACTCTCTCTGTCCTCTCCTAACCACTGTGCACATAAAACCTGCGTACCATGATGAAAAAGTTTAAAGCCAAGGCATGAATTTTTCACATATTACAAACAGTGACAAGACAGCTTCTGACAGCAATGATATTCCTGAGCAGCTCAGGTGTTGGCATTGTCCACTGTGACATCAAACCAGAGAACATCATGCTGGCTGATACTAAGAAGTGTCACGTCAAGCTCCATGACTTTGGCCTTGCCTTTCATCGGAGTGAATGTGTAAGGACGAAGTTTAATATTAAATATATACTATGTGTGGCCAGCATGTGGTTTTGATTAACATCCATTTCACAGCAGTGTATCTTCAAAACTCATATCTTAAATACCAATATCACAAAGTGGCAGGCATTACCAGTAGATTGTGATTGTTATATAGCAATTAAGGTAGTTTGTACCTTGACAATGAAAGTCTTAAACTCTTGCTCAAACTTTTCTGGATCAAACTTTAAACCATTCTCTTTCAAAAGAAGAATAAAAATTAGGGATTGCCATGTACTGCTCTGTGAAAACATAGTAATGTATCTCTTGACATGCAGAACAAAGAGGCTGAAGCAGTTCCATGTATTCTGGGTTGATGCCTATGGGTGTGAAGTGGTATCTGTTTGTTTATCTATCTGTTCTTAACAATGGATACACAACAGAGAATCTTTTTATCATACGATTTTTTTTCTATTTAAAAGACAACCGAACATATTTCATATTAATCAGAGGTAGTCCCCCTTTAAGTCCCTAAATCCCTTCCAGTGCCCACAAACATACCCTTGATATTGTCAAATCCCCTGCCATCAAGTCTCCACATATCCCCCATCCCACAACCAGGTGTTTTTGAATACAGTCTCAATAGTAGAGCATATTGCCAGGATGTCATTCATTTTAGTTGCACAATTTTTTAAAATTCTCTTTATAATGTTGACAAACTGACAAAGCAGTGGGAGTAACCATTGCAGGACAGGATGATCAATCACCTGGTGAGGTACCCTCCACTGAAAAGAAAATTGATAAAGGTTCTCCTGTTCAAATATTGGTATCAAGGAAAACAGTCTTGAAGCCTAAGTGTGCTGTAGTTGTAAAAGATGAAACTTAAAGGGGAAGTTCACCAAGGATGATTTTTACATATGTGGTAGCACTGTGGTCATTTACCCCAGAAAAGCTATTTTCACCATTTATAACTCGCTGGACTTTTTACGAAAATGATAAAAATAGTACAGGAAGTTGCCCATGTAATTTGAATCATGGGAAAAAAGCCCCAAGCCTGGAGCTTGCATCATGTGATATGGAATGGACCATCTTCTGATGGGTATGGCCCCCACATTGCCCACTCACAGCAACACAGTAGTAAACTGCAACACAAAATCTGACAGTGGACAGTTTATTATAAGTGATTCATCGTTTATGCAAAGATAGTCAGTATAAACAAAAATTATGTAAATACGCACAGCCTGGTTTAAGCATGGGTGAGTGGACAATGCCATACCCATGGGATAATGGTGCCTTCCATATCACATTATGCAAGCTCGAAGCTTGGCGCTTTTTCCCATGATTCAAATTACATGGGCAACTTCTTGTACTATTTCTATCGGTTTTTGTAAAAATCGTGCAAGTTATAAATGGTGAAAATAGCTTTTCGGGGTAAGTGACCACAAAGCTAGCACATATGTAAAAATCATCCTTGGTGAACTTCCCCTTTAAGGTAACTACTTCTAATAATAATAATTTAATAATAATTTATTGTTTAAAGACCCTTACCGAAAATTATTTCTACTGCAAATTTGCCGTAAGTTTGCTGCAAATATGCAGCAAGCATATAGCTTGCAGGAAGGAGTTGCAGAAGTTTGCAGGTAGATGTGACCCTCCTGCAAACCCTTAAGTCAGTTTGCAGCAAATTTGCGGCAAACCATATTATTGCTGCAAATATGCAGCAACACATGATTGACATATTTCCCACTATTTCATTACCAGGGAGTACACACACTGAGTACTGTTGCACTTCGTGACCAGTCATGTGTAAGCAACATAAAATTGATCTTTCATTTATATTTTATGTTCATTTATTTCATAACAGACAATCCACTTTTTAAATTATAATAACTGGTAATGCTAGATAATGAACAGCTTCAGTTATGCTGGTGAAAGCATTGCATGGATATAGAGTGCATCTATAGTATATACTGTAGTGACATAATGTAATAAAAGTGCCCTTTGACAATCCGGTTGGGTAAATTATGGTTGGATCGAAAACTGAATTTTTAGGGAAACAAATTTTTGAAACAGGGACTTGTCTGTCTTGCAAGGTACACCCTGTATTTTCTGCGAATGATACCAAAATGCAAACAGTTTCGAACGAAATGTGAGTTTGATGATGGTCTGTAAGGACACGTCGTAGACTTTTGTTACTGCAAATCTGTACAGTAATGTTTCCGCTACTACCTCCAAGCATAGTGGCTGTGCTCCAAGCTATTCATCCCATCAATATAGTACATGTATACGGTACGTACAATGCACTGCAGCTAAGTTACACTACAGTCTGTGTCCCATCGATGCCG
>LD342969.1:292688-317341 GCA_001465055.1 Ptychodera flava | reverse complement strand
TGCTCGTGAGTGTAGAGAAAAACAAAATGAACATTGAGTTTCACAAGAGAACGTGTCATTGTGTATTGTGAGAATTTCCCTTGGCAGATGCCATTGTAAATAAAATTTAAAAAAAAAAAATGTCAACTGTATACGCTTAGTGTGTTAGTGTCTCATTTAGACTTCCTTGACAGGGGGGCCTCACTTAGGCCCTTTGCTTTTTGCAACCTGCCATTCGCATGGTCCTGTCTTGGGGGGCCTTCTGTGGGGTACGTGTTCTGCATAAGTATAATTTAGTCATGCGTGTTTGTTGTTTCAGTTTGATGTACCAGAATGGGAGTTACAATATCCGGTTGATCCGACAGTGGTAAAACGTAATCACTATAATTGGGTGACCATAGAGGGCGCCCTTCGACGGGACAATGATGGTTGTAGTTTGCCGAGTGCATGTACAGTCTGTTGCCTGTGGAGAGACCTTTGCTACCCCTGACGACCTGGCGTTCAGAAACCCCTCAGAATTTGTAGCTGGTGAGGTCCATAAACATATTGACAAGTGGAATGAACTTGTTCAAACAATTGAGGATAAAGAACAGATTATAGACTGGATTCGGCATCAGATCAGTATTTCTGAATATTTCGTTCACTTTAAAGGACAATTTAAAGGGGAAAAGTATGACCACTCATTGCCGCCGCAGAGAGTTTTTCGTAATAACGAAAATTGTAAAGAATATGGTGCTTTCATAGCAAAAACTATTAGTGATAGAATAATGTCAGGAGCAGTGTCAGTATGGGGTATTGTAGGTCAGGATCCACCTCCCTTTTTAGTCATGCCCATTACTGTAGAGCCTACCAAGCCAAGAATGTGCATAGACATGCGGTATCTCAACTTATGGATTAGGGATATACCTTTCAAATTGGATACTTTGATTGAAGTTTCTCGATATTAAGAACGTAACAACTATCATTTTAAATGTGACGACAAGAGTGGGTACGACCATATTTTAGTTAATCAATGTGACAGAATGTATGTAGGTTTTCAATGGGCGGGAGTATGGTATATAAATAATACATTGCCTTTTGGTTGGAAACTGTCTGCGTATGTATACCATACATTGGGATATTGTGTTACCAATTTTGCGAGATTACTTGGGGTCCCCTGTATTCAATATATTGATGATAGGCATGGTGGGGGGTTAATACCACGGCAAGATCACATGGTTGCAATTGATGCATGGAACCCACTTAAAAGAGCCCAAGCTGCGGCTTATATACTTTGCAAATTAGCAATAGAGTCGGGATATTTCTTAGCACTGGAGAAGAGTGTGTTGTATCCTACCACATCTCTCATAATGTTAGGCTTGACGGTGGATTCGGAGTCTCAATCCTTTTCTATCCCTGATGCAAAAAAAAGTAAATTCCTCACGTTGGTTGATCAGATTTTAGCAAGGCCGTTCCCTTACTCTCTATTCAAAAACTTATGGGAAAATGTATTTCTTTTGCCCTAGCTATACCATGCGCCCGACTATACATTCGGCAGATGGCTATAGCGTCTAGTAAGTTTTCACAACACGCAAAGAATCTTGTACCTGTCAGAGGCCTACTTAAGGAAGAAATTGAGCAATGGCAGGAGATTATTGAGAAGTCGGGAAAATTCACTTGGGCTACGGAAAAACATGTGGGTGTAACAATCTTTACTGATTCCAGTAGCTTTCGGTGGGGTGCTGTAACATATTTAGGTAATCAGAAAATAGAGGTGGGTGATATGTGGGAGGAGGAATGGAGGGGTATGCCTATAGTTAGGAAAGAATCAGAGGCGATTTTCAGGGCATTAACTGCGATTAAACATTATATTCGTGACACGAGAGTAGATGCGTACGTGGATGCCTTGCCAGTCGTACAAGCGTGGCATAATGGTGTTCCAGGGGCCCGTGTACTTGCATGGTCTTAATGAGATCTTAAAGAAGATATTTAATCTGTGCTTTGAGTGTAACGTGCGACTCACTATGACGCATGTTTCATCTCAGAACAATGAGGCTGATGCTCAATCGAGAGATACGTTGCTTACCAATGCGATGTTGTCAGATGACATGTGGAACAGGCTCGACAGAACCTTTGGTCGACATCACGTAGATGGTATGGCGAGCTACTCAAATAGGCGGTTGCTCCGCTATGTATCCCGGTTTTATCAGATGGGTTGTGAAGGAGTTAACTTCTTCCATCATAGTTTTAAGCCTAAAGAAAGGATATATGTATACCCGCCATTTATACTTGTGCCAGCAGTAATTAAGCACATTATTGAAAGTAAACTCAATGCTACAGTCTTAGTGCCTAGGTTTCGTTTTTTGAAATCATACTGGCCATTGATTAGACATGAAACCAGAAAAGTAACAAAATTCGCTAATAAAGGGGAAAGGAATGTTATTAAAGTGCCCTCACGGCGAGGATATGTTGACCACCCACTCCCATGTGATCTCTATGTAATCTCATTTGAGTATTCATAATACTGTACTACGATTTGTCGAACCTTCATATAAGGGATTATAGTGAACAGATTGAAACTTTATATAGCTGTCTGTATTGTGATAATCTTTGGTTGTGTAAATTTTATACTAGTACTGCAGGGATAATGTCACTGCATGTACTGGCAACTACTTCTGAGATGATATGTAATAAATGCTGAAAATGTTATAAAACATTCTTTCTTAATCTTTTGTGTGTTATTTTTTGTGAACAGATGTGCTGGATTTGTGGTGCTTTGAATTTACCTAACCTCAAGTTATGTGGCGTATGTCAATCAGCTATTCCGACACCAGTGCCTAGGGTTGATAATGATTCCATAAAGCTAGATGAGATTGATCAACGTATCTCTGATTTATTGAGCCAAAAATCTGCGTATGAAGTTCAGAAGGATCGCTTAATCCAGCAATTCGAACTGTTTGTGGCAAACTTACCAACATCGACGTCAGTACTATTAGCGGGTCCGCAAGATGTAGTTCGTTTTCTTGTTTTCAAAGACAAAGACGCGAGAACACAGGTCCATCGATTTGACTGCGAATACTTAGGTCGTTTTGGTCATATGCCATGTGACTGCCCAAGGCACTTGAGAGTGGGTACAATTCGGAATATGGTTTCAAAGTTGTCAGCTTATTATGAAGCTATACGACAGTATCAATGTAAACACACACAAAATCCAGCAAATTCCATAATGGTACAACGTTATATAAAAAAGGTATCAGAGGAGCAAGCTAAGGCGAATATTACGCCCAAACAACCCAAACCATTATTTTGGCCAAAATTAGATAAGGTTTTTAACCACATCTTAGATAAGATGGTAACAGCGCCATCAACGATACTCCTGTATATGTATGCGAGGGATCTTGCTTTTTTCAAGATTTTATTCTTCTCAGGTGACAGGGCGGGTGATCTTGGACAAGTTAAAACTCAGGAAGTGCTCCGTTTCCCAGATAATTCGGGCATGATCTTTAATCATACGTTTGGCAAGACTTTACGTGGAGCCGGAACGAATATGTTTGCAATTAAAAGATGTCAAAATATAAGGCTGTGTCCAATTAATACACTCGAGCAATATGTTCAGCTAGCAGAGACCCTTGGTTACTCATTGCATACCGGTTTCCTTTTTAGACCAACAACCCCTGATGGCTATGTGGAAAATAAATCACTGTCTTCGCAGGTTGTCTATCAACGACTAAAGTTATACCTACAAGAACTAAACATTGATGAAGGGGAGACACCACATAGTATTAGAAGTGCCTGTGCCATCACCATGTCTCTAGCTGGGGCTAGTATTCAGCAAGTGATGGACCATGTTGTATGGCGAACAGAGAATATGGCTAACCATTACACTAAATTGCTACCTGTGTCATCACCGGGAGCTACGGCAGAAAAGATTAGAGAAGTAACAGACTGCATCGTCGAAACTGATAATTAAGAGGACATGGACCAGCTATCTGGGTTTACGGTCGCTTTTTAGCATTGCATAGAACACATTTAGGATAAAAACACTACACATCATTACACTCAGTTTCAACTGGAAGGATATATAAAATATAGAATACTGACAGAGGAGAATATAACCTATTTGAGTGTCACATGTATGGACAAGTTGTTTGGTGTGGAAAATAATTTAGTATTAGCCCTAGTGGTATAGGTATATAAGGAAGTAAAATAGTTTTTGATGAATTAACTGCACTCAAGGTTGTATGTATGATAATATATTTGGTATGTTTTGGGTGTGAGTATGGGGTGCGCTGGGAAGTGTGGTATAAAGTATAGGGTTGGGGGATGAGTTGTGGGAGAGTGAAGGGAAAAGTTTTTTAATATTTGGAGGATTGGGTGGAATGTAAGTTAGTATTGGAATGTTATAACCGTGGCAAAGATGAAAACAATGAACATCCCGATCCCAATACTTAAACAATAGGATAATCCTTGAGCGGAGTGATGAGGCTTTAAATATTATATTATTCAAAGCCTCATTACTGAGCGAAACACATCCGCGATATCTCATTAATATTCATGAAGTATATAAAAGCTAAGTGAAGACTTGAAGATACAGTGTGATTCCTTGTCTAGGCACCGAGGAAGAGGGCAAGAACTGCGAACAATTTAGGGGTATTGCTGATCAGGTCGAATGTATGTTCATGGCATAGGTGGGTCAAAATTTCCCACCCACCCACCCTCGCCTTGAATGTCTTAACCACTTCGCTTCTGGATTTCCACAATGAACATCCCGATCCCAATACTTAAACAATAGGATAATCCTTGAGCGGAGTGATGAGGCTTTAAATATTATATTATTCAATGCAAACTTAAATCCGCATAAATATAATATCTACATTTATGGTAAGAGGTTAGATATTGTTTCCTCAGGTATAACTTTTATTCCATCTGTAAATTTAAAAAAGCAAGGCTTTCTTTAAAAAACAAAGCACTGCATTCTCTATTTGCTTTTATGAAAACCCAAATTAACTCTCAAAATGGGATGCCAGTGGTGGTACAACTTCATCTTTTTGACTCTCTAGTAAAACCAGTGTTATTGTTTTGATTAGAAGTTTGAGGGAGTTACTTATTTAGAAAAGTAAAGTCAAAAAGATTTAATGATTACTTCCTCAAACCTAACTGTGAATTTGAGATTGTTCAGATGAAGGAATGCAAGCAAATTCTTGGTGTTAATAAAAGTGTATGCATCCATGCCTGTTTGGGAGAACTTTGGTGTCTCCCACCTTGCTATGTATTATTGTTAATGTGATTAAATATTGGAGTCGTTTAGAAAGCCTTTAAAATAATAGTCTCCTTGCCGTAGCATTTGAACTTGAAAACAAATTGCATGAGAAGGATCAATCTACTTTTTTAGACTTTGTTAAATATGTCTTTGCATTCTGTGATATTTTGCACTTAATGAGAGAGAAGAATTTTAAATTGTCTACAGTTATAGGACGGTAAAACATTCTTTGAAAGCAAAGTTTGTTGACGTCTGGAAGAAAGCCATAGAAAGTAATGAGAAACTAAATATTTATTGTAAAATTAAAACTGTTTTCAAATATGAGAAGTATCTGTCTCTTGTACAAAATCCTTATGATTAACAAAAAAAGGAATTTCAAATCATATATTTTCCCAGTTGAAGTCAGTCGTTATAAGAATATTCTTAGACACCGTAGATTTTGTACTTTATACAAAAGAGATGTTGGAGATGAATTTTATTGTATTATGATTTGTCAAAGTGCGCACCTGCACAAGGTTTAAGAGATACTTACTGTAATTCTGTTTTTGATATTCAGGCTCAGCTGAAACATTTTGACAAGATGTCGTTCTTCAATTACATAATGTCTTGTTCAGATGATTCCTTTGTGCATATTACTGCAAAGTTCTTTAATGAGCTGATGAAAGCTTATAACATGTAATTTTGAGATAACTTTTTCATCTCTCCCTTGAAGTGTTTTTGATCTTGTAATTCTTTTGCTTTGTATTTCTTTTCATGCCACTGTCACGTATGTGTACACGGCTAAATAAATAAATAAATAAATAAATAAATAAATAAATAAATAAATAAATATACAAAGCAATCAATTAATGTTTCTATATTTACCACCCTCCTCTGCAGATTTCCTGAAACTAAAATGTTGGCTGCTTTGGTGTACTGAGCATGCGGCCAATCAACATGCTTGGCTCAGATGACCTATTGTCATGGGGTAATGAACAGATTACCAATCTTGTTCAACACTATGGAACCAGCAAAACCCACACTTGGCATGAAAATGTACTGGAAGATGGCAGAGAAGTTGTAAAGGAGATGGACAGCACATCTTCACCGGTACTCTACCCTGACACTACTTTGAAAGAATGGAGTCAAATGAAGCAAGTTGTTGTTGCCCAACACTATCTACGCAACAGTCTGGCTGCATCGTAGGGACTTATTGATAAATACCACCATGACCAGTTCCCCAACCTCATCAAGCTGGCCCAACTCACCCTTACTTGTCCTGTACATACAGTGGGGTGTGAGAGAGGTTTTTCTATTCAAAATCATATTCTCACACCCCTCAGAATTTGTTTAAGTGTTAACCATCAAGATATGATGATGAGAGTCACAATGGAGGGACCACCGATGTTTGAGATGGATTTCTCAAGTGTCTTGAGTGAATCGAGAAGAATAAAAGACAGGGCCATCTATGATAGAAAAGCTTTTCTATTGTAGGATGACCCTGTCTGAAAGTTAAAACCCCTGTAGCTGTAACTCTTGAAATTTGTTGACCTGAAAAGGCTTAAGGCTTTCTATTTTCTCTGGTTTTCTTTAAATTCTACAAATTTAAAGGATATAGTCTTTTACTAACGAAAAATTGGACAGGTAGAAGTAAATTTTAATTTGAACCATTATTTTGATTTCCCGCAATTTTGAAAATCAGGTAATATTACAAAGAAAACAAAGCATATGATGTCCCAGTGGAAAAAATTCTGTTTCTATTTCTGTGAAGATTCCAATGTATACATGCACAATCTACAGAATATTTGCTTTATTTGCATGAGGGTGCCATTGTATGTTTGGGCAAACATTTATTATTTATCTTGCTCAAAATTGCACATGCAGTCCCTGTTAACAGTTTAATATACTTGTAGAAACACCCAGCCTTGTTGGCACATGTTATATGTGCGTGTTACGAACAGAATATTCTCTGACACAAACACTGCGATTAGGTAAATGAGTGACCACAAAGGATTATGGGATTGTCCTAAAGATTTTCCTAGATTTAGGACATGCATATACTTCAGCAGATGAATCACTGCTTTTAAAGTGCTGACTGTCTGAAATAAATTGTAAATTGTAAATTTCTTGCAATGTAACAAATTTGAAACATTTCACATTCATGAATAACATTTTAGATGTTTAGTACTTCCGTGTTTGTTTTGATAAATAAAACACAAAAGTAGCAAAACCAAAAATTCCAACTGATCAATTTTTCTTGAAAATATATTTACAGATTACTATTATTTACCTTTTTCAAAGCCTTAAATTTGATAGAAAATCGAAAACAATTTTGCCTACTTTATTATTATGGGTGACACAATTAGACCATGCAGAAGCTGAAATTACTGTTTTTTGAAATCTAATTGATGGTTTTCAATTTATAAACAACTTTCACTGGCAAACCTATCACTGGGCATTCAAAGAAGTCAAATTGGTATGAGTAGGAGCAAGGCAGTGTTGTGAATAATAGCAAAGCTAACTTCATTGCAAACAGATATGAAGGTGCATTTTTATTTTCATTTCAAGATAAACCAATTGGAATAATCCCAATTTACAGACGCAAAAGTTCTGTCGACTTTTGCTTTCATGCATCTTCCTTTCTGTAAAAATGAAATCACAAGATTGGTTTGAAATTATGAATGGCACAAAAAGTAAGGGGTAGTTGTTTAGTCAACCATGGAATAAAATGTGAATTTTCTAAAGTAAATAGGTAAAATTGACACAGCCAAAAAGGAGGAGGGTCCTTCATTACATCCACCAGTGTTTACCATTTTCCTATCCTGCTATCATGGAAAGTCAAATAACCCCTGAGACAGAAATGGAATCATCCAGGAGAATAAGGAATTTACTTACAGAAATTAAAGGTAGGGAAAGGCCCTCCAAACATCCATAGTTACAAAAACCAACTACATTTTTCATTGAATAAACTGAATAAAGCTTAACAATTGAGATATTGAATAGAACAGTTGAATTAAGTTTGTTGACAGTAACATTTTACGGCCCAGTAGATGTGACATCTGGGTAAGTATTGCAATGAGTTTTTGTAATCGGCAGTAAGCATGAATGTTAGCAAGGTTCCATAGAGTTCCCCTTAGTATCTCAATGCAATCTGATTAGAAGACGGCAGAAATGCTACCAGGATTCCCAAATTATTACCAGTGTTCCCAAACCCTAACAAAATTACCAACTTGCAAATAAGAGGCAAACAGTTGGTATGAGCATCCCTGAAAAAAACCCAGGAATTCAAATGATACTGTATATATCCTTATATTACTCAGATAACGTTTCCAATTTAACCGAGAGTCTCTGTAGAATAAACCATGTATTTTCATAATAAGCCTTCAAATAAATTTTCAATGAATTTCAGCGGTGAGTGACAAGGCCACAAGGAGAAGATCATTGGCAAAGAGAACACCAATCACTTCATATATTCTGCCATCATGCCAAAGTCAAGAAAGCCAAATTTCAAAGAAACCAGTTGGATATGATCAGAAACAAAAAAGGTACAGTACTGTTAATAATGACACAGGTAAAATAGTTTCAAATTCAAAATGTTTCTTATTATGTATTCTTATTCAAATTATGTATCTCTTAGAAATCTGGCCTGTATTACCTGTATAAGGCACTCTTTATTTCAAGTTTTATTTCAGTGTATGGTTTAGGAAAATGTAGTATATCACTGTTTTCTTCATGTATTAGTGCCCATTATTCCAGTGTAGGCCAGGAAGAACATTGAAAGGATGTTCCATGGAATTGAGGTTCTACTTTCAGCTAATGTAGATATTTCCGTAAACAAAGGCAAATACATACTTTTGCATTGCAATTATTATCTTTTGTTAATATCAGGGAATTTCTGCTTTCCAAATCTTTAAAATTACAGTATTTTGTTGATTTCTTGGAGTGTGTAGAAATGCTCAGAATACGTAATGCTTCAATTATTGTGTACAGTTTACAAAATCTAGACTCTTAGAGTCTTTGTTAAACATGTAACTTGTAGGAAAGTTTGCTTGTTTGGAAAAAACAAAAATAACAAAAATCTTGTTTGCTACCTAATACGTAGTCTCGCATGTCAGACCTCAAACCTGCACGCGACGCAAGCGCGAAGCCGCGAGCAGCGAGTAACCGCAGGTTACGAGGTCTGGCAAGAACCAACTGCACAGGAATGTGATGACGTCAAAAGTGGGCTGTCTTTCCTATGCTAATAAAAGTATAACTTTGGACCAGCGCGTACAGACGGCCATAACACATTTTCACTGTACTTGTCCACCACGTTTCACATATCTGTGCCGAAAAAACACTCAAGCGAAAATCTACGGCGACAAATCGGCAAATCCACGGAAACGTCGTCTCTGTCCAGATAATCTGTCATGGCTACCTCCTGCTACTGGGGATAGCGTAACCGTGATTTCATGAAGCCGTACTGTCTGAGGTCAACGTAAGGGACCGTCTCAGATTGTCGCAGAAGTTCAAGAAACGAAATTCCTTCGTTTAGATCAAAACAACCTCCCCCCTCCCCCTAAACGAAACTTCAAAAGTGCAAAATGTTCATGCCTGCCTGAGAATACAATGTTGTGTTTTGCTATAGCTACTAAAGACGTCACTATAGGGAAAAAGTGCATGACTAGAGCGAGAAACTGACGCTTTCTCGCAATCGGTGAGAATCTGTTCTTATTCTCACCGCTGTCGGTGAGGAAATTTTAATCTCCACTGGAGATTGGTGAGAAATGCACTCCTTGGCGAGAATCAAGTGTTAGAACAAATTCTCACCGGTGAGAATGGAAATTCTCACTAAGTACAGCGAGAATGGAAATTCACTGGCGAGAATCATCAAGACTCGCCGTTCGGAGTCTTTATGATTCTCGCCAATGAACGGCGAGTCTTGATGATTCTCGCCAGTGAATTTCCATTCTCGCTGTACTTAGTGAGAATTTCCATTCTCACCGGTGAGAATTTGTTCTAACACTTGATTCTCGCCAAGGAGTGCATTTCTCACCAATCTCCAGTGGAGATTAAAATTTTCTCACCGACAGCGGTGAGAATAAGAACAGATTCTCACCGATTGCGAGAAAGCGTCAGTTTCTCGCTCTAGTCACGCACTTTTCCCTATAGTGCGTATTCCCCTTGCCACATTACAATTAAAGTAATCCATCAGATTTGAGTACTAACAGGGCATTTTACCGCGTAAAAGTTTCATTTTATTTTACTTTCCCTATTTGCATCTCTTGTGCTGTTCTTTGTCTTTGTGAACACGCAATTTGTACTTGGTAGGGGCAGTAAATAAGCAAGAAACTCTGACAAGGGGGCCCAGGCATGTTCAATCATATTAAAACGACTATGACCAGGTGCATAACAAGAGAGAATAAAGACATCTAGTGGTTAGAGCAGACGCTTATAAATAGCACATTTTAAAAAATGATACTTTTTGTCTTTGTATAATTTGATGAATGAAAGGTTTAGGATACAATGTTACTATCGGCAAATTGTGTTTGGGGCACAAACGAGATGGAAACGGTTACAAAGTTGTTGGCATGAGTGTGCAGTTTTTCTTTAATTTAAAATAAACACGCGAAAACTTGTGATCACAAAATAAAAGTGCGAAAGTGAAGTTCACTAATTGAATGGAGGTCAAACCCCCTCCCCCCCTAAACGAATGAATTTCGCTTTTTGAACTTCTGGGACAATCTGAGACGGTCCCTAAGGCAGTTTACTTCGAATGAAACATTTCTGGATGAATGACACAATCATTCAGTCAAATTCAAAAGGCTATTTTTAGACGCTCCACCTACATTCATGAATAAACAACAGATGTACTCTTTCATCCGGCCGATTTTCGAAGCATTCTATTGGACAGTATATATAGCACGTCGGTTCTAGCCAGACCTCGTAACCTGCGGTTACTCGCTGCTCACGGCTTCGCCGCTCGCGCCGCATGCAGGTTTCGAGGTCTGGCATGCAAGACTACCTAATACGTAGCTTCGCCAAATAATCTCACAAACTTTTTTTTCATAGCCTTCCTGCACCATACAATATGTGTTTCAAAATTTGCCTTTTGATGTTTTAAAAAATTAATATTTTTTTTTAATTTCAGTCTTGCATAGCCTTCCCAAATCATTGTTGCCAGCCAGGTTACCATGACAACCATCAAGTCCTTCATCTGTCCCAAAATATGCTTGGAATGAAAAAAGCAGAGGGCACAGTGGTGCAAGGAGAAAGATGCAAGTTTATGGTCGGAGCAACAGAGAAGATTTATTATGCTATTCATGTATCATGAAAATATCCATGGGATAATGGTATCGTGTGAGAAACAGTAGAAAATAGTGTTCTGAGCAGTAGAGAAGACAGGATTGTACCTTGAAAATATCCATAGGATAATGGTATTGTGTGAGAAACAGTGGAAGATGGTGATCTGAGCAGCAGAGAAAAAAATGCAACTGTACCTGGAAAATATCCATAGGATACTGGTATTGTGTTAGAATACAGTGGAAGGTGGTGATCTGAGTAGCAGACAAGACAATGCAATTGAAACTGGAAAATATCCATTGCATAGAGGTATTGTGTGAGAAACAGTGGAAAATGGTGTTCTGTGCAGCAGAGAAGACAATGCCATTGTACCCATATATCCATAGGATAATGGTATATTGTGAGAAACAGTGAAAGATGTGATCTGAGCAGCAGAGAAGACAATGCCATTGTACCTGGAAAATATCCATGGGATAATGGTATTGTGTGAGAAATAGTGGAAGATGGTGATCTGAGAAGCAGAGAAGACAGGATTGTGGATAATGGATAATGGTATTGTGTGAAAAACATTGGAAGAAGGTGATGGTAACTAATGGACTGAATTTTCCAAATACCAAAAGTTTACGAGTTTATGGACAAATTCATAATTGACCACATTAACTGCATATTATACTCAAAACAGTGTATATTTTTGAGTTATATTGATCATGTTTTGATAAATAGGCATAAACTGATGTTATTGCATTTGTCTTGTAAAGGGTGATGATTTTCCATCTGTTACAGAGCCTAAAAACATATGAATTATCTTATACCGGTATAAGTATAGAACAAAAATAAAGTATGTTAAAGGGACAAAGTCTGCCATTTTTCATGAATTTTGTTTGATGTGAGATACTACGTATTTGTTTGACATGTCAAAAGATAATGAATGGGTGACCGGTGTTAGACAAATTACAAATGAAATCATCGTGAAAATGAATTAATGGTCATGACCATTAATTCATTTTTGCGATGGTTTCATTGATCGCGTCTAAAACCAGGGTCGAATATATGCATGGTCACCCATTCATTCAGTATCTTTCAACATGTCAAACAATATACGTAGCATCTTGTATCAAACAAAATTCATGAAAAATGGCTGACTGCATGTGTCCCTTTAAGATGTTTCTCAGTGATTCAAATGTCATTTGGAAAGTTGCTCAACTGTCTTGCCATGTATTAAAATTAGACAAATGAAAATTTGGTATTGTATGCAACCGTAGTACTGTGTCTAGTTCTTTTCCACTTTTTTGTTAGTGAAGTTGATACAGAAATGTATATTTTGATTATTATTTGTTGAGTGAGTGAAGGTGGTGGAAACGGCAATCCACTGTGGCTAGTCTATGCTAGGTAACTGGGTGCTGTGCATTGTGGGTTTGAACCTGATCAAAAACGTCATGTATCTTCACCTTGGTAGCATTCTAAGTACTCAAACCTTGGCACAATGCAGACATAATGCAGGCAGGGCAACAATATACTGTACAATCTATTTTATTAGCTTGCTACCATACTGCCATTACTAGCAAAATGTGCATGTTAAACAACATCTTGGGCAGGAATTGTTGCATCTTGATCACCCTTGTTTCAGCTGGGATATTCTAAATTACATTTATACCAGTATATTGATGGTGCAAATACAGCAATCTGATTGGTCGAAATGCGAAAAGAACCATGGTATATCAGTGTATATCAGTGATATACCATGGCTGGCATACGCGAGAGCTCTCAGCTTGAGCAAAAATCTGTTTTTGATGTTCCACACTAGAGTTTCAATATACTGTTATGATATAATTGCAATAAAGCACACCCAGTAATGGTATACCACAAGATTTTGACCAGTTCACGACATATCTTGTGGTATACCATCACTGGGTGTGCTTTATTGCTTAAATATACTTCAAATATTAATTAGTATTAGTATTTTTAAGTGGGAATGAGATCTGATACCTGAAAATGATATAAAACACTCCTATACATTGAAGAGATATTGTGCTTTTTCAGGCCTGTCTGCAGATGCCTACAATCATATCCCAAACTTTGATATTCACAATATATTCCCGAGTTCATTGAAGGAAAACGCATTTTGACTCCATACCAGTGAAGGAAGAACTGTCTCGGAGGTATAAATGTAGATGTGTGTAGTGCTTATGAATTTCAGACATTGGGATGTCACTTCTTCAATAATGTGCCATAATGGAGTGGTGATCGATGTATTTGGAAATAAGGCCAAGGGCTTTGCATCCAGCTATGAAAAACGGTGTGTTGAGATCATGATGAACTGAATTTGTTAACAAACAGTTGCCTTCACTTCCAGTGTCTTCGAAGAACTCAGTTATTTGTGACTTGAGAAAATAAATGTGCACTGCATTGAAGAACAGGATATTGAATCTGTTGCCACGCAATGGTGCCAGAGGTAGTGAGTGCATTTTGTTTTCCTTCAGGAAATTGTGGATGTAGGTTTTGAAAGGACAATGCCTACCATTCTTCTCATCTCCCCTACATGCAAAGGTTTTTGAAGCAGTTTGGATGAGGTGTTCCTGGTTCTCCTGTACGGTTCAAATCTGATGCTGTTGTTGGTACCTGCTCTTCAAAATGGGCTTGTTCAGCTTGCAGTATAGCCTCCTGGCTGACCTCTGCCATATGTACAAGTGTGTGAAGTCCACAAAAGAAGTTGTTGACCTTGTCTATTGCTGATCGGGTACATTCGTCGAGGTTGGTGTAATTAGGCACAATGTCTGGCAAAACTATGAGACAATATACTTGTAACAGTGTGTTGAATTTTGTTTCTGTGGCTGCACGGTCACTCATTGTGTTTTGTATATTGGAGATGATGTGTTTGGATGTGGTGTTTGTTGTGGATTTAGAGATGTGATCCAGGTCCTCCAAGATTGTGTTCAAGGTATCTAGTGTATCCTGTGCCAATTTAGTCGCCATATCTCGTAAACCTAGGATGTACGTGATAAGCTCCAACCTTATCCCGAGCAGCATAGGTGCCATATTGTTTGCCATATTTTGAAGCTTCATCTGTATGTAAAGTTGTGTGAGGTTTGTGCGTGAAATCTTGTGCTAGTTGTGTTTGTGCCAGTATTGTGCGTTGTATGTTCCAATTGTCAACTGGAGATGATGAAGGTGTTTTGTAAAGGGTCTTCCCTACCAGTTTCAGACAGGCTTCAATGACAGGTCCTACATGTTTACTTGGAATATGATGTTGTAACAAAGAGTACACACATTGCACATCTGTTGTGAATTGGTGGGTGTGCTCATTGAACAGGTAGGCTGTACGTGTTACTAACTGAAGATTTTACAGTGTCATTTTCTTCCTGTAAACAACTTGTAGGATGTTTCAGCTCATTATACGACATCGTTGTTATTATCAGTTTCATCGTTTTCTTCACACTCCACTTTGGCACATTTCGCTCGCCAGTATTCTTCACGTGCAGAAACCCTCTTTAGCTGTTGTGTTTTTGTTCTGTATTTGGTATGCATTACTATGGCTTTTTGGGACATGCTCTCAAGGTCCACTTCTAATTCACTATGTGGGTTTGCATGTTGTCAATCGTGGATTGCAATTCATGGACTTCTTGCCCAAGACTGGTTGTTACTTTGCTTAAGGGCCACTTGTTTTTTTTAATTTGACTTTCCAATTCACTTTTTAGTGGTCGCATATATCTCTCACAAAGAAAGGCTTGATATATAGTAGCTCCCTTAGCACGAGATAGACTTTTTTGTAATTTCTTGTTTTTCTTAACAAGTCTTCGTAATGATTTTTGATATGACTCCATGTTCTCAGAATAATTGTATGCAGTTTCTGTGCAGTTTTGACATTGGCAGTAGGTTTTGGAAGCATCATCATATAACCATTTGGCTGTGTCTGATATTCCTTCATTTTTTATTTTGGTTAATATGGACTCATTGGTGAATGCCTGGCAATGTGATGCCATTTTGTACTGGTAATACTGAAGAAGTAAAAAAAAACCAAAAGAAATAACTCAATAGAAGAAATGAAAAGAAAATAAACGCAGCATTCAGTGTCTGGTGATGTTGTAGGAATACAGATATACGCATGTTTTGTAAACACTTTTACAAAAATTAAATAGTCATGTCAAAACAGAGTACATGTCAAGCGGTTACTGCAAAGAAACTCAAAATTACTGGGCTTCAACATCATTACCAACACACTGAACACTGAAAAACTAAAAATTTGTAAAGTAATGAAATAATAAAGAAAAAAACTCAACATATGTAAGTATTACCAGTACATGTTAATTTTCACTTTATTCAAAATGGACAATATTGCAGAAAAAAATACATTCTTTGGACTCTACAAATGATCAAAGTCGGTGGAAACGCCTGGAAAACCAGAGTCTGAGGTGAAGTTGGCAAGTCCAAAATTGGATGTGAGATAAAATTTTTGAAATTTGTAGAATAAACGTGGAATACAATTGAGGAGTAGATGTTTGTGATATGTCACATAAGATTCTACAGCATGAGCAATATGCACAATAGAAAGTTCAATATCTTCATCGTTTTCAAATTCTTTCATTAACTTTAAATCCATGTCAGTATCAAAAATCTGGTAAAAAGTTTCTCAATGACAAGGCATATGACATCACCTAAACTGCTATGAAACAGTAAATGTACATATGTAACAATTTCTCTTCTTTGTTCCCATTTACTTCAGCATCAGATAATATTTTATGCAACATATTTCTCCTGAAGAGACTATTGTGTTTGCTGCTGGCATGGGTTTGTCTGTGAATTACCATTGGGAGGTTATTTTGGGGATTCATTTCAGCCTATAATAAATTAAAAAGGAAAAGCACATACAAATGTGTTTGTATGAAGCATAGTACATATGTGTTTGTATGAAGCATAGTACATTTTCCCATAAGTACATAACTATTACTATATATAGTATTTTAGTGTGACAGGAACATCACCTGTACATTTTCAATTCTTTTGCAATTTCTTGACTTCAAATGTAAAGTAACTGAAGCGAAAGTTCTTCCCAAAGCATGGATTTTCCAAGGTGGGTGAACAACATGCAACTTAGATGTTTAACATTCAAATAATATTTCACTTGCAACCCAAATATGGTTGCTGGCAGCGACAACCCAGTTGTGTTTGCCAGGCACCGATTAACAAATATTTTAGAGGTTATAATGTAGGCTTTTGATTTGTGTGGTTTGAATGTCTACTTACCACAGTTCTGTAACTTTGACAGACCACACCCAGTCTTCACAAAGCAGTACACACTTATCTTCCTATAATGTGATCCAAAAAAGTAGCCATCAGTTCCACAAAAATTATAAAACTTTTATAAGACATTCAGTATCATACATTCCTTATAAGAGATCCAATACACATTTACTTTCCTACTTGCAATTTTGAAAAACTCTATTCGTAACTGCAATGAAGTTATGCAACACTCACTAAGTGCACAAGCATACATGTAGCTGTCTTCTAATGTGATAAAAGAATTACTGCATCATTGTATTTATCATGATTTCATTTGCATATCATTTGCAAATATTAACATAAAATTTGGCGCCAATACTTCACACCTGCTTGCACAGCTTTCATTTTTTGGGTACATCTATACAACTTTCCACGGTGTACTTCTGATGGCATTGTCATGTAAATCAGAAAGTTCTGCCTGCCCTAATGATGTTCTTTTGTTCGCAAAGTGTTCCATCGCCGGAAATTTGACTGGCGCTGTTCAAATGCGCAATCACCGATCATGTTCCTTTCGATATCAATGGAAGGGGAATAACCTAATTTGTCCTTTACATAGCATCTGACGTTCGTCTACGGTTACGGATCGATATATAAATGAGTCAGTATATCATCATTTTCAGACTTACCTAAAAATCTACGGCAGTTTGGCTTCGTTGGACGAAGTTCCGCTTCCATCATTTACGGGAGATCAAATGACGTAGTTTACTTTGCTGATCACTGTGTCTCACGTGACCAGACGCCACCCCACTGTCCTTGTCAAGCATGTAGGGCTAGACTTAATCGATACAGGAGAATGCCAGACCTGAGTCTGTCCAGGGGAGATACCAGTATTTGATTTCCCTGAACATATTCCAATGATAATTGTTCAGGGTGCAGTTTATCTCCATACACAAAACAAAGGGGAAGACCAGCAAAGGTCAACAAAGGTGGAAAGCATGGTGGACTACGCCATGGTCAGACAACTGAAAGTTGCAAAGTAGCTGACACTGAACCAGTAGCTTAGTACCAGTGATGGCCGAGGTAGTAGTAGCTCTGTCATATCTTCTCATAAAAGAAAGCTTTTTGAATTGGAAGGACAGGACAGTTTAGCAGACACTCAACAGACATTTACAGAGACTGAAATAAGAAGTATATATATTTCAAAGGAGAGGTTTACTGCTGTAGAGAAAACAGAACTTGTAATATGCACAATCTGTCAGGGTGTCATTTACTTCAAAACAAACCAGCCGTAATCACATATATTGCAAGTCCTGTATAGATGTTTGGCGTCAAAACTCACATGTTTGTCCTCAATGCAGAAATGTTTTAAAGGAAAGTGATATCACTGATTTGAAGAGTATAAATGCTAATTTGTTTGATTCTTTAACTGTAAGTTGTTGTCACAAACAAGTTGAATGTAGTCATACCTGTCCAATTAAGTTACTCACTGATCATAAGAATAACTGTATTTACAAAAACAAGGGAAAAAGAAGGTCTTATGGTGTACCTAGAGTGAAAAAATTTGTTGTTGGCAGATCGCCAGAGTGTAAAAAGGAAGAGACTCAAAGGGCTTTTAGACCATTTAGACAGATATTGTAAAGAACATGCAGAGTCCAAAGAAGATGTGTTGTTTTTCTCCTTGAGGTCCCACCTGCATGATAGTGGTCAGAAGGAGAGGGCAAAAGCAGTTGAAGACATATGGAAAAGAACATCAGAATATTTTACTGTTGATGAGGCACTAGCTGTGAGAGTAGATAATTTGCAAACCAAGGGGGAATACAAAAAACAATATTCTCTTTTCAAAGAGAAAATTCGCAATCCTTTGCCACCTCCTAGCCAATTAGATAATACTGAAAGAAAATATATGCCAGGTACTGTATGCTATGAAATTATGGGAGATGAGGATGTGTATGTGCAAGTCACTCCATTAAAGTTGGGAAGGGGACTTCATGCTGCCAATGAATCTCAGTTTATTGAACCCATTGATCTGAATGCAGATTTTCAGGTTGGTCTTCCAGATTTCCCATCACCAAACGTGAAAGGGGTAAGATTTTCTTACTATGATGCACTTGCTAAAACCTTACAAGAGATTGACGAGGAAATAAGTGAAATTTTAGAGAAATATGGAATAGCTCAAGATGACCCCAGTGTTATCAAGACATTAATGTCATAGGATGAGAGTGATTGAATGGGGGATGCGGCAGTCCACAGAGAGGCATCAGATAGAACATTACCAGGCAAGGCATTTCGATTCTCATTTGCTGTTAATGTACAGTGGAACATAACAATAGGGAATTAGTTGTATTTGAAGAGCCCAATCGTGGTCCCATAAAATGCAACAGACCATTAGGCCAAAAAAAAGAAATGTTTCTGGTCAGGTCTTTCTTTAAAAAATGGTGCGGCGACGCGCATTTTATTTTTTTTTAATTTTTTATTTTTTTTCCCCTCAAGGGAGGGAGGAGGGTCAGTTTTATAGTTTTATCAATATAGTCACATATATACTGTTCATGCAGTCACTGATCATGCCCCCCAAAGAATTTTCTCTTTCTCTTCAGCCATTTTGGTTTGGTGTCAGCCACAGCCGCCGGCCACAAACAGAAAAAAAAGGGTGACACGCTGTTGTTCAAGTGACGCGCGCGCTGACCAGAAACATTTCTTTTTCTTTTTTTGGCCTTATTAGAAGCTTTGGCTGATGGAAATGATGAAAGCAGTGTTGTGACAATGCTGTCACCCATAGAAAGTGAGCAAAACCTTCTTGAAGGTAAACTTCTTAAAATTCAGATAGGTGATTTTTGGCGTCGACATGACATTTTTGTCAGTTCTATAATGGTTGATGAGAAACTTGCCAGAAGTGCAGGTGGACTAGCATCTGCAGGGTCATCCTTTTTATGTACACTGTGTGATGCGCCGCTAGTCGTACTGATGCCACAGACAAAGTTGGCTCATTCAATATCACTAGAATAACACACAGAAGACTGCTGAAGCAGCGCGTCTATTATTTTAATTATGCCAATCAATTAAAACAAATCAGATTTACTTAAACACTCAAAAGGTGTAAAAAGTGCTTAAAATTTGTGTACTGAGCCCATAGATATAGGTTCTGATGCAACACATGCCAACATCAATCTAGGGCGTTTCTTCAAGAAATAATCATCAGAGATATTGCAGAAATTTCCCAGTGGGAGGTGACCGGCAGTGATGTGAAAGTCATACTCGAGGATGCAGAAGCAAAATTTGATGCTCATTTAACGAAAACAGTAGGGCTATACCCCTTCTTTAATGATGCCTGGAAATTATGCTCGTGAAATCTTTCAAGCAAAGAACGAAGAACAAGTGTTCTTTGTCATCCAGAATTCTGTACGGAAAAAAGTGCCCTCATCAGTATTTGAAAAGTTAAGATTTGTTAGACAGCTATACAGTGACCCTTTTCCACTGAGAAATTTCCTACAAAGTGTTCCTTTACTTAAGGAAACTGCAGTAAAATCGGGAAAATATTAAGGGATAAATTTGAATATATGGCCCAACTATTTGCACAAGCTAATAGAACACTCTCAGGAGCTGACTGAGTGAACGGATGGGCCTGGGATGATTGGCATAATGTCCGGGGAGGGAACTTTTTATGAAGGTGGAAACAAAATGTTCAGGTGCTTCATTTACATCATGCTAGGAGAGGATCAACTCAGGGTGGCCTAAGAGATATCCTGTGGATTCATTGGCTGTACACAAGTCCCAAATTGAGAAAATTGGCCATTCTAACTGAACGGAAAAACAAGTGTTCAGTATGTGGCATCAAGGGACACAGTAAACTTACCTGTTCCCAAGCTGACAATGCATATACACGCAGTGCAGAGGTTTCCTCTTGCTGATAACTCATAGCTATTGCCTTGCAGCTGAATTTTCTTAAAGTGAAATTGTCATGTCTGCTAGTGAACAAGGGCAGAAAGTACTTATTTTAATGCAGTTTACTCAGATTTGTATAACTCAATTTTGAAAGAAAAGTGTGTTAAATAAAGCGTTTTCTCATCGCAGTGAAGTACGTTTTCCCCCTTTTTTTTTTGACTTTTCTTACAGTCATTGCAAACAAAGTTTTTGGGAGTAGTAGAAATTTCAAATCAAAATTCATGAAATTCTCTCCCATATGGCCCTTCACACATTATCCATGTTACTAATTTTGATTCTGGCATCACATGAATGACACGTTGATCTTCCAAATCACACGTGCTGGGTGACAATAACTTATTTGTGTACAACAAGAAATTTTGTTTGAACCTCCACACACCAGCATGGTGTCATGATCAAGGCAAATGGCAGTGTGGTTTGCAGTTGCATATTCTGAAAGTGCATTTATGAGTGAAATGTTACGTTGAATAGGATCAATAATGAACAAAGCTGAACTCATGGCAGGCATTGCATTAATTTTGCTATCACTCTGAATATAGCCACCATACACAACAAACTTTTTCTCCAATACAATCAGAGATGAGGATGATAGCCAATATGGCAGTGAGTCAGACATGTCAACTGAAGCTACAGAAAAATTGTCTTGCTCAATGTTATTAATGTGCAACAATGTCATGGTATAAATATTCACTGACAGTAGCTGTCTCTGGCTTTGTGTCCTTGATATACTACACCACCTAAAATTGCAAGTACATATCTTAACTGTCATTGTAGCATGCAGCATGGTATGCTCTAGGTTGCAGTGTTGGCAGACACAATTTTGTCCATGACATGTTGGCAAATAGAAATGTCCATCAGTGCAGCTTTCTTTGAAAGACATGGGTGAAGATAACCGTTTTTCCATTTGCACACCACCAAATAAAATTGCATACTTAGAGTCAATTTTTGTAAGACTGTAACCATTTCGAGGATGTGGAATGGTGCCAGAGGTTGAGCTGGTGGTCAATATTGGGAGTTAAAGGAATCAGAACTTCTTTGTCTTTATATATTTTCGCTATATATTTTGCTCCTTTTTGCTCTATTGAAATGGTCTCATTTGTGGGAAACATATACTGGTATTCTACATTTAGCCCACCCCAAATCAAAATTTGTTCGCTCTGGTATTTTCAAAAACATCAATAAAACCAGGTGAGTGTAGACATGCTAAATGTGATCCTCCAATTTGAATTCGTATTGTTGATTGGACCAGTGTCCTCTTCTCCCACAGTAAACTCTATTTTGTGTAGGCATTCTGCACTAGTACTCCAGGTCCCTGCTTCTGTCCTCCTGGCTCCACCAAGTATGAAAATACTGCACCTTTTAGTATTATCTGAGAGGAAAATAAATTGGGAATTGTTTCTTACAAGAGGAGAGAAAAAACTTGACTCTTCAAGCTTCAGAAATAATCAGTATCAGTTTCTTAATAAAATTGTATGCAAGCCATAAAATATAGTATTATTGATATTTTTGTTTTTTATTTTTATTAAAGTATGTTGGTTGTGATCATTGTTTATACATTTTATATTTATTTGCTTTGTTTGTTTGTTTGTTTTTATTAACTTGTCTCAAACCAAATCTGTAACACTAACAAACGTTTTGTAAAACATGAAAGTCGCATGATGTGTAAATGTGACAGGAAAAGTACAAGGCCACATAAATCCCCCCCCCCCAACAGTGTGCCAACACACACTTTTTCCTGCAAAATTCTAATTTTATCGCAGATCATGGTATCTAAAGCTCCCTACATCGCACTTTGGTAGATTTCCGTGTTTTTTAGTTAAGCCAGTGCCACCACAATGTTGATCACGTCCGGTCAGGCCTTTCCGACACCCCCCCCCCCATTGGCAGTATGTACGTACGCGTACGGCAAATCATCGGCACACGACCACAAAATTACCTCTGAAAACTGTTTCACGCTGCACAATTCCATCACCCTGTGCTGGGAAGTAGTTATCCGACTGCTGCAGTCTTTTTGTTGAGGCTTTCTGTTTATTCTCTGTTGCCTTTATTAGGGGAAAACCATTTGATTTCTGGGGGGTATGGAGGATTTTGAGAAAAAAAAAATTGTCGCCAGGTGAGATAGAAGAAAAAAAATTGATCCTGTCATGGCCTGAGAAAAAAAAAATTGTCATAACAGACAGAAGTGAAAAAAAAATTGTCAAAATGCACCAGAAATTAGCAAAATTTGGAAACCCTATTCTCATGTATTCTTTGCCGGCGCGCCGCCATAGGCGGCACAAATGTTTTTACCACAAGCAATTCTTATGTTTTTTCCCCGCACTTATGATATAAGCATGCACTACCTAGGTCTACTTTACACCTTAGTGCACTCAATGTTTTCCTTCCCTTTTCTGACCCAAGAAATCATATTTCAGGATTTCTGTTGCAATATCTCAATGGCATAGGCACTATCTAAAGGGGACTTTTTGACTTCTGTAAATTGTGAAAATTTTAAAACACAAGACAGGAGTCAATAAACTAGTGTTAAAATCAATATATTATTCTCTCAATATAATTATATTAGGAAGATGTACAAGTTGACAATGAAAAATTGAGGAACAACAAATATAATGATTTACAAGGGAGGGGGTCACTAAAAAAATTGAAAACCAGGGGAGGGGCGTTACTCAAAATGTGGAGAGGAAGCAGGGGGAGAGGGCAGGGTTACTCAATTTGGTTTGGCGAAATAAATTGAAACACATCTCAGATTGCACCATTACACACATCCATTTCTCAAAATTTTCAATGCGAGAGTGGGGCACCCCTCTCGTGCTCTCCCCCCCTCTTGGGTCTTCTAACATTTTTACTGGTAAAAGACAAATTTGAAATACCTATTGGATTGCACTTCACTGCACCTTGGCGCACATCAATTTCTGACAATTTTCACAGGATCTAGGACAAAACTGAACTGTTGTGAATTCATCCTTTATTATCACAGAAACATGTTTTCATTGACTTCAGTTCAATGACCATTTTGACAGTTAAACATACCATATTCATGTTTTTCATTAGAAGCTGGCAGTTGGAGAAATGACACAAGAAGGTCACAGATTTTCCGTTCCTGTATATTTATTGATCTTCAGTCTCTGGCAAACAGAAATGTTTTTCACAAATTGTATTGTCATTGTTTGGTTGTTGAATACTGTGACACAAACACTGATCATGCATAAAATGTAAAAAAAATATTGCAGTGTTCAATGTCATTTTCAAACAGTTTTACCAAGTGCAAAATAACCTGAAACTCCTCTCAGATTGCACCATTAAACACATCAATTTCCCAAAATTTCCAATATGAGAGTGGGAAACCCCCTCTTGTGCTCTCCCCCTTGGGGTGTTCTAACAGTTTCACTTAGTAAAAAAATTAAAAAGCACCTCTCAGATTGCACCAGACTGCACCATTGCACACATCAATATCTTAAAAATTTCCATGCAAGATAGGGGAAAGCCGCTGTGACACTTTTCCCCTAAGCCTCTCGCGTGTTCTCCCCCTGTACTTTCAAATTCTGCCTGGTCAGATATCCTAGTGAAAACCCTGTCATAATACCCATCCAAATTAAACAATATACTATATGGTTAGATACTGCGTGAGCTTTTATATCTTTATTTTATTGTGACTTGCAATTTCATTTTGATGGGTTCACCTTTTTTGAACCATCATGAGATAACTAATGATAGTCTAGCAGAGTACATCAGGATTTCAAAGGTCTTTACTGTTGCTGTATTTTGTAAATTTTACAAATACATGTATTTGTATTTAACTTTTCTAAGTGGGGGATCAGTCAAAATTTCAGAGTTAGAGAGGGGAGTTACTCAAATTCGTCATGGTTGACGGGGTGGGGGGGGTGGGGGGGTGTCACTCGAAATTTCTGAGTTTCAGGCCGTAAATAATGACGGCTGCCTTATACACAACGCATCACAAACTTGATGACAAAGAAAAAAAAATTTGCATTGCTACTCCGTTTGAAAAAAAAAATTGATG